>JAOTAX010000006.1:18319529-18335149 GCA_025629825.1 Erythroxylum guanchezii
TATGTATATGTATATATATATATACATCTATATATACATATACATATATATATATATATATACTGTATATATACATATATATATATATACATATATAATTACTATAGCTATGTGGCATGATATGGACACCCCAATCATATTGAGCTTAAGTCTATAACCATCCATCATGCAAGTCCAAACAATCCTAACATGCATTCTCTAATGGATCAAATTAAACACATAAGATTTGGTTGTAACAATTTATGGATCCTAAAATTTGGAAGTCGATTCAACTCTTGAATCGAATTGCTTACTAAATTTATTCTCGGCTAAAATTAATTTTGCATGTCATTTCAATTTGGAATTTAATATTAATCAAATTAAATTAAACCCCATTTTCTAAAAATTAATTTACAAATTAATACACCTTAAAATTAATTATTTGATGTCAAAATTAAACACTTTAATTTTGTCACACATGCCACTTTCTAGTCATGCTAGAAAATTTAATGCTTCACTTGAATTAATTCAAAATTAATTTCTAAAACTTCCAAAAATTTCCAGAACATCAAATCATCATTCCATGCACCTCTAGGTCGTTTAAGTTCATTAAAATAATTTTGTAATCACCCAAAATCATCAAGATGATCAAAACTACACCTAGACACATAAAAATGAAAATTTTGATATCCAAAATTTTTCCGGAAATCTAATTTTGAACAAATTCATTTTGGCATGCATAAGACATCAAAATAACAGATTTTTATCACATAAAAATATTTTTAAGGTTCTGAAACCGAAACATACACGTACAAAATTATCAAACAAAATAGTTCCGTCAATTTTAACAAAACTAATCAGATTTGTTTACTGTTTAAAAAATTAATTAAATTTTTTAATTAATTCTGTAAAAATTACAAAGGATAAAAAGCATTCTATATATGTTTACATAATTTTTCCAAAATCAAATTCTAAGAAAAACATGTTCAATCTCAATAATTTAGCCAACTAACATCATATGTTCTGCAAGAAAACAATTTTCATGCATATTGTATAAAATTAAAAATAAATATTTTAATCACAATAAAATCAAATTTCAATCACGAAAACCATATAAAAACATCTCATAAGCAGATTAGTGACATAAAATCATGAAAAAAAATTATAATTTAATTTCAAATTTTCTAAGAACAGAGCCTCAGTTATCACAACCGTGCAATCCTATTGCACATGTAATAAAAACTACATCTAATAGGTATAAGATGACTCTGATACTACTGTTGGGTTTTGATCTTGCATCACATACATAAAAAATAGAAAACATAGATGTAACTTTAACAAAATATGAACTTGAGATGTGTACCTTACAATCTCCTTCGTTCTTCGTTGTCTTCACCTTTTTAGGTTGTCATAAACCACAACAACCAAAGGAAGACGTCTCTAATGATATCCACATGAAGAGCGAAGCCTGAAGCCTCTTAGGAAGAATGGCTAGAACATAAACAAAGTGTTAGCTTTGTGATGTATTCTTTAAGAGAGTGTTTGTTGAGAGTGAGAGAAGATGATGAACACTTCACCAAAAAAAAATTTCTTTCACACAACACTTGCACAAAAATTAATGTTTCTTACACCCTTTGGCCTTCCTCTAACCTGCAACATCAATGGAGCGTTAGTGGGAATTAAGTGGTTTTTAATCCTACTTAATTTAGTATGAAACTTCCACCCCTTCTTTTAAAGGGTAATTTTGTCATCCTGCTTATTAAAGGGTAATTTTGTCATCTTACCTAATAAGCAAGATTCACATGTGTCATATGATTCACAATCAAATGACCCTAAACTACCACACTTGTGTAGCTTAGTCATGCATCTCTCATATCTTAGATCCCTATCCAAAACTATTTTACTCATTCTTTGCATCTTCAATACGTGTGACCCATTAGGTTCTCAGTTATATTGGTCACTTGAATTAACACTTAATTCAGGCAAGTCATGAGCGGTATCTGGTAACATATCATGACGCCTAATTGATCAAAAAGTTAGTGGTTTGATTACGAACCCTTCCATAGACAATGTTCCCGTGTAATTCATCCTTTCACCATCTATGCCCCACTTGGTTCAGAGTATGATTAGAGTGTCAACTCTCACTAGACTGACTACGTCACGTCTAGCCCAAGTGATGTTAGTTCTTGACCCCGAGGCTCATTACTCAGTTGGATATGTCACTAAAGGCTATCTTTATGATATTTCCACTCAGGTCAGAGATTCCCAAGTAATAACCCCGATAAGAGGTAATAGGTATCATCTCCTTCTATCAAGAGTGGTGAATCCTTTATTGCCTACTCAGTTACCTTCGAACACCTCAAGCTTTACCCAATCACTACCTTATGAGCAAACTCTAGGAGGCAACAAGGAATGAAGTCAAAGTATAGGATTAGTGTCCAAGATATCCTTGAGCACCTCAAATCTAAGGATATTTACACCACTTCTATGATGAGACTATCATTGACGCTATAATAGATTATCCATATGATTGTCTCATGGAAAGTCATCCAGTGTACTTACTACTCTTAGCAAACATCTATACAATAACTCTAAACAACTCATGTTTACAACTTATGAGATTCACTGCTTGATATAATCAAGGAGTATAACATGTACTAGTCTGTCCAGATTAATAATGTCTCGTCTCGTTAATTATATAACTAGGCATAATTTAGATACTAACAGAATTATACATGATAGGAATCTCATTATCATGATCTCATCATGATTTCCTTCATGCTATGTAATATATCGAGGATTTCATTAATCCGATTTAAGAGCACTATCAATTCATAAAGAATATGAACATCAAATTAACGAAAAAAGTCTTTTTATTAATAAAAAGGATTTGTACAATAAGTGATAAAAGTGATTGCCTTTAGAGCACTTCTCTAACATATGGTTCCTTCAAAACAATTGGTGCACTATCAATAACCATTTCAAGCACCAAAATGATAGGACTATAGTATCTGATAACCATGATTTTATTAAGGTGTTGAATTCTCAATCCTCTAGTCAATTCTTATTATTATTTAATATACTTTCCTACAAGAAACTATCAATATCTCTTTCATATATGTAGCTAATTATGTATTTCAAAGATCTTTTGTTTTGAAAGATTGAAAGACTTTCTCTTACTCTATCAATGGACCTTAGTTGGTCATAGGGGACTTCATTTATATATTATATACATAGGAAGTAGGAGGTTTGAAACTCCTACCTAAAGAGGCAGATAATGATTTTAAGGTTTGCATTGCGTAATATGGATTCTCAAACCTTACCTATAAGGAAATTATTTCACCTAGTCCAACAAATAAAAGGGTATGTGGCTTATCTGAAAAGAGTTAGATAGAGGCATCATTAATTCAACTTAGATATCCTTTATCCCTTATAAAACTGCCTACTTTAGCCCTCCTCTTATCTCAAATTAATGTCCTTATGAGGTTTTTATTCCCTTATTGACATTGAAGAAGTCTCCTTTAGGTACTTCAATCACTTATCTAAGTTAGAAGAGTTTGAGGAAGCACTAGGCAATGCTTTAGAAGCTTTTGTAGTGGGGTATGGATCCTTTAAACAAAAAACTACAAATCATTAAAGATGAACTGAAAGAGCTTCATAAGAAACATTTCAAAGTAGGCTTGTTATCTACAGTTAACTTAGTAAGACATGAGCTACTTAACATTCGAGAGAAGTTTTCCACTAATCCTCTTGACTTCTCTTTGAAAATTGAGGGGGAAAAGGCTCCATCCAAATATTTTACCATCCTTGATGCTCATAATTGTTCGGTGAAATAGAAGGCAAAAACTCATTGGTTGAAAGATGAAGATGATAATGCAACATATTCCTTCAAGCCATTCAATCCAGAAGAAACTCATCCAAATGAGGATGTTTAAGAGAATGGATGGTAAAGGTTGAACAATGCAAGTTAGTGAGGATCGGGGGGAAAAAAATCTTGGGTTAGCATTTTAAACTCACCCAAAAGAGAAGTAGAGAGGTGGAAGAGAACATAGCTTCTTCAACTTAAGGAAGCTTACCTGTGCACATGATTACCATTAACTATCAATATATTTAAAGTAGATGGAAGAAATATGTTAATACTTTAATGTCAAATCAAAGTTTTTATAAATCTGTTATGTCTTTGATTTATGGTCACCTTTATTATCCTTATTCTTTTGTGTGTACATGCAAAGCCAATATTTTAGGGTATAAATAATTTTTTTTAATATTTCAAAATACATACAAATTATTTAAATTCTAGCAGCCCTATTGACATTTCAGGCTATACCTAATTTTTTTAATTTTTCTAGAAAACATACTAATTATTTAAGTTCTACTAGTCTTATTGACATTTTGTGTCATATCTACATAATCATAACTAACCGTTCCTTAAATGCAATAGAGTTAGTGAGCCGTATAAGCAAATGAATATAGTACAATTTCTAAATCATAGAGTAAGTATCAGCATACGCATAAGCACTTTGGCAAGTAAACCTCATTTCTTCTTAACCAATCTGGGAAACAACAAAAGGAAAATTGTTCCATTGTATCAAATACAAATCCGTAGAATTAATAAATTGATATTATTTTCAATACATATTTTTCTTGTAGGTTCATTTTTTGTAGGAAAGATGATAATAGATAAAGTTGTGATCCTACACTGAAACACATGAAAATCTTTTAGACTAGTTTGAGATTAGATTTATACAAGAAGTATGTTAAACGTTATAACCTAAAATAGGTAAAGCCTCACAAGGGGGCCTCTGAATAGATGTACAAGCAGTTGGGATGACTTTTTCTTGCCAAGAAGTATAAAGTAAGTACATTTTCAATTATATTCATAATTGTATTGAATTATTACTTCCTTTTTTTAATAAAATTGAACTTTTAACCTAAATTTTTGTGGTTACTTTTGACGAATAAATGTAGTAACTTGGTTTCATAATTTAGTATATTATTAACCCTTTTATATAAAGAAAAAACCCAAATAGAACATTGTTACCCATAGTATGGAAAAAGAGAACAAATTTAGTTAAAAGTATCATAAATTTCATTACAAGTTTATTATCTTAAGTACGAGTACACAAAGAAATACAATTCTGCGATTAAAGAAGTGTTCATTTATTTATGTACTGGAGTTATAAGAATCATGTCTTACGCAAGAGATCCAACAAGAGAATCTTTAGATGGAAACACTGTTGGGAATTCCTCTGCCTGTAAGTCCAGTTTCGCTAGTTGGAAATAGCAGAGTGTATGGCATCTTCACAGGACCAACACGGTTCTTAAAGTTTACATCTTTGTTCATGTCAAGGATCCTGTCCTCAATCTCTGCCAACTTCTTACCAAATTCTTCAAATGCTTTTAATGGTTCTGAGTCTGTTGTCCATTCAGGGGTGTCTCGCTGTCCAAGGTACACTTCATCAGATGAATGTCTTGAAAGGATTTCTATCAGAGATATACCAAGAAGCGTCTGAAGTTGGGCAGTAATAGTTTTCAGGAACACCTTGTCAGGATTTGATTTCAGCTCTTCATATTCAGGAGACCCTTCTTCGGGCATGAACCTGCGGCTTATGGTTGGACGGTTAGGCAAGTATCCAGCATAAGGGTATTGTCCGAAGTTGACAGCAGCATGAAGTGCAGAGGCAATCCAGATGATAATGGTGCACGATTCTATCAGTTCTTCCCGATTCTGCATCTTCGGCCACCATGGTTCGTCTTTCTTGTCTCCATGGCCTACTTCCCGAAGCTCCTTCCACCACGATTGGAGTTCGAGGTCTTCTCGGACCATTTCATTCCTTGGATAATAGAAGCAGCAGTAGTTCTTCACCCATTCTCTGATTGCCGACCATATCTGAAGCCCATCAACAGCATAAGGGTAATCTTGAATCAAAAGGCGAACACCGTGTGGAGAGTTTTCATCCTCAACTGCCACTCCCCTAGAAATGGAAAAGCAGTTATATGGCCATATATTACCGAAATGAAATAGCTACAGTGATAATGAAACGCAATGAATAACCTTTACCTCTTTTTGAGATCTTCAGGCAGAGCTTGTTCAGGGAAAACCCAGTTGTTTTTGTAAATTGCGGATGACATTTCCATGGCATACATTCCAGGAAAAACAGTTGCCTCAAAGAGTCCACCACCATTAATGAGAATCTGCCTAGCCAATGCATTAATATTCATTGTATCCCTGAAGTGAGGATGCAAAAGTTTATATATTGGATGAAGTACACTCAGTTGCCTATTCGTTGCGATCACAAATGGCTCAATTACTGCATGAGTATGCAACCTATCATGAACGGAACATTATGTATTAGAAAAATCATCTGAAAGAATTTTGGTCTAAAAACTTAAACCTTGTTCAGTAGTTTCATACCAGTGGCTTATAAGCTGATGATTTCCCGCGTCATTTACAGTCACATAGGCTTTAGCCAGCTGCCAAATGGAACCTTCCATACCATCTTCGGCAGGTGTGAAGACTTTGCTAATAGCTCCAGACTGATCTCCATTAGGATGAGGCAAGCTCAACTCAATTACAAGCGGCTTCAAGGTCCCATCATCTTTCAAGAAAAGTAGTGTTCTTGAAGCATAAATCTTCCTAGAAGCAATTGTGTTTATACGCCTCACATATGGCATCAGTGAATCGTGATGATCCAGTATGAAAAGCTTATTTTTCTCGATTGCCTATTTGAACAAAAATTATTAGTTGAATCAAGTAATTTCAGAAGAAACTTGCAACATATTGAATCAGCCGGTTCGAGCTGAGAACTACTGCTAGACCCTCGCAACGTGAATTCAAATATTTCCATAAGAAAGAAATAAGACCAACAAAAGTAATGTAAGGAACATTACCGTCATTATGCTCAGTCCATCTATATTATTCTTTATATGCTCCTCGGTTATGAAACTATTTTGATTGCCATATACTTCCCTGCTTAGGTGGCTTTTTGGAGGGAATTCCTGTCATCCAATTAATATTGATGAACCAAGAATAGAAAGGTAGAGAGCAAGAAAAGGAATGGAACACAAGATAAGTTCTTTTCTCCATAATCAACTTTAAAGATAGCAAAAGACGAAACTGTAAGTGCTTGAATCTACCTCTAAGCAGCGGAGAACAACAGGGTTCACTCCAGCCAACATTTCTCTGGCAAATTCCTCGTCAGTCCTCCAAGCAAAAATATTATCTACAGTACCAATTACCGAAAGAACACAATAAGAATAAATAAATGGTGGCATGCATGCAATTAAAACATTGTAACATTATTTAGGTTCATTTTTGTACCTTCTATTACTTGAGGCATTGGGAATTTAAGAAGCCCTTCCCCATCAGTTCTGAAAATTTCTTTGAGCATTTCCAAAGGAATGTTTTTCTTGATATTATCTAGTAGGGGACCATCAAGTGGCTCAATCCCTCCCTCATAAAGTCTTAGGACATCATCAAAAGAGTCAAACTCACTGGGTGTGCTGTCACTAAGCGACTCTAGCTCAGGCTTAATAACTTGAACGATGGATTTCAGTGCATAGGCAAGGAAGTCAGACATCTTCAAATGACCAAATCTTTCATCCCTTGGAACATATATGTCCAAACTCGAGAGAGTCGACAGCCTGCTTTCGGTTCTTGGATCTGCTCGGTCAAGATAAATGAACTCATGATCATGTCATAAAGATATTTAACCATAATTAATTAGTATTTGGTATGATTTCTTAACTTTCAGGGATGAGGCTAACTAATGATAGTGATTTTGAGAGATCATTAATTACCTGTCTTTGTTGGTGGTCGGCCTGTTCTTCCTCTGCGAGGGTAAGGATGTGCACTGGACCCCCCAAGAACTGGTCGGGCATACTTTTGACCCCTATCAGGATCCCCCAAGTCATTGTAATATGCATAATCATACACACGGTCCCATTCCTGGAGCTCTCCAAATCCATCCCCTCTCAAGCTCAAAAGCTCTTCTTCTCTGTACTTTCTCAATGGCAATGGTGTCTCATGAGGCAGGTATGTCTACACAAATATAAGAAACCGGTTAGCTTAGAATACAATAATCAAACTAGCTCCAACTTAGTCAGATAGAGGATAGAAGTGTATAGAAGTGTAACTCTTTTGTTATCAAAGTTTAATAGATTGTCTCTTGACAATTTCCAATGTCACTTTAAGTCACAGCCAGCTAAATTAGTGGTCGAAGTAAGTCACCACCCAACCGGAGATTTCAAACTTAAAAAAAAGAAAAGATTACCCTGTTAGCAAAGAAAACACGATCTTTCTTGTAACGTTTGGCAGGATAAACCCAGGAGTTGCAAACAAAGTGGATGCGACCTTCTCCAGGAACATCTTCAAGTGTGAGGGTTTTAAGGTAGAATTGACTATGATGATTATTTCTTATGATGAATGCCCCTGGAACTCCAAAATCATCATCATTCCATTCAAAGGTAACTCCGAAAACGGACTCTCCTGGGGTCAAGGGTGGGATCTCTGTGTCCCAGTCTTCCAAATTTGCAGGCTTTCCTAGTTTCGCTTGCAAGCCATGCTCTGAAAGGTAAACCAATATCCACATTACACTTGGCTAGCTAGCCGTAATAAATAACATCAGCATAAATTATATCCCAAAAGCTTAAGCAAGTTGTTGCACAGCAATCATAAAAGGATTTTAAATGAGGGGCCATAATCATAGACAATTATTTTTTTTTAAATAGGACAATGAAGACAAACTATATAGATTTATTGGAGATTCTGGCCCCTCGCTCATCATCCTTTCTGGGACATATTTGCCTACTCCATAAGATTAAGATATACATCACTCAGTTATGTTATGTAACTAATCCAGTAAAAAATTGATCTGTTACCGGGTGCTATAAACATATAATATAAGGCAATTAGCATCACTTCGGACGTTTGGTATTAATTAAACATTGTCAGCTTTTGCATGTCTGTTCACTGGGATAAACTAGTCATCTTCTCACGATCGAGACAAGCATAAGATGGCTTTTGCAGAGAAGGAAAAGGTCTCACTTGAAGAAACTTCAATTCAAATTCTACATTTTAAAATTCACATTATAAAGCTGCGTACATATGTAGGGAAACTCTTAGTACTAGAAAAATATAAACAGAGTTAGGATAGAAATATAATCTATTGGCATATAGCACATAAAAGGTAGCGTTTTATATCTTATTATAATTAGGATGCATAAACGAAGTGCAAGAAGAGAAATCACTACTGAACCTTGTGATTGCGCGAAACGAAACTTAAAAAATGTGTCTAAACCTTCTTATTATAGAAAGAAAATAATAATTAGGAAACACGAGAATGTGCAACGAAAAATTGACTCATTTTCTAGGACGGTGCCTCATGCCCTGAAATTAATAAACAGTTAATTTACTGTTTCCTCTCGTGAGATCACAAGGTATAATTAATAAACCGTACCTGCTCCTCTGCCAACTGCCGCCTCGAATTTATTCCTTTTAAAATCATTTCAGTGCCGACATAACAAAGTAATGAAAAGATAAGGAAAACATGTAAGCTTTCCATCTTCGGGAAAAGAATGGTATGAAAGTGTAGGAATTTGATTCCTCTTGTCAATATGATGGTAACTATTTAAAAAGGTGACTTTTCTCAATGCTAATTCGTTCTTTATCTTGAACCGTTCATCTAGTTTCTCACATCTTAAACTCTACATTAAAAATATATATAAAAAAAAGTAATCTATATCTCCTTCTTACTGCCAACAGTTCTCGATGAACTTGGCTTCTTATATAATTTTCTTGAAATGCATGGCATGCATATGTGCTGTCTTCTTGTTTAACTATGCTTTCAATCGGATATTTCACAATAATAAGCTGAAATTAACTAACAAATTTACCTCACAACCCAGACGGGTTCAGGAAGCCATAGAATCACGCAATGAATTAATTAGCAAAGCTAATTATATGCAATTATTATGAAAGGGAACGCACCAGGATCACCGTGAACAGAACTAATGAGTTGCAGAGACACGCCTTGGCCGACAAACTCGTGGAAACGATCTAGAACCTCTGCGTTAAAGTCGTTGAAGTCCAAAGTGTTCTTCTTCATCAATACAACGCTTCCTTTGATCTTTCTACTGGTATCAGCATCACCACCGGTGATCGCTTCGATGATATTTTGCAACATATCTCTTGCTTAAAGGGGCCTTGCCAGCTTGCTAGAACACAAGTTCTTGAAGATTTACAATAAAAAAATATATAGCTTGGCTTTTTAATTGTGAAGGTGCGAATTGGGGTGGTGTGTGGCTTGGTATTTATAGTCAAGCTTTATGATGAAGTAGTACTGTATGGGTGGCAATGACCAGGAATTGGTAAAATGTTTCTTCTGTTTTTTTTCCAAGCAGGGAAAAAGGTGAAAAGAGAACGTACGTAGGACTACATAATTATTGCATCATACAATCTTACTGAGCTTATTGTACAAGACTGCCAATTCAACTCCAAGACATTTTTCTATATAACAATGTTGCTTTGCTATATAGTGGATTAAATCTGGAAATCATATTTTCATACATATAAACTTGATACAAGTTAAAGTTAGTTCTGTGCCGTTAAGAATAAGTAGGTTTTTGTTAACTTGTGAAACATTTTATTTTTGAATCTCATAAACACCAACAATCTATAAGTGTAATTGTAGTTGGAATGATTTCATTCATGAAAATTGTTAGGAAATGGAGAATAATTAGAGGTGTATGAAAATGATGATACAAGCATTATACGTATCTATATCTTCTAGGTTAAATCTAGATCAGGGTTTTAAAGAAAACAAAAAATCGGTACGATGGAAACAGAAATGGGTTATTATGTTAGAAGAAATTAATGTCGGTGTTATCACGTGGAATCCATTAGTGTGAGCCTTTTCCATTTCCTGAAGTGTATTGGAAATTTCTTCCAAATCATCCAGGCCTTTTCGTAGTTATCGTGAGAGACGTTTGATTGAGGCAACAAAGCTGACCACAAAATTTCACCCTGACTTTTTCTCCAGGAATTCTAGTCAAAAATCTCTCGTTTCATAGGCCATTTTCTTAAAACCAAATCATACCCACCCAACCTACAAAACTTGACCTGGAGATTTACCTTACATTGATATAGATCCGTTGCATGGACTAAATTGTTGTTTATGCGTGTCGTAAGAGATCTAAGGTTCTAAAAAGTAAAAACTGGATTAGACCGGTGGATCCGACCGGAAATAATCAAAATCAGTTAGTTATTCAATTCGGTTTTAATTAATAACTTATATGTATAAAAATCAGCTGGTTTATTAGAGAATTGTTCAAACCGGTTATATAATAACCTAAACTTTATATTCAGTCACGAATGAAACTCTCTCGTCGCCTCCACCATCTTCTTTCTTCTCATTTTTCATCGCAGCAAAATCAGCTTTCTCTCTACCATCTTTGCCATTTTTGTCCGTCTTCGCCAAATCTTGCCGTCATCTTTCATTTCTAGCCATCTGCGGTGCCTGTCACAGTGTTGTCGGGGATGACAGTACAAGTATTGTTACTTATTACAGTCCAGTTTGGGTGATGAGAAGCAGTCACCGCAACCACTGGCCCCAGGCTCCAGCCAATGAGCACAAAGCAAAACGACAACATGCTGGCCGATACGTTGTTGACACGTAATTAAGTTTTTTTAAAGGTTATTTGATATCAAGTTGAAGATTTTTTTAAATTAATTATAGTTATCGTTGAACTTGAACCGTTTTGTTAACCTCTTAGACTACCTTGAAAAGTAAGCAAATTAAAGCAATGCCAAACTCTACCAACAAAAAATTCCATCCAAAAAATAAACGTGCGTTACCGGAAAGTCTAACATATAAGGTTTAATGCATAAAATAGTACATCTTGTCACCTTTCTAATTCAAACATATAAGACATACTGATTCTTGCAATTCCGTGTTCCAGTTCTCCATCCATTTCGGCAGACAATATTTAGGACTACATTAACGTGCTTAATCCTTTACTTCTTTTTGGGTACAAATGCCGAGTCCCTAATTAATCTCCTACACTTTAGTCACCTTTCTAGCATTTGTGTGGTATTGTATATTAATCTTAGAATTACTTATTGGAGCATCCCATCATCATAATAAGTAAATCTCTCTTTGTAAGAAGAACATTCACTGCTATTTCAGCATTTCATGTTTGTAATTAAGTACATGAACCTTGTAACCAAGAAACTTCCAAGTTAAATTTGTTACCTGTCTTAAGATCTCTTCTTTTATACACAAAATTAACTTAAATTTTATTTATTTATTTTACATTTTAGTAAGTTAACTTTTTACTATATATTAAATATCACTTGATGTTAATTATTTTAAAAACTCCAGTTAAGTTAGGCCTTTCACATTTTGTATTTGTTAAGAAAATAAAGACATATGTAATTTTTTAAACAAATAAATGGAAGCAAAAAATGGATGTATGGATGTATCTTTACATTTAAATGTTGGGAATGTTGGGAAATCGGGTCAGAATCCGATTCCAACGGTAGTAGAATAATCACGAAACTTTTTCGTGACTTTTGATTTCTCGAAAATCAAAATCTATTTAATTTTATAAAATAATTAACATAAATCATAATAAAGCAAAATTTAATTCGTACCTTGTTCAGAAACTTGATCTGTATCTTGTCGTATCCCTCGAACTGTTCCTGAAACTGATCCGTCTCTACCACCATAGCCGCACAAGCGTCTAGCCATAACGGTATCTACAGAACAAGTTGAGAGAACGATGTAATTCTTACAGAGAGGGTTAAGCAAGAAGTCCTATCTCCATAAGGCTTAAGACTATTTATATTAAGTATTAGACGTTTTAGTAATTTAATTGAAATTAAATTCTAATTTCAATTACACTTTAATTAAATTAAAAATAATTCTAATTAAACACCAATTATTCCCATATAAGATTTAATATCTCATATTGATCCTTTTTTATTAAATATCTCATATTTAATCATAAAGTTTCTCAAACTTTACAATCAAGTCTAGCTTAATTAAATTAATTTTGCTCTCTTCAACCCATTCTATCTGTAAGACCCTTTAGGTTCTCAAATATGTTAGCAATGATTATAAAATCTAATTTTAATTTATAATTAAAATTATATAAATTAAAACTCCTTTTAATTTATCTTTAATTCTCCAATTAAATAATTTGTAATCATAAATCAAGATTGGAGTCTAGTAACGTATCATGACCACCCAAATATTTAGGAATATCAAAGTGGTTTTGACTAACCTTTTTGTGCATAATTTTTTCATATAATTTAATCATTTCATCATATAATGTTCCGATTAGACATAGAGCATGGAATTAATATCTACTCTATTTTGAGTCTAATCATATTAATTCTCCGCCATTAACTATCAATTCAATTAATGACATTTGTAAACTATTTACAAAACATCATTTCACCTTGGCCAAGGATTTCTTGAATTAATACTAATCGAGAACAACGAAACATTCTCCTTAATTACTTTAGGGTGATGAATCCTATCTTGATTATTCAACTATCTCCATATAGTTTATGTTACATCCAATAACTACCGATTAAATGACCTATGATTAACTAGATCATAAGTATTATCAAAACATAGCAATCCCCATATAAGATAACTTTGATGACCTCACATCTAAACATGTACAAAATAAAGAATATCTTTATTTAATTTGTCACTAAACTACAATCAAAGTGATTAGCTGTAGGGAGTAAATCAACAATCTCCCATTTGGTGAAAGTGAATCTTTTAATGTCTCAATTTAGTTCTAAACTAAATGGATAATATATGCTTCAGCTAAGCATCACATCCTTAAATCATTAGCTTTAACTATTTCAAAGACTTAGCGTTTCATATCTAATATGAAATCTTGTTAATTCATCTAATTGGAACTATAGAAGGTGAGTCATTGTACTAGGCATTATTGTAAAAGAAATACTATTGCATCATACAATATCTCATATTGTATTTTACTCCTTACACAAATTTATACTCTTACAACTTTAGTTGTGAAGGTATTTACTAGAGAATCTTATTCCCTATAGATAATCGATAATTTAAAACTTGCCACAAGGATCTCATTGATGTGCTTCAACATTCTCAATGTTTGATTTCTACTTAGATTTAAACAATTTGAACCTTTCAAATTTTTAAATCATCATTTCATTTAATACGTATGACTATATCATATAAAATCATTAGTAATCTAATGAAATATAAGTATTATCCTTTTATGAATTGTTATTCTATCCAATGCATCACATGTATAAGAGTTAACAATTCAATACCATCATCATCTTTTCACCAAAGATTGATTTGGTTATTCTTTAACTTTACAAGTTTTACAAGTTCCATATGATTCATAATCAAAAGGATACATATATCCTAATATGTAACTTTATGATTCTCGTTATGTTGATTTAACCAATATGGCATAAAAGGATAATCTCGGTTATCCAACTTTTATTCTTGCCATTTATGTTTAGCATAAGTCTTCTTTGATCCAATACATATGCAAACTATTTGCATAAACTTAGATCAACTACTTTGACTTAACAATCTATTTCTTACCATGCATTGAACATTAGAATAATGTTGAATCTAAATTCAGTATCAAATACTCATAAGCATGAATTAGAAATACATATGATCTATATTATATCACATACAGGTAAGAAAAGTTATGTAATCGTTTTCTTTTAATGACAACTATTATCATACTGTTGCTAAGCCTTTAATTGTAGTCCACAATTATGCTTTTAGTAGGCTAAATTAAATGGAGCAATTCTAACAAGGTACTATACCTTTCAGCCCTACTCCACGCAACCCCTTGCATTTTGCTATCATGGTGTTGACATACATCTTACCTGTCGTCGTCAAAGTTTACGAGACATTAGTC
The DNA here is from genome assembly GCA_025629825.1 of Erythroxylum guanchezii. Classification (NCBI taxonomy): domain Eukaryota; kingdom Viridiplantae; phylum Streptophyta; class Magnoliopsida; order Malpighiales; family Erythroxylaceae; genus Erythroxylum; species Erythroxylum guanchezii. Next base: position 18,334,452 of record JAOTAX010000006.1, read on the forward strand.
GACTCAAAATGTCAATACTTTTTGTTATCCATATGATTTTGACATATCTCTATAATTTTGTCGCCATATCCTTAATGAGGATTATATCAAAATTGAGTAATGAACATACATTTTCTATGTAACTTTTGAGAACTTTTCTCAAATATATCCTATGTCCAAGAACTTGGGTTCACTAACTTAGTATCAACAATACGAAATAAGGTAAATTTCACTAAGAACAAAATAAATGTAAGAAAGCAAGTAATCAATTATATGCCATGACTACCAAATAAGATTAGGAATTTAATCATGCATTTAGTTACTCCCACTATTCAAATATAGTTGACCTTGAGTTTGCTCAATAAATCAACTAGACTTAAATTAGGTAGATAATAACTTTATCAATCACATCTCATATGACTCCTAGATCCATTAGGTGACAACTCTTGCCAAAACATATCTTATATGTCATTCTTAACCCTGCCTCTAAATTCATGTGATTATGAGTTTGCTCATCCAAATCACACAAATTTAGTTAAGTAAAATCCATTATTATAAGATTAAACATGTTCGGGTTAAAGTTGCCCTGAGTTTGCTCAACAAGTCTACAATAAACAGAACTCTGGTTTATTCTTATGACAGTGGAAGGCAACAATCACGTTCTCAACGTGTACTTAATATTTTAACGAGAGATTTTAATTTCATTCGTCTCATCAAAC
>JAOTAX010000006.1:18335249-18356276 GCA_025629825.1 Erythroxylum guanchezii
TTGTTAGAAATGAGAAGATAAGATTTGCAAATGTAAGATTTTTGGAAACGTTTTATGAATGGTTTGAAAAGTGAAAGTTTTGAAAGATAAGTTTTGAAAGGTTTCTACCGTGAAATGTTTAAAAATGATGAACTTCTTAAAAATGAGTTTTCCGCTTATTGTTCGATTTATAAATATATTATCCACGAGCTTCCGAGCTCACCCCCCTTTCATCCCCATCTCCAGGTTTCAAGCAGGAGATCGGATGAAAGAGTGTGAAGACGTTTGGTCCGATTTTGCATCGTCTGTATTTTTATGTGAATTGAAATTTGGATATTAATATTGTTTTTTTTATGATTTATTTTCGGGCATGTATGAGGATTATGACTTGATGAATAAGAGTATGAAATTGTGTATATTGTGTTGATGTAAGTAAATTATGGATTTATATGTTGAGTTATGGTTATGCATGTGAATGATTGAAGTGTTTAGAACTAAGATTGCGGTGTTTCTGCTGAGATCCCGGACGAAGGGTCCGGTTGATTTTGATGATGGTATAATTGGTTGGAAATTTAGAAGTGTATTGTGAACCATTTGCAGGTTTTGGGTTAGGTCAATGCAGCCGTTATGCTGCCGAAATTTCGGTAAAAATGGGATTATAAATGATTTGAAATAGAATAAGAATAGGAACTTAGTTTGGTAAAGTTGAAATTTTTAGTAAGAAAGGAAAAAAAATGGGAATATGAGATGAGATTTGCATGATTAAGACAAATTATATGAGCTGAGTTTGATTAAGGATAATTTCCAAAAGGAGAAATTGGAATGGGTTCTGAATAAAGAGGAAAGGAATGAATAAGAATGAAAAAAAAATTATACCGGGATTTTAGGATTAGGTAGTTGGGTTCCGGTAACGGGATCCAACATTCGGATTAGGTTGTTGGGTTCCGGTAACGGGATCCAACAAAAACAAATATCTAGATAAGCCAAAACAATCATATGTGTCATCATTAGTCAACCAAACTAGTGTGCACACCCATTAATTCCCAGTGTTAGCTCGACTTTCATCTGTGGTGAGTCCAAACTATAGTCGACAAGAGCGTCATGACCATAGGTGATGACCTCATCGGTGTCCAGACCCTAGATGTGGAATCACCCGCAAATCCTATAAAAAGGTGTCGATACGGTGACTCGACTTTTATGTACCAACGTCAAGGGTACGAGGGTCGCTTAATCTGATTTGCCTAGCACACAATTGGCTAATCGTTTCCTCACCAATCACAAAAATCATATACAAAAATTAAGTACAAAAGTCAAGAAACCATGCCTTTGTTTATCGGTTAACCGATGAAATGAAACCATGCCATGTCTCTAAGGTAAAAGAGAACAAATACACACAGCATACATGACTCGATTATGCATATGTAAATTCAAAAACATTATTTCATGCAATAAAAATCATCTTTTGCACTCCAAGTGCAAAGTTGTTCAAAAATGTAGCTTCATAAAATAAATTATTGTCCTTTGTACTTCAATTACAGGTTTGTAATATCATTTCTCAAAATATGTAATAAAAACATCAGTTTCAAAACAATGTCGTTTATTAAATACACAAGTATACTAGCATCTACTTGAGATTCAGTTCTACTATGCATTACCTAGGTTCAAACTTCACATACAGGTCATTATGCATGTCTTAGGATGTTCTAATCCCATTTGAGAGATATGGTTTCCCCAACTCACCTCAAAAGAAGGTGTACACTCCCTTGCCTTCAAAAATTCTCGGTACAAGCTCCTTGATTCACAGCTCCCGAGCCTTTATACCTTAAAAAAAGCATATATTGTATTTACTACTTAAACATGAATTTCATATTTATACACCAATACATAAGTGTATAAAACACAATATCACTCTTTAAGCTATAGGATTCGACCATTAAACTTCTCACATGGTTATTTCCTTACTATTCACATTAGCTTTTCTTTTGTATTTTCTAAGGCATTTAATGTCTTTAATCCAATACTTACTCATTTCAAAACATAATTAAGCACATTTTTATTCAAGCACATTAGGCCATTACTCATCAATCTAAGCAACAATTCAAGTTTACTCTAAGTAAACATGAAAGTTGTTTTCAATGCAAATCATTACGAATCCTTAAATCCTAAACCAAGTGCACTTAGGTATTTTATCAAACACCTAATGTGTATGACTTTCAAGTCACATTTTTAAGACTTTATCATAGTAATTCCTGCTCCTATCTTGTCATATGGTAAACACTTCCAAACCATGACACATTTTACCACTCCATTCGATCTAATTCCCTTCATTTAAGCTACATTTATCATAATTACACACTCATTACATTAATCCACTTCTTCTCACATCATTTCTAATCAAACTTATCCAATATACATCTTCTTCATTTTTCATCATCAATTCACATTATACATGTATAATTAACACCATAGAATTCATTTAGACCATTAATTTCAAAAGATATTCAAAAATTTACAAACTTTTACCAAAAGGGAACATTTCGGTTTTGGCTTAAAGAACCATCTCCATGACACATTTCATTCATCTAAACCATGTTTCATGCATATTCAAGCATGGAGAACAACATATCTTAACACCAAACTCAAAATCCTAATGTAGAGAGAGATGAGACAAAATTTACCTAAACCTTCCTTTGGTGATATCTTCAAATCCTTTAAGAGTTTCTCAAATCTAATGATAGATTTGAGCTCCTTGACCCCAAATTAGCACAGAACACTTTGGTTTGGGTTAGAGAATCAAAAAAAAGGGGTAGGGTTTAGTGATAGCCGAAAATGGTCTTCTCCTCCTCTCTTCTCCTTTCTTCTCCTCTCTTTTAATTAAAACAAAATGTTTTAAGTCTTTAGTAATGGGGTTCATGGTCATACATAAGAAGGGCCTAGAATATTGACTCTTCTTTGACTAAAATATGGTAACATTACCTTTTTGGCCCTTAGGTTATGTGAAATTACCATTTCACCCTCCAAACTTTTCTTAAATTTGCAATTAAGCCCAAAATTTGAGAATCTCCAAAACTTTTATTTTTATTTTGGTCCCCAGACTTTTGGAAATAATAATTAAGCCCCTTAACTTTATAAAATTACATATTGATCCTCCAAGAATTGAAAAATTATATTTAAGTCCTTTGATTTTTAACAATTGGCAAATAAGCCCTTATGTACATTAATCTTTCCAGTTTAGCTTTCTAAGTGTTAATAAGTCTATAAATCATATCTAATCACCTTTAAGGCATTAGAATACATTTAACTCAACCACCATAGTCATATCCATCCAATGGACTCGGTTTTACTCACTTAGAAGCTTATATATCAGAAATCTCTAAGATTTTGCATACCGATGAACTCTAAGTTCATGTAAGGACATATAACATTATAAATCATTGACATATATACCCAAAGGATTTAAATACATCTTTTAACTCATATACAACTATGTATATATCAATATACAATAGCATCTCCAAGTGTAGAACAGCCCCCAACGTTACAATATAACTCAACTTATAAATTGTGAAGTATGTTGTCTTATTTTCTTTCAAGTGTTGGAATGACTTGGATTGTTTTAGTATTGTTTTATGTGGCATCTGTATATCCTCTTAGGGGGTATGTGGGTGTTATAATTATTTTACAGAACACTCAAAAGGGTAGTGGAGAGAATAAAGCAGTCCAAATATCATTTCAATTGTCAAAGGCTGGGCGTCACAAATTTGGTTTTTATTGATGACCTATTTTTATAACCCAGAACTGATAAACCATCTATATTAGCATTAATGACTGCAATCAAAATGTTTTCTAGAATGTCTAGAGTTGAATTGAACTCTAGAAAAAGTTCTTGCTACACTTATAACAAAGCAATAGATCAAGAAGCAATGATACTTGGAGCTACAAGTTTCAATAGAATTGAATTGCCAATTACATATCTGGAGATTCCTATTTCTACTTCTAAGGCAACTTATGGAGATTACAAAATTCTCATCAACAAGATACAAACAAGGATCTCGGGTCACAGTACGAAGGCTTTGCCCTTTGTTGGGAGTACTCAACTCATTTCCTCTGTACTCAATGCAGTGAGTCTACATTGGGCAGCTCACACGTCTCTTCCCAAGGATATTATCAAGACAATTGAGACCATTCTCAAAAATTTTATGTGGTTTGGAAAAAGAACAGGTAAATACTCAACTACTATTAAATGGTCTAAGGTATGTTCTTTAAAGAAGCATGGTGGTTTGAATGTGATCCTTTTGAAATCCTGTAATCAGGTCATGCTTACTAAAAAGTTACGGATAATCATTAAAGATAAGCAATCCTTATGAGTTAAGTGGATAAATGCTTATTAGATTAAAGGGAGGAGTTTATAGAAGATCAAAATACCTGAAAAATGCTTCAAACACAACAAAACAATCTTCAAACTAAGAAGCAAAGTGAGGCCACATGTAGTTAAATTGTTGGGAGATGGTATCAATACACCCTTTTGGTATGAAAGATGGTTGGCTATTGGAGTTTATAATGATATTAGTGAACTTAATTCAATCAGAAATATCATTAGTGAAGATCAATATGTTGCTTATGCTCTAGCACATAAAACTAAGATTTCATTAAGGATATGACGCTCTAGGTTCCATAATCAGATCAACAGCAATGAACACAAGGAAAATAAGACAGATCTTAATTGGTGAGCTTTGTCTAAACATGGTAAATTCATCAATGTGTCCTACAAAAAGCTTTTTCAAGAGTGGGGAAATATAATATCATAGTATAAACTAGTATGGTGCAAGTGTATGTTACCCAGAGCTTCAATCCCAATGTGGCGAGCTATCAAAAATAGATTGCCTACAATTGATAAATTGAACAAGTATATGGCAATACCAAATAGATGTGTATTATGCAAGCAAGAGCAAGAAAGTAGTATTCATTTATTCTTTAGATGTCAATTCACTCAATCTTGGTAGAAGGACATTACTAGAAGACGCTTGTTAGGAGATACACCACATGAATGGGAGTAGATTGTAGCTTGGTATTCAACTTTAAACAGACAAGATAAAACTAGACAGTAGTGTTTCTTTTTTACTTTATCATGTCTGGTACATGCTTTATGAGATGAAATAAATAAGAGAATCTTCAAAGGCATTGCAACTTTGAAGGCTAAACAGAGAAACATTTAATGCAATCAAGTTACACCTTGTCACATTTGAAGATAAAATGCAGATTCATTCTAGTCATATTAGCATGGGATTAATGACTACTGACTAGTATGTGCAATTGAATTTTGATTCATAATGTAGGATAATATTTTCCTATTATTTCGTTAGCCCATTCATAATAATGAGTTGGTTTATGCTTGTAACACTTATTATTGTCTTTAATGGCTAAATTTAATTTACAATTTTTTTTAAAAAAGTCTAAACAATATTATATTTATGATAAATGAAAATTTTTAATATTTTATTGATGTAATTTATAGTTAAACACTAATATAACTGAATGAACTTCCGCCTTCCTAATGAGATGTATGTTACCATTTTGACATATACCAGTGGAGTCTGGTGATTAGTTGGCAGACTGCCTGCTAATTCTCTTGCACCAGATTAAATAAGCTGCTTTCTCAGTGGGTATTGTTAAGTACAAAGCTGAAGCTTTGTCTCTGATGCACCATTTTCATGGATGAAATCCAAATGGGTCATTCACAAACTCAATACCTATCTTCCCTTTTGCCCAAATTCCCTCAGGTCTCCATTCAAGACCGAAATCCTTGGCAACCTATCTTCAAAGACTTCCACTTTTGTGCTAGACCATGTAGATATAAGCCTCCTCTTGTCCCTTTGTTCAAGAGAAGGCTATCTCCACCTGGGTTCTTCTCTTCATGCATCCATTGTCAAAAACCATGAATTTGATCTTCACGACCACTCTGGTTGTCGTAATGCTGTTGTTATATGGAACTCCATCTTGTCGATGTATTCGAAATGTGGGGTGCTAGTAGATGCTGTTAAGTTGTTTGAGGAAATACCTAAAAGAGATACTGTGTCGTGGAATACCATTATTTCAGGATTTTTACGGCATGGGGACATGAGTGTAGGTTTTAGTTTCTTTAAACAGATGCAGCATTTAGGTATATATCGGTTAGATCGAGCCACTTTAACTACTACGTTATCAGCATGTGACAGGACTGAGTTCATTTATATTAGCAAGATGCTGCATGGTTTAGCTTTTTCAATTGGCCTCGAGTGGGAAATAACTGTCGGGAATGCATTGATAACGTCCTACTTCAGATGTGGGTGTTATGGTTCTGGGAGGCAAGTATTTGATGAGATGCTTGAAAGGAATGTGGTCACGTGGACTGCCATTATGTCGGGGTTGGCGCGAAATAAATTGTATGAGGATAGCTTGAGAATGCTTGTCAAAATGCGTCGCCAATTGGTTGAACCTAATCTTTTGACATATTTGAGTTCATTGGTGGCATGTTCTGGCTGGCAAGCATTAATGGGAGGGCGTCAAATTCATGGTCTTGTTTGCAAACTTGGAATTGAATCAGAAATGTGCATCGAGAGTGCACTCATGGATATGTACGCAAAATGTGGCATTGTGGAAGATGCATGGCAGATCTTCCAGTGTGCTGAAGAATTTGATGAGGTTTCCATGACTGTAATTCTTACAGGCTTTGTGCAAAATGGTTTTGAGGAACAAGCTGTACACATGTTTGTGAAAATAATGAAGGCAGGATATGAAATTGATCCAAACATGGTTTCAGCTGTCCTTGGAGTATTTGGTGAAGATACTTCTTTAGCTCTTGGTAAACAAATTCATTCACTTATTGTCAAACGAAGCTTTGGCTCAAATGTGTTTGTCGGAAATGGTCTTATCAATATGTATTCAAAATGTGGAGAAATTGATGAGTCAGTGAAAATCTTTAATCGAATGCAAAGAAGGAATTTAGTTTCTTGGAATTCTATGATTGCTACTTTTGCTTGTCACGGGGTTGGCATTAGAGCCCTGCAACTTTATGAAGTGATGAGATTAGAACGAGTAGAGCCAACAGATGTCACTTTCCTGTCCTTGCTTCATGCTTGTAGCCATGTGGGCTTGGTTGATAAGGGCATGGAGTTCTTAAAGTCCATGACTGAAGTTTATGGAATTAAACCTCGATCAGAGCACTATTCTTGTGTTGTTGACATGCTTGGCCGGGCTGGTCATCTCAGTGAAGCCAAGAATTTCATTGAGGGATTACCTGTGAAATCTGATGCACTTGTTTGGCAGGCCTTGCTTGGTGCTTGCAGTGTCTATGGAAACGCTGAAATAGGAAAATATGCGGCTGAGCAGTTGTTCCTGTTAGAACCTGGTAAGCCAGCACCATACATTCTGCTGGCAAATATGTATTCTTCCGAAGGTAGGTGGAAGGAAAGAGCAAGAACTATTAAAAGAATGAAAGAATCTAGGGTGGCAAAAGAAACAGGTATAAGTTGGATTGAGATTGAAAATAAAGTTCACAAGTTTGTTGTTGGGGACAGGATGCATCCGCAATCTGAAATCATAAATTTAGTTTTGGCGAAGTTGTTTGAACCTATGCGAGATGAAGGTTATGAGCCAGAAAAGAGGCTTTTGAAATACTACCTGGATGAAGGGGAAAGCAATAACTGATGATTAACATGCTTGCTACAAGACCTGAATTAAACGTTTTGAAGAAACAAAGAGGAACAGGTGCTTTAACATTTCGCTCTTTAATATCAATTGTTACAAATGAATGTAAATTTAGCAAGCAAAAATAATCATTTGGTGTAAGTGCCTTGTGTGGCGTTTAAGGTGCCTATTTATTCGATAACAAGGGATGATATTACAATACTGAATCCAATAGTCAGTTAATCAAATGATAACAACATAGTTTGATGAGGACGGAGAATATTATTGCCGCGACACAAGTTGCATGAAAGAGACACCAAGAAGCAATGATTCAAACGCATCACTTTCCTCCAAGTCTCTAAAAGTATTGAATGTTGAGGAAGTAATAACAACTAAAAATTTGCTCACTATTTTATGTAAAATCTCAAGTGAACAAAAATCATTTCTACTTAGTATACAACCACCTTTTGCAACAACCACTGCTTGAAAAATATAATGATATCTAACTAATTGAAAGAAAGAAAAACGAATTGAATAATGAAGCCAAGTCCTTGTCTTCTTTCTGTTTTTTAGATAAAAGACATCAATAAGAGTGCTTCTATGAATTTTATTAAGTTTTCCTGTAATTTAGAAGTTTCGTGCGCCTAGTTTATTTTATGAAAAATTTAAAATAAATCATTTTTATTATCTTTTTCATTAAGTGTTATTGAAATGACCTATGATGTCATATCATTCAATATAGTAAGATCTACTTTATAAATAAAATAATAAATTTCATGTACACAATACCTACTTGATCCCTCATCAATTTTTTATTCAAGTCGGTTTTATTATCATTTTCTTAAATTTTATTTTCCACTAGCCCAAAAATCATTTCATCCTGATAGCCATTATTTCCTCCATTTTTCTTAAAATTCTTTTGTGGAAGACTCGTGATGGTGCAACGATCAATGGTCTGTAATGGAATGATTGCTGTGGCTGCGATGAGGTGTAATGATGGTGTAAGTATGATTGTTGTGACTGCGACGAGGTGTAACGATGGTGTGAGTATGATTGGTGCAGTCTTGAATGTGCACAATGGTGGACGTGTGGTGTGGTGCAATTGGGCATGTATCGAGCTATTTTTGCACTATCTACTGTTAATGTTAACAAGTGATAAATGTTAATTATATTATATTTTTAGCATAATTTTGAGAACATTTTACTTGCATTTGGATGTTTTTCTTAGATTTGGTACTCAATGGAACTTGTATTTTATTTACAAACACTGTTTTAGCTCCACAATGAAGAAGGAATGATTTTGAGTAAGTTAGATCTAATTTGGAGAAGTTTTGACATAATTTTGGAGGAACATGTATCCAAAAAAGACCTAGGTGAACAAAGGATTACGGAACCACTTAGAATATTATCAATATCGAGAATTAGTAACTAGGTTTCGAATTCCCCTGAACCCTTAACGGATTGATCTTTTATCATGCAATTGTTTTGTTGATTAGTTAGACTGTAGAGACTCCTATGCTTATAGCCGACTTTGAGTCTACTAACAAATAATCCTAAGGTCTCTAACCAAATTACTTAGGTTAATTCTTATAAGATTGCGTTACCAATTTATGAGTCCCACTATTAGGTTTGACCCTAATCTAGAAGATTTATGCCATCCTATTTCTAGGTTGTAGTCAACTTTTTCTAATTATAGTAGATCTATTCCCATTATGATTTCTCAATCTCTATGTACGAAATTAGATTATGAGATAATATTATTAGGTTATGAGAACATAAATAAAACACGTAATCAGATCACAATATATTAAACAACCAATTGCATTAAAAAAGAATCAAATTATATCAAAGTATTAACATAAGATTCATCTAACCTAAATACTAACTGGACATTTAGTTACACAAGATCAAATACAAAATCAAACATACAAAAACTAAAATACTAATAAAAAAATGGGTTAATAATTCTAAATCTCCCTAATTGTCTTCTATCAAATGTTCTTACGATATAGAGGCTTGATCTTGTATTTCGATGGATTTTTTGATGATTTCTTCATATTTTTCTACTTTTTTGAACCAAAATCGTCATTTGAGAATGAACTCCATGTCTGGAATCCACCTCCAAGAGTTTGCTCTAGGTACTCCCTACCTACTGCCTCCTCTTTCACCTCCCAAAATGTCTCTTTATAAAGAAATTTAGGGATCTGGGGAGATGCACGGTCTCTTGCATGGCTGTGCATCAGACCGTGCATAACAAAAAATCTCTAAATATGGTGAAAGTGCATAGCTTGGGAGAAGTGCAAGCACACATGCATGACTGTGCATCTCTTCTGCAAGTCGACTATTTTTTTTATGTCATGTTTTCAGCCAGATTCTTCTTCTTTAAGTCCACGAAGGCAATTATACTTTGTATATACACTTGGAGCGAATTAAGTACTTAATATACAATAAAAGTATAAAATATCAAACAAAATACATCAAACATGGGTGGTAACATATAGTCAAATATCCATCTATTAAACATCCTCACGCTTAAGCTTTTACTTGTCCTCAAGAAATCAATAATCAAATCTATAAATTTATAAATTTACAGCATCAATCCATCATCGATTACAACTTGTCCATTCATACTATACATCATCATAACTTATCGAATCAAATTAATATACAAGCAGAATCAAATTATCCCAAAATTAATTTCATAAGAAATATTAATAGTAGACACCTCAATAATCGCATTGAAATCCAAAACATATATCTTTACACCTTTACCAAGATTTCACCCAATACAGTCAAGTGTTTAGGGTGAAAAGAATCAGAACTCTTAATCACTTATGTACAAACAAGAAACAAAAAAATCAAAATGTCTTTGTGGAGGTTGTAATAGGGGTTTAGGTAGTATATGATTGAGATAATAAGAAGGGTTTAAGTGAAGGAAATGTACTCAAAGAAATATTACAAGACTTCTTTACAAAACACATAGGTCCTTTCATCACAAATGTATTAGTACCATAAACTTTTTCTTTTTTTCTTTTTACAAAATTTCAATTGGTACCATAATTCAACAAATATTGGACCTTTCACAAATTTCAGGTCTCAATAAGTAAATAATGTAAATAACGTTCAAGGTTTATAACAATAAAAAGATCTTCAAAGAAAAATATGATAAAGGTTTATAATTTGGGTTTAAACAATGAAAAAAGCTAAGGCTGAACTTAGCTATTTCTAAAGGTAAATTTTAGGGTATGGTAATTTCAAAGAAATAGGTTAAGCAAGTTGGTGAATCTAAGTTCCATTATCATGTTAATGCTTCTAATTTAACAAATATGGTCTCAATATGCATAATAAAAGCAAGTTATAGAATTATCCTATTATACATGATATCAAACACATGAAAGAATAACAAGATCTTTTAAAAATATTTGAAAATATGCTCTTTAGGCTCAAAAGCTCACAAAAAAGAATGGGTATATGGTTGTAAATAATATGCAATTTCATTCAACTTGAATGTTTCAATGATTACAAGAAATATGATATGGAAAACTAATTTTATTCTAACCATCATCCTTTTACACACCAATTCAAATCAATATTTAACAAGGACATCTAGTATTCATTGACAGAGTTCAACCAATTCAAGATATCAACTACTAAAATTTATAATCAAGATTATAATAAGCTTAAAGAAATCATGGTAAGATTCATTAAACTCAGCTTCACACTTAAAGTCGTACATTGTCCTTAATGTACACAATATAAACATATGTAATGAGTGAGAGGGTTGAGTTGGTACTTTCCTGAATATAAAGATTTCTCTTATTTTGATCCATCTAATATGAAACCAACATCTTTTCTGAATATAAAGATTTCTCTTATTCTGATCCATCTAATATGAAACCAACATCTTTTCAAAATATGAAAGAAAAGGTTAAAAAGAAACAAAAGAAATAACATAACAGAAATAAAATCCTATACTAACATGAAAGCAAAAACAAAATAATATAGAAATTGAAATAAAATTAAAACTAACTCATAGGTTGCCTCCTATGCAACCCTTCTTTAACGTTAGTAGCGCGATGTGACCTACATGTTTAGCGTCTTCCTGGATCAATAATTAGCGGCTTGCTTCTACCTTTTTCTCCATAAAGTGATTTCATAACCTATAAACAAGCCACCTATTGCAAGATAATAACAAGGACATAATTTATCAAATTAATAAATCTAATTTCAAGCAATAATATCCTTTTTAATGACAAATTGTTAATAAAATGAGGGATAATGAAACTTTAAGAAGCATCAGTTGGCTCGAACAACTTGTCTTTAAGGAATTGGGACTCCTCTGTATTTAAGGTCACTACCAACACCTCATCAGTAGTTTTCTTACTTGGTTCCTCCACCAGTTTTTCCTCAACCTCCTCTACCCACTCTTCTTCTTCTTCCTAGATAGAGGTTTCTAGCTCATTTTCTTCAATTATCTTCCTCCACTCCTCTAATTTCTCTTCTTGGATGAAGGTTTCTTTGTCTTCTTCTTCTTCAAGAGGCTCTTTTTCACTACAAAGAGTGATTGCCTCTAGGTTGATAATATCAGTTTTAGTAGAACTAGGCAAACTCCTTTACATCTTATCAGATAATATATCCACTAGCTGATCAATTTGATTCACCATATTCTGTATATGAGCCTCCATTTTCTGATGCCTCGTGGTTGAATCTTGAACAAACTTGGTCATCATATTTTTCAGAACAGCAGTTACCTCATCACCTTTTTGACATGTATCTTCATTCATGAAATCGATTGTTGTCTCTTCTTTACTATGAAATGGTTAGAAGCTCAAATTATGCTCATCATATGTAGGTGAAGAAATTCTCTCATCAAATTCACGTTGACTAGCTACTCTCTTAGCAAGGCATCCCATTAATTTATCTGTAAAACTTTCTTTTTCTTCTAGAAGCTCTTTTTGAAATATCCTTCCATTTATAAAGCTAAACCTTGTCTTTTCTTCACTCTCGAATTTGTGTAGATCAACTTTCATTTTAGCAAGGATTTCTATTAATTTATCTTCTAGAGTTGGCTCGTTAATTGAAGATGCTTGATGTTGTAAGTATTAAGTCAGAGTGTAATTATTCCATCTATAGGCATAAGAGTTGCTCCACTCTTAATTGTAGCTGCTCTTGTATACTACACCATAAGGTTGATAGTACACGTTCGGTCGCTCCCATTTATATGTTATTGCTTGACATTCATGATTGTAATGATAACTCCCACCATTGTCGTGACACGGCCTAAAAGTTTGGTTGCACTTCTGAAAATATTTGAGAACATCTCTCTCTCCAATATGGTGATGATATAGATCACGATGACATATTCTGACTCCCATAAAAGTACTATCCACTTCATCCTTCCATTGTGAGCTATGGTTATGACAATGAGTCGTAATTCATACAATAAACCACAACTCAAGATCAAATAGAGAAATTCAAAAGATAATTAAATTAATAAGCCATAAATAGAATAAGATACAATAAAATAAAATAAATACAAAAGGAAAAATTAAAATAAAAGAAAAGAAAAACAAAGATAAAACAAAATAAAATGAAAATGACTAGAGGAATAACATTCAAGCTTTCCTAATATCAAAGTCTCCCTCAACAGCACCAAAAACTTTTTTTTTGAAAAATTAAATTGAATTAAAAAGAAAGAGGTTTAGTATAACCATTATCCTTCTAAAAGGATGTCATAACATACATAATACAACATCATAAACTCAATACATGTCACTATGTACAAAACTTTCTCAAGTATTTTCGGATGTTCCTAAAATGAGAAAGCAAAATTCCTCTTTCGGGGTTTCACCAGACGTTTCCAAATTAGGGCTCCAAGTCTCCTTCATCAACGTCTTCAGATGGTTATGGAGGTAACTCTTTCTAGCTTGATCTTAGTAACTAAGTCTTCTCTTTTTGTTTTCACTCATTTTAGCTTCTTATGAATACTTGAAAGGTCTTCCTACATGTTAAGGCTCCGGCTACAAACTCGCTTCTCCCAACTGCACATCTTCAACATCCGCGAGGGATCTGACATAAGGATCTCATAGAGGAGGTACTCCGTAAGGTAAGACTTTGATTTTAGACTTCTTTATAACTGTTGTGTGTGGTATCTAGCTAAATTAGGGAGTAGAAAATTTCTGCTTTTTGTATTAGGTAATCTTGGATTCTGGTTAGAGTCTCTAAGAAGTGGCTAGGCTCGTGCTGCATTTCTTCTCCAATTGGTTAATGACCAGTTGTTCTCTAACATTATTAGAGATGGTTTCTAAGAGGGCAAGTAACCCTCTTTCGTGTGTAAGTTAATTATGTAATAACTGCAGGTGTACAAGTAGATGTAGCTAGTACTGACAAGTACGGATCGATCTTATAAAGACTATGAATACTAGTACTTACCCTTCCCCTATTATCTAGCCTAAGAATTGATTTTATATTTTTAATGGAAAGAAACTAAAACTATGGCAAGTAAAATAAAATAGGTAACGAAGTTGAACAGAGGATTATGGAAGCACTTAGAAAATTATCGAGAATTAGTATCTAAGTTCAAATCCCTCAAACCCTTAACAGATTGATCTCTTATCATGCAAATGTTTTGTTGATTAGCTAGACCGTGGATACTCCTATGGCATGCTAATAATTGTCCTTAAGTTTACTAACAACCAATCCTAAGGACTCTAACAAATTGCTCAGGTTAAATCTTATAGGATTACATTACCAATTTATGAGTCCCTCTACTAGGTTTGACCCTAATCTGAAAGATTTATGTTCCTTCTAATTGCGGTAGGTCTATTTACACTAGGATTTCTCAATCTCTACATATGAAATCAAATTATGATATAATATTCTCGAGTTATTCGAACATAAATAAAATGCGTAATCATAGTACAATATATCAAACAACCAATTGCATTAATAAAAGAATCAAATCATATCAAAGTATTCACATAAGGTTCATCTAACCTAAATACTAACTGGATAATTAGTTACATATAATCAAATACTAAATCAAACATACATAAACAGAAATACGAATTGAAAACAATGGGTTCATAATTCTAAATCTCCCTGATTGTCTTTTATCAAATGTTCTTGCGATGTAGAGGCTTGATATTATATTTTGATGGATCTTTCGATGATTTCTTTGTGTTTTCCACTTTTCTAGACCAAAATTTGAAGTAAATTACTTGTTAATATAGAAATCACGTATAATATGTAAAATACAGAAGAAAGGGGGTTGAATTGTGTCAAATCGTTTAGGATATTAATCTTTTAAAATATTCTTGATTTTCTTTACAAATTCAAATGATTATGAAAACAATTCACTCAATTCGTTAAGTAATGCAATAGTGAAAATTAGTATCTATTCTTCTAACAACAAGAAAATTAAAGAGACAAAAGTTAAAGAATGTGACGTCGTGATTTATCCTGGTTCACTCTTAACCTTGAGCTACGTCCAGTCCTCAGAGTTCGTCTAAGATTTCACTATAACCTTCAATGTTACAAGTATTATTTCTACACTTACAGAGCCTCTTCAGGTCTCTTTCACAAAGTATTCTTTATCTGCTTCCTTGGCCTCTTCAGGCTCTAGCCTTTCTTTTGACTCGAAAAGATATTGTTTGAGCTTCACGTTACAGATGTATTTACTCTCTATTGCGTGAGCACTTGAGCGCAGAATTTCTCTAAGTATGCTTTTATAATAAGAATTCTTTGTATTGCATATTTTCGTCTCTTATTTATTGTTTACGACTATAACTAATATTTATAGCCTAAATCTTTAACGGTCTTCTTGAGAATTCTGCTTGTCGAATCTTCTAAAAATGGCTATTAGTTGAGTCCTGTAACTAACTCCCACTAACTGACATTCTAGTACATTCTTCAATTTCATCATCTTGTTTAGATTCATATGCTTCGTCTGGTGTCTCGTATGCTTTGTCTGGTGTCTTAGACTAAGTACTTCATCTGATCCATCTTATTTAGCTTTTACTTAATTATCGTCTTGATTTGATGATTTATGCTACCTAAATTTATTTGCGCACTTAACAAATTCATTAAAACAGTTCACACACTTCTATGATTATTATTATTTGACTTTCATCAAAATTAATAGAAGAAGTGAAGTCTTCCTGACTTAACAATCTCCCCCTTTTTGATGATAACAAATAATCATAATATTAGAAGATATAACAAATAAAGATAATAGTCAGACGAATAAGATTCAGACAATAATAAAGCAAGATATACAATGATTCTCCCCTTATTTATTATTAATCAAAAAGATAGTTCATTTTAGATGCTTCAAAATTTCATAAAACATTTGTTGAATATCAGTGCAGATTGTCTTGATGTCTTCTTCTATAGAAACAAGTAGAAGTGTTATTGCCTCATGAAGGTCTGGGTAATTTATAAATAGGTTGCCCTAAAAGGTGTAAAATAGTTTTAACTGAAGAAATGAAACTAAAGGGTTTGAAATGAACGAGTAAATGCATAAGGTTTCTAACTTAAAATCAATACCTTCAATTGTGATACTTTTGTACCTTCCTTCTGATATTGTGCCAACTACTTTGAAACTTTCGTCTTTGGTAGATGCTATAAAATTACTTCCTGATTCCCTTGATATATGATGTGATACATAGACACCTACAGGTTGAGCTGCATGACAAATATCATATATGTTCTTCACTGCCACTTAAATCTCTTCTTCTGTGAGATCATTTTCGTGTCCTTTCGAAAACTTCTTCTTCTTTCCTTTTTCTTTGCTTATCACTAGTGCTGAGCGTCTAGGTTGTACATCTGGTACAATCTTGATTGTCATTCTAATTCATATTGGATAAATTGTATAAGGATCTTTTGTACTCTTCAATAGATATGATTCTGTCTTTTCATTTCGTAGAATACTATATAGTTTTTGTTCTTCAGGACTTAGAAGATGTATCGTCTGATCATTTCCTGTTATAGATTCAATTTGAACCTTAACTGTCTATTTAGAAAGTTCTCTGATAATAATTGAACCTCTGTTATGATCAGGTATTGATTCTTCTATGAACTTCATCTTCAAATCTTCTTTCTTTATCGGTTGAGAAGGGCTGTAAGGTATTAGCTATTGTTTAACAGTATGTGTCTTTTGTGGAACATTAGATGATGAAACCTTCTTCTGAATAAGTTTCTTCCTCTTTTGTTCTTCTATTGATTTGGAAGAGAGTTGTTGTTGAGGCTTCTTCTTCTCAAATACTAACTTCCTTTTTATCTCTGTCTCTCCAGATGGTTGTGATGATTGAGTCTGAGGGACAGAGACAATTGGTTTAGTAGGCTGTTGTTGTTGCTTTTGCTCCTTTTTACTTTTAGAGTCTCCACCAAGAATTATAACTTTCTGCTTCTTCTGTTCTTGTTGTCGTAAGTGAAGTAAATCACTTGTTAATATAGAAATCACGTATAATATGTAAAATACACAAGAAGGGGGGTTGAATTGTGTCAAATCGTTTAGGATATTAATCTTTAAAAATCTTTTTTATTTTCTTTACAAATTCAGATGATTACGAAAACAATTCACTTAATTTGGTGAGCAATGCAACAACAAAAATTAGTATCTATTCTTTTAACAACAATAAAATTAAAGAGATAAGAGTTAAAGAATATGATGTCGCGATTTATCCTAGTTCACCCTTAACCTTTGGCTACGTCCCGTCCTCAGAGTCCGTCTGAGATTTCACTATAACCTTCAACTTTACAAGTATTATTTCTATACTTGCAGAGCCTCTTCAGGTCTCTTTCACAAAGTATTCTTTATATGCTTCCTTAGCCTCTTCAGGCTCTAGCTTTTCTGTTCATTCGAAAAGATATTGTTTGAGCTTCGAGTTACAGATGTATTTGCTCTCTTTTTTCTTTTCTCTCTTTTGCGTGAGCACTTGAACATAGAATTTCTCTAAGTATGCTTTTACAATCAGAATTCTTTTTATTGTATATTGTTGTCTCTTATCGTATCTCTTTTTTTAATTGTTTACAACTATAACTAATATTTATAGCCTAAATCTTCAACGATCTTCTTGAGAATTCTGCTTTTTGAATCCTCTAAAAACGGTTATTAGTTGAGTCCTGTAACTAACTCCAACTAACTGACGTTCTAGTACATTCTTCAATTTTCATCGTCTTGCATAGATTCATATGCTTTGTTTGGTGTCTTATATGCTTCGTCTGGTGTCTTAGACTAAGCACTTAGTCTGATTCGTCTTATTCAGCTTTTACTTAAGTATCGTCTTGATTTGATGATTTGTGCTACTTAAATTTATCTGCACACTTAACAAATTCATAAAAGCAATTCACACACTTCTATGATTATTATTGTTTGACTTTCATCAAAATCAATAGAAGAAGTGAAGTCTTATTGACTTAAAAATCTCCCTATTTTTGATGATAACAAATAATTATAATATTAGAAGATAAAAGTAATATTCAGACGAAAATAAAGATAATAGTCAGATGAATAATATTCAGACGAGAATAAAGCAAGATATACAATGATTCCCCCTATTTGTTATTAATCAAAAAGATAGTTCATTTTAAATGCTTCAAAATTTCATAAAACATTTGTTGAATATCAGTGTGGATCATCTTGAGGTCTTCTTCTATAGAAACATGTAGAAGTGTTATTTCCTCATGAAGGTCACCCATTGCATCACCTAGTTCATAAACCTTAGTATTAATTTCTTCAATATTTTTAGCTAAGGCTTCCTGAACTTTTGTCTGCTTGTGACTAGGTTCATTCCATTTGATGAAATTCTTCAAGAACTCCGAATTAGCATCTTGTAGTATTTCACTAAGTGGATGAGTTTGTTCAAAAATAAATTGTTTTCTAGGTGAATCATCTAATTCTATGATTTTGATTGAGGGTAATTTGAAAGGTTGTCTTCCTTCAGGGATAACAAGATCATCAGGCCTGGGTAATTTTTGAATCGGTTGCCGTAGAAGGTGTAAAATAGTTTTAACTGAAGAAATGAAACCTAAGGGTTTGAAATGAATGAGTAAATGCACAATGGTTTCTAAGTTAAAATTGATACCTTCAATTGTGATACTTTTGTACCTTCCTTCTAATATTGTGTAAACTACTTTGAAACTTTCGTCTTTGGTAGATGCTGCAAAATTACTTCCTGATTCCTTGATATATGATGTGATACATAGGCACCCATAAGTTGAGCTATATGGCATATATCGTCTATCTTCTTCACTGCCATTTGAATCTCTTCTTCTATGAGATCATTTTTGTGTCCTTCAAGAAACTTCTTCTTTCCTTTTTCTTTGCTTATCACTAGTGCTGGGTGTCTAGGTTGTACATCTGGTACAATCTTGATTGTCGTTCTGCTTGTTATTGGATAGATTGTATAAGGATCTTTAGTAATCTTCAATACATATGGTTCTATCTTTTCATCTCGCAGAATACTATATAGTCTTCATTCATCGGGACTTAGAAGATGTACCATCTGATCATTTACTGTTATAGATTCAACTTGAACCTTAACTATCTGTTTAAAAAGTTCTCTGATGATAATTGAACTTCTGTTACAATCAGGTATTGATTCTTCTATGACCTTCATCTTTAAATCTTCTTTCTTTATCGGTTGAGGAGGGTTGTAAGGTACTAGCTATTGTTTTATAGTCTATGCTTTTTGTGAAACATCAGATGATGAAACCTTCTTCTGAACAAGTTTCGTCTTCTTTTGTTCTTCTACTGATTTGGAAGAGAGTTGTTGTTAAGGCTTCTTCTTTTCAAATACTAACTTCCTTTTTATCTCTGTCTCTCCAAATGGTTGTGATGATTGAGTTTGAGGGATAGAGACAATTGGTTTGGTTGGCTACTATTGTTGCTCTTACTCCTATTTACTTTCAAAGTCTTCACCAAGAATCAAAACTTTCTGCTTCTTCTGTTCTTGTTGTCGTAAGGTGATTAATCTTGGTGACCTTCTTGACTTCTCGGGCCTTTCTGATTGGAGCGTCTCAACCTTCCTCTTTAAAGACACTTGATGAGTTGGTTGTCAAACCTTGCTTTCCTTCCTTTCTAGAAACGTCTTAGCTTGTATCTGCACATTAGACAATTGTTCAACGTTTTTCTCTACTGATATTCTTCCGGACGATCGAGATTTTTCTTGTATTTTTGACGAAACATATTATTTCTTACTTCGTCTTACTAACAGCTCCCCCTTAGATTGTGCTTTGGGTGTAAAATCTACATCCGCTTCAGCTTCAGTTTTGATCCCCATTTTGTGAATATTAGAGGCATTGATAACACTCTTAACATTCATCTTTACTCTGTTTCCTTTCTTAAGTAGGATTCCAGACTCTTTGAAGAATCTTATTAACAGCATATTGTAGGGTAAAGAACTACTCTTCAAATGATAATCCTCCCTGGCCTTTATCATGTACTTCAGAATCAAGAATGGAAGATTAACCAGTTGGTGAGTGAGTAGATGAAAAAGACAATGTTCATCATTCATCGTCACCAAGTCCTTTGATCCTGCTCTTGGTAAGATAAAATGGAGAAGAAGTGAATGAAGAACCCTAGCAAATGGAGAAGAAGTGAATGAAGAACCCTAGCCTTTGGAATGATGATTGAAGACTTCTTGACTCCTGGATTACTAGATCCATATAGTTGTCGATTGATGTTGGCTTTGTCTAGATGAATTTGAGCAATCCAATTTGTACTGTTGAACAGTTCTGCTCCTTCATTTGGACACCCAATAGCCTTAACAATAGAGTCTTGTGTCATTATTACCGACAACCCATCTACTATTGATACCAAGGTGTTGTCTACCACCTTCACATTCTTCTAGAACTCATATAATTCATTCAAATACACCTTCCCTAGGATGTTAAAGAAGTTCTTCTAGCCAACTGCTTCAATCTCAGGTTCGATATTCATCCGATCATTCTTCAAAGAAGTAAAATCGAAGAGTCTCCTATAGACAAGAGATTTCAGTATTTTTAATCTGTAAAAGATAAACACTAAACATAGAGATGTATTTTGTTTAAAGAAGCGAGGTTAGTATAAAAATGAAAGAAAGATATGAAATGAAATGAGACGGATTTGAAGTTTAGAACAGAGGATTTGATCGTCTTTATTGAGAGCACTTGAACAAGTTAGTTTCGAAGTTTTTTCAAGAAAATTCTAGAGTGTAAGGTGTTGCAGATTCTGAGATGATTTCCTTTTCATATACACTCTTGAAAAGTTACCATTTGTAACATTTTTAACTGAACCTCCAGTAATCATGAGAGTGAAACTACTGAGTGAAAATTACTGTTACTATATAATCTGAAAACTTACGACTTTTCAGCTTCTTCAGAATGAATCGTCTAGATCAT
>JAOTAX010000006.1:18361368-18399807 GCA_025629825.1 Erythroxylum guanchezii
GCATTAGGCACAATTACCGGGAATGTCATGTATGCATGTACAGGTATTTCATGTGCACAAATTTCTCTGTTTACCAAAACTAGTATGCATGAACAGTCCTAATGAAGCCCAATCACTCTCATTCTATGCCAAATTACTATTCTACCCTTCCTTCCCGTTGAGGGTGGGATGTTACATTTCTTCTTTCATGAAGGACTGGATTGTGTGCCATGCTTAGGGTTGCCTTGTTATCACAATAGTGTTTTATAGGTATCTCAAACCCGATTCTCAATTCTATCGACACTCTCTTTAACCAAAGACTTTGACACATCCCTTTTGCAACAACTATTAGTTCAGCTTCAGCACTAATCTTGGCTACCACCTTTTGCTTCTTGCTTTGCCAAGTAACCAAATTTCCCCACACAAAAGTACAATATCCAGTGATTAATCGTCTATCCTCTCTAAACTTGCCCAATCTGAATCAATATATATTTCAATTGTTCTTTGATTTCCTTTCTTGAATAGCAACCCTTTTTTTGGAGTACCTTTTAGATACCGTAGGATCTTATAGATTGCCTCTAAATGCTGTCTCCTTGGTGCATGCATATAGCGACTAACAACACTCACGGCAAAAGCAATATCTGGTCTAGTATAAGACAAATATATTAGTCTTCCCACTAGTTTTTGATACTCTTCACGATTGACAAGTTTATCATCTTCATCCCCAAATTTTGTACTGTCAATAGGAGTAGTGCTTGGTTTGCATCCTAACATTCCTGTCTCTTTTAACAGATCAAGAATGTACTTTCTTTGTGAGATGTAAACTCCCTTCTTTGATCTTGCTACTTCCATGCTCAGAAAATACTTCATTTCTCCTAAGTCTTTAACTTCAAATTCTTTCTTCAAAGCTGTCTTAAGTCTTGTGATTTCCTCTGCATCATCACCAATTAAGATAATATCATCGACATACACCATCAAAATTGTCTTCTTAACTTCTCTATTTTTGAAAAACATTGTGTGATCTGACTGTGCTTGTGTGTATCCTTCTGTTTTAAGGACTTTGGCAAATCTCTCGAACCAAGCTTGTGGTGATTGCTTTAGTCCATATAGAGACTTTCTTAGTCTACATACTTTGTTTCCTCCTTCCTCATCAAACCCTGGAGGATGTTTCATAGACACTTCTTCCTTTAGTTGTCCATTCAAGAAAGCATTTTTGATATCAAGTTGCTGAAGTGGCCAGTCAAGGTTAACAGCTACTGATAACAATAATCTGATAATATTTAGCTTGGCCACAGGTGCAAATGTTTCCTTGTAGTCCATCCTATAGGTCTGAGTGTAGCCTTTAGCTACCAATCTCGCCTTATACCTCTCAATGGTGCCATCAGCCTTATTTGACTGGAAATATCCACCTACATCCCACGGGTTTCTTTCCTTTTGGCAGCTCAAGTTCTTCCCATGTTTCATTCTTTCCAAGTGCCCTTATTTCTTCGAAAACAACTTCTCTCCATTCTTGAACTTTAAGAGCTTCTTGAACATTTTTTGGAATATCAATTCTATCCAAATTAGCAATAAAAGCTTTATATTGAGAAGATAGAGCTTCATAAGAGACAAACCTCTCAATCGGATGCATAGTACATGATCTAGATTTCTTCCTTAAGGCAATTGGCTATTCTAAATCTGTGTTGTCTCCTTGATCCTCACTGTTCTGAATTTCTTCGGTAGGGACCTGCACTGGTTCAGAAATTGGCATAGCTTCAGGGATAGGAAGTGTACTGCATGCTTTCTTCCTTCGAGAATACACCTTGAGTGTATGATCAGGTATAGCTGTTTTTGTATTAGGATTTGTCTTTATAAGAGATGACATAGGCACCGGGATGGGTTCAGGAACAGATATAGGTTCAAGTTTAGGCTGAGGCTGAGATTCATCACCCCCAAACTCACTCCAATACTCCCCTTGAATCGAAGACTTGGGATAGAAGAAATCTGTCTCGGAAAAAGAGACATCATAGATAACAAACAACTTTTTTGAGATAGGATCATAGCATTTATACCCCTTTTGTGTAGCAGAGTATCCTAAAAACAAACATTTTTTGGCCCTTGGATCAAGTTTATTGTGTGAAAAACTGTGAATGAAGGTTGTGCACCCGAAAACTCCTAAAGGAAGGTTAGTTTCAAGGTGAGTAGTGGTGTAGGTTTCTTGAAATTTCTGAAGTGATGTTTTGAAGGAAAGAACACAACTAGGCATTCTATTAATAAGATAGGTAGTAGTAAGAAGAGCATCCCCCCAAAATATTTTGGAACATTACTAGTGAACATCAAGGCTCTAGCTACCTCAAGAAGATGTCTATTTTTCTTTTCCGCAATCCCATTTTGTTGAGGACCATTGACACAAGTACTTTTGTGGACAGTTCCATGTTTTTGAAAGAATGTCTGGAGATGTTGATTAAAGTATTCAGTACCATTGTTAGTATGAAGGATTTGAATACTAGTTTGGAATTGATTCTTTATCATTTGATAAAAATTGATGAATACGGTAGAGGTTTCAGATTTATCTTTCAAAAGAAACACCCAACACAAACGAGTATGGTCATCAATGAATGTAATGAACCATTTGAAATTGGTCCTATTAGGAACACAAGATGGACCCCAAAGATCACTATGGATAAGTGAAAATGGTTTTGTGGGTTTGTATTTGGATCTTGTAAAAGAACTTCTGTGATGTTTAGCAAACTCACAAGCATCACACTGAACATAAACATCTTTATTTATTGAGATATTTGGAAATAACTGTGACATATATTGAAAGTTTGGGTGCCCTAACCTCTTATGCCATAACAATAGTTCATCAATCTTAGGAACAATCACACTATTACCCAAGTTATAAGGAGTAGACTGTCTTTCTTCATCTTCAAAGTGGTACACTCCATCTACCTCTTTAGCACTGCCAATCTTCGTCCCCGATGACAGGTCTTGTATAACACAATGAGTAGGGGGAAAATGAGCACTACAATTAGCTTCTTTTGTCAATTTGCTGACTAACAGAAGATTGCATTCTAAATTAGGGACATGTAGAACAGAATTTAGCTTCATAGAATCTATTACTTTGATATCTCCTTTTCTTGCAACTAAGGAGGAATTACAATTTGCTACCTTAACTTTTTCATGCCCAGCACAAGGAACATATGAATGAAACATATTAAAATCATCTGTCATATGATCCGAAGCTCCCGCGTCAACTATCCACTTCTTCCTACCGCATGAGGATAAAAAAGCTTTTATGATATTACCTCTCATAGTAACATTAGCAACTGTGCTTGCCTTCTGTTGGTTGCTGTCACTTTGAAGGTTCTGTAATACTTCCAATAATTTCCCTAGTGACATATTCAGCTCACCTCCTTGTTGTTTCTGATTACCTTCATATTTTTTTGTTCCTCCTTCACTAGATACTTGATAGCCTCGGTTTTTTACTTTTCTTGGTTTCCAATCTAGAGGCTTTCCATGGATGTCCCAGCATGTATCTTTGATGTGGCCACTTTGTTTACAATGCTCACACCACTTCTTAAGATTTTTCTTACTGGATTCACCACGCGATAATAGGGCAAAAGCTTCATTCGAAGATACTAGAGTTACATTTAGTTCCTCTTTCGATTCCTCTTTTAACATGATTTTCCTCCTTTTTGCTTCCCTCCTAACCCTCTTAACTTTAGAAAATACTTCCTTAGCTATAGGCAAAGGGATTCTACTTAAGATTCTTCCACGAATATCATCCAAGTTTTTATTGAGACCAGCCAAAAATTCAAAGACACTCTCCTTTTCAATTTTTTGGTTATACATCACTGCATCTTCCTTGCACCTCCACTCTTCATTTAACAGCAGATCAAGTTCCTGCCACAATGCTATCATTTCAACCCAATATTCTGTAACTTCTCTGTCACCTTGCTTCATTTGCCACAACATTGTTTTTATCTTATAAATCCGTGATGCATCCTTTTCATCAGAGTAGGACTGTCGCACTCCATCCCAGATTTCTCGAGCTGTTAGCAGAAACATAAAGGTCCGTTTGATGGGTGGTATCATGGCATTGATGAGCCATGATGAGACCATGGAATTGTCTATCTCCCATTGTCGTATAGCTTGTATGTTTGTTGAGTCTAGAATATTCCCATCTCCGATGATAAAGCTCAGCTTCGCTCTTCCTCCAATGGCGAGTTTCATAGCTGGAGCCCACTCTCGATAGTTTGTTCCATTCAGTTTATCAAAAACAATGTTAACTGAAACTCCCTCAATAGGTCATTGATGACTGACCTCCAATCGGGTTTGGGATTGTCGTGGAGGATCCCTCAAGATTGGAAGTCATTTCTTGACTTTCTGGGGTTGTCTCATCGGTTTCACTATCACGTGGCTCTGATACCATGTGAATCAGAGCTTATTTGCTCTATATCTCTTTATTAGAGACAGCAATATATATACACATGAATGGGATTTACAGAATAAGGTAGAAAATCTGTACAGATATGGAAATATAATCCCAGGATACTATATATCTATAAAATACTGCTATCTAATCTAAATGATCTGATTATGATCAGATCATAATATTATGAGATATACATATCTTTGACCACAGTATTCTATATTAGGCTAACAACTTTCTGTATATAAAGTCTTACTTTGTACATACTCAACATATAATAAAATTACTTCTTCTTTCAAGTTTACAGTAGGTAAACTGTCTTTTTGTAGTATGGACAAGGCAGATATATCTCATTTTTGTTGTCATTGCTGATCTAGCTATTCTTCTTCTTATCCTTGCTTTTCTTGTCTTTGCCTCCTCTTGAATTTGCTGGCTTTTCCTAAAAAGCACCCTTCACATACTCGTCTTTTCTCATCATTCTCCTTTGCTCCTCAGCCCTATAATGTATTCACTAAATCTACCCAAGATATGCTTGATAGATCCTTACAGTTTTCTAGTGAAGAAATTTTAGACTCTTACTTTTCAAGCAAAATGACAAGAATTTTTTGCACTATTCATTCATCGGGAAAGTCCTTACCCAACAACCTCACTTTCTTTACTATGGCCAGGAACTTGTCAGAGTAGTCTAATGGTTTATGTCTCCATTTTCAGTATTTCAAATTCCCTGATCAAGTTGAGCATTTGTATATTTTTTGACCTTTCATTGTCTTGATATTCCTTTTTGAGGTAGTCTCAAATAACCTTCAGTTACTCCAAATTCATGATTCTTGTAAATATTGTGCTTGAGACAATAGAAAATAGACATGCTTTAGCATTGGACTTCGTAGTCTTCTTCTCTTTGTGAGTCTTCAGTTGTGTCATCATTAGATTTGCTAGCAACGGCTGGATGTCATGGTCTTTCTCTTTAGCTTCCCAAATATCTAATGCATCAAGATAGACTGTCTAACAGCCCAGGCTCAATAATTATTTCCGTCAAAAATTAGTGGAGCAATTTCAGTTTCCATTTTTGAAGGGTTATGTGTTTCTAAGTTGGATTTTTGTGTTTCTGGGTTTGGTTTTTGGATTCACTCAAAATGATTGCTCTGGTACCAAATTGTTATTTTGAATACAAGAAGGCAAGAACTAACTTTTATTTATTTTTGAAAGCTCACACATTTAATTCACTTATTGCTTAATATATAGAGCTGAAACATAACAGTCAAAGGAGACAATTTGCTGATATCTAGCCACATCTTAATTGATTCGTAAATATAAGCCATAAAACAAAAGTTCCTAAAGACTTGGTCCATTGACCAATAATTCAGCAGCAATTTAAGGTACATTTCCAACATGAACGATCCAATTCAAAGTACTCCAAGCAATGTCATCTATGGTCTAATTCTAACAGATTGATGAGTGCTTGTTGTAGTAACTGAAAGAACTGAGAATCTTGTACTTGAAGTCCTCCAAGTTTTGATTTGAAAATTAATGTCAAGTTAAACACGTGGCAGTAGCTATGAAACTTTGACGTTGCACCTTACCTGCAGTATTGGTAATTTTTTGCAGGTTGTCCATACTCATGCATTGAAAGAGCACCTCATGCCTTCAAGTATGCCTCTTCAACCGATACTGCAAGAGCAAAATCTCAAGGTTTGTTTATTGGTCTCCGGAAACTCGTGAATATAGATATTACCTATTGAAAAGTTTGAGGCCTAAAAATCTAACAATATGTATGTTCTCTACTAAATCTGACCAATTGCCCATCCTACCTCCTCTATGTTCTTGACAGCCCAACTTTGTCCCAGTAGAGTTTGTGTCTAAGGATGGCAAGGAGCAAACATAGAAAATGTTTAGTTTCCTCTAGGAAGGACATTTATCCTGCTCTCATCTTGACATCACTGTGTTAAGTCAGGAATGCATGAGGATTATCAAGTGCAAGTTGCAGTTGGTCAGTGCCCGAGAAACTGTATTCATTATGTTACACCTTCCCAAAGAATAATTTTGGAGGAGCTGCTTGAAAGGTAAGTTCTTTTCATCTCCTAGAGAACTTTTTTTGAGAGCTAATGTCAGTAACTGAACTGGTTCCTATAAAACCAGATTACAATTCACTGGACAACTCTTGCTCTTATGTTCTTTGTGTATCCCTATTCTTTCTCTACTCCAAGCATCCATCGAAAGTCACTCGCTAATGCTTCTCTGAGTTGATGTGTTAAACATTAGTTATCTTATAGTGCTTCAATTATTTGATATGAAATATACTCAAAAGCACTGACTGACTAGTTTCAAAGTTTTGAATGCAAATCTTAATTGCATCGTTGAAAAACCAAAGCAGATTCTTGGAACTACTGCATGGCTAATCCAAAGGTCCATTTCTATGTAACATATATTCATTTCTGCTTTCATTGCCCAGCGTCTTGATGGCACCTTATGACACTTCAGCAGAGGCAAATTTGCTATATTCACTTATAACTAAAGCAAGATTCGAGAACAATCGATTTCAGAAGCCAAAGAAGCAACCAAAGACTTCATCTAAACATGTAGACTGGTTTTGACTGTGGACGGCCAAGTATATTCATCCAAAGTCAGTGTTCATGGCTGCTGAGATTTGGCTTCAGTCACCAGACTTTAACATGTAGATTTGCAGAGAGTAGCCTTTTTGTTAAGAAGCGTGAATGAAGCAAATATGCCAGTGGGTTTTGAGGATTATAGACCGAAAGATTCAAATGTGTATTGTTCTGCTCGACTGAACCTAAAGGCACATACAATACACATAGATCCATGGATGCTTTGGTTCTCTGGATAGGGGAGGTCGAGCATGTTGATCCTGGACGCACCATGTCATCTGTGTATCTCTTCTATTGACGAATGTATGTTGTAAATCGTCTGTATAGATTGCTTGGCAATGATGGGTGGCTTTTATACGAGCTAATCGGTTCAAAATAGAGTTCATCGGAAGCATTCCTGCATTTTTTTTTCCCCAGACACAGTCCAACGATGATTTCATCAATAATATAATTCACCACTTCTAACTGGTGTACGGCCTTTGCGTTGAAGAAGATTAGAATCTGTATTTCAGAAAGTTACCGAACTATTAATGGTAATACAGGAGACCAACGTCCAATGTGTCTTGTTTTCCAAATTTAGGGTTAGTTTTGTTGCCGAGAAAATCTTGAGCCTGTTTTTTTTCGAAAAATTGATTTATCGATAAATTTATTATTTAAAAAATACGGATTATAAGTTAAATAAGAAATTTATTATTTTATTTACTAGTATTATTATATAATAAATAAAATTTTAATAAATTACTCAATCTATTATCAAATTAAACTAATAAATATATTACTAACAATATATATACAATTTTTAATAAAATAAATTAACCTCACAATATATAATATTTTTAACACAAGTAATAACATGTAAATATGATAAATCAATAAATTTAATATATTAATTTGTTCAACATATACTATTCCAATCACTTATGATATAATTAAGAGAAACATCATTAAGAGAAACATCATCATCACCATCATTCAAATTCATTGCATTAAATGACATATCAATACTTTCTCATCCTACATTATCGTCTACGTCTCTCTCTTCTATAAAACTTCGTTCTTTAAAAACTCAATCTACCAAAAGATCGATATGGTTAAGGCAAACTGGATCTACAAAACTACTTGTTCTATTAAGGGTTCTGGTAAACAAATAACATCAAATTATTAAGAAATTATATCTAACTTAATAATGATAATAATATACCTTTCCCCAAACTTTAAATTACATCAAATAAAGACCAAGTCATTCAATATTTTGTGTTCCAATCTATTCATTGTTTTGGAATAGAAGAAATTAAGTGTGCTCTGATTCTTTTCACATCATGTTGCACTCACACATTAACCTAAAACTCGAATTGCAAACTTTGCAATTTTGAAACATCACTTCTGAATTAGCCCCACCAAGCAACTGTTAGACAAAAAAGTAACATTATAAATAAAATAAAGTAATGATTAACATAATTGAAAATTATATATATGGATTAAGTTTGTGTCTTTGACAAATAGAAATAGGTATCCTAAAATCACCAAAAGCATCCTTATAAATCTCAATTTGTGAACTTAAGAGATCTTGCATCATCTCATGGGCAACAATAATTGTAATAGTTAATAATATTTTTCTATTAACTTTAGTTTTCTTTGCAAAATTTGGTTTGAAATAAACATTAGGATTAAAAAATACCCTAGTTGTAAGCAACAAAGAGTAAAGCTCTCTTTTCCATCTCTAAATAGGCCTTTATTGCTTCCTTCCTCGTCTCTATGACATTATAAAATAACTCATTGTTGCTTTCTTATCATTATCAATTAGACAAAGTACCCTTATCAAAGACTCACAAACTTAAATGACAAATTGGCATTATGACCAAAATTCATTATCTTCAAGTATAATTCTAGAAACCTTCAATAGAGCATTAGACCTAACATGTTGAGATGCAATTCATTATTACTTGTAAACATTTGCTTTAACTCCTTCTTCATCAAAATAAAGAATTAAAGTGAAAAGAAATTAGTTGCAAATCTTGTAATAGCAAGACAATATAAATTCCTAACATTTGCAAAATTCTTTATAATTAAATTCAGGAGCTATGTACAATTGTAGATGAGATTTAGCCACCTTTTTTGCTTTCTGTATGGCCTCGTCAATAATAGGAAAATATATAACATCTCTTATATTTTTCAACATTAGGTTAATGCAATATGTAGCATAAGGAGTCCAATAAAAAGAATTACACCTGCTTTGCAATCTTCTTCCAGCTACTTTATAAGCAAAATCATTGTTAGTATGAACTTTACAATATTCTCTAACCCAGATTCATTCATAACTTCATTAAATATCTGAAATAGAGTATCAACATTCCTAACAAGGTCAAATACATCAATAGACCTTAACAATATTGTCCCCAAAAGTAGCTCATGCCATTCTTCTTTCATCCAAATAACTTTTGATTTCATAAACAGAGCTACTCAAAAGTTTGCCTCTATAATTATCAATTTAAGGAGCTTTTTGGACCTTAAGAGGTAATAACATTTACCATAGGCTAATAATAATAAGATTCGGCAACATTGAATGATATACATAAATCATATAGCCATCTAGCCATTGCTATGTTCACATTATGAGTTGCTTCTCTAAATTGTAAGGCATTACGAATTGAAGGCTGAGCTCTAGAAGTTTTTCATAGTGCAAAAAAATTAGACACTTTTTTTCTTCTTTTCCTAACATTAAATGCAACATTCATTTTTTATTAGGTATGAATACTACCAGCTTCAACATCTCCACTATCATCCTAATCACCAACAAAAGAATTTCCACTTCCTATTTTGTAATTCAATATTTGCCTTCTATTTTTCTCTTGAGCAAAGTCTCCATTTGCTATTTCATATCATAACTCACTTTTTACAAGACTCCACATCACCTTTGATTCCAACTAAATGCTTTTTTTAATTTGTTGATTCCTCCACCTTTCAAATACTTGTTACAATACAAACAAATGATATGGTTCTGTGTTCTAAGAACCAATCCGGTATGAGCCTAAGCTAGATTACTGAATCCTCCTAAAGTGCCTGAATAATCACAAGTACTTGAACTTCCTTCAATTTATCTATAAAAATCAATGAAGACATATATCAAAATTAACTTAATAACTTTATACCAAACTAAAGTTGCATAAAAAAAAGAAGAAGAAATAGATCAATAATAGTTTCCTAATAACTTATGCTTCTTGCTAAACCCAAACATCAAATATATACATTAATTGCTACACTTTGACAATTATAACTCATTTTATGTGGTTACATAATTCAAACGTAAGATCACCACTATTTCGTATAATTATATAATTTAAAAATAAACTCACAATTATAACATCTTTTGTATGATTATATAATTCAATCATAAACTCACAAGTAACAACTATAACTCATTCTATGTTATTACATAATTCAATTATAAACTAGCATCTATAATTTAACTTTTGTAATCACATAATTCAAGCATAAAATTACAAATATAACTCATTTTGTGTGGTTATATAACTTAAAAATAAACTCACATTTATAACTTGTTTTGTAAAATTATCTGATTCAACCATAAACTCTTAACTATAACTTATTTTGTATGATTATTAATTAGTTGATTAAATAATTCAATCATAGATAGAAACTCAAAACTATAACCCATTTTGTATAATTACTAATCATTTAATTTCTGTATAAATTAACTAATACATTTTGATTGCTACAATATTCAATTTACAATAGATAACCTAATTTATAATAAAGACTAACCTTTCATTCAAATTTTAATATATCTCAGCCCCATATTTCCTACAAGAATAACCTCAAATTCATAATCCAATTCAAAATTTTAGTTACCAAACATCACAAAAACGCAACCAATTCTAATTTCCAAACAACATTGTTAATTTTTATGAATGACACAACATTCTGTTAATTTTTATGAATGACACAAATTCAAACTTTCATTCCATTATCTTACGATCACAATTCACAATTCACAAGCCATATTTGATACACCACAAGTCCATAAGACTACAAACAACATAAGCAATCACATTATCAATTTCTCAATTATCACACACACATATGGTTCCACTTCCAACAAATTTTTTTTTGCAAAATGTATCCTTAGCTTAAACTCACAACATTAGAATTTTACAAAACAACACAACACAATAGGGTGTTATGACGTGAAGGTAAAGGATTGAAGGTGGAGCATTAAAGTCTAGAGGACGATCTGTGATGGGATGTGGGACTTGATGCAGAGGTGGCGACTAGCAACGATGGCAATTGGTTTAGCAAGTTTTACCTAATATAAAACCCTCAATATTCCACAAGTATACGGATCGTAAACTTGTCGTAATTAAGGTATCAATCCCACAAGAAATTAGCTAAAACTAAATGAACCTAACTTTATCTAAGGTTGTGAAATATGATTTGAGTGTAAATAAAATTTAGAAACTAAAAACAATAAAACGAAATACAATTAAGCTATCGTAATAAAACAATGATGATCAAGTATGAATGTCTAGGATTCGTTCTATTGTCATTTTGCTCCTTAACCATTTTTTTTTCAATTGGGTGTCGATCCTAGATTTTGAAGGATTTGATTATTCTCTCTCAAGACCTAATCATTTAACCCCAATTAATTATTCCTAATTGAATACAAAATTACATATTTTTAATTTCTTGATTCAGAAAAACAACTTAATGTTTTCAACTAGTTCTTAAATGATCTATCGGATAATCGAGTTTTCACATAAAATCTCTCTTCGTATGATTATCAGTTGTTAACTCTCGTTACCCAACCTAATCGGATTACTTTCGACTCACTCTCTTGATTTATTATCGAAGTATAAGAAACTACAAATATCACAACATCATAAGAATGTATTGAAATAAAAAATGATCAAGGCACAAAATGAGTCAAGAACATATCCTAATATGAAATTAAAATATCATAAACGTGTATACCATCTTCAATCTCAATTCATATATTAAGCTTAAAAAAAATAAACGAAGGAAGAAGAAGGAACTTGAGTTGGACTGGTTTGGAAAATACTGGAACAACTAATGCTCCCAATGCTCCCTTCTTGATCTTCCTTGCTTTAACCCAATTTGGTAAGATAGAGACTAATGTTTTTGGGTCTCTTTATATTCATTTATAGTAAATGTGTGACTTAGAGTTAAATTTAGGGCATACCCAGGTCATATTGTCCCAAAAATGCCCTTCCAACATCAAAACAGATGGAAAATCCTGTATCTAGTGAGTATGTCACGATCGTGACCCAGCATAAAAACCTTCTATCACAATCGTGACACTCCATAAACGATCGTGACATTGGAGAAGAGTCTTTTGTCCATACACGATCGTGAACCTGCCTTTTAGCCCAAACATGTCCAACTTTCTTCAATCTTCATCCATCTAATTTCATTCACTAACAAGCACATCAAAATATCTCAAGAACACAAGATTAAGGTCCAAAATTAGGCCTTAAACTACATAACACTTAAATAAAAAATCACGTTAACGTAATTCTAAGCCTAAACATGCAATAATCATCTAATCAACAACTATAAACACACTAAAACATAATATAAACTACAACTATCAGCGATGGTGACTGGAGACAATGATGATGGTGATGACGATTGGTGATAATGGTAACCAATGATGGAGACCACACTAAGACTACTAGACTAGACTTTGGAGTC
The DNA here is from genome assembly GCA_025629825.1 of Erythroxylum guanchezii. Taxonomy (NCBI): domain Eukaryota; kingdom Viridiplantae; phylum Streptophyta; class Magnoliopsida; order Malpighiales; family Erythroxylaceae; genus Erythroxylum; species Erythroxylum guanchezii. The sequence continues at coordinate 18,374,095 of JAOTAX010000006.1, forward strand.
TAGAGAGACGGGGAGGGGGGGGGGGGGGAGGAGATTGACGTTGATGAGGCTGAGGGGTGAGGAGAGGAGCGGTGGGGAATGGGAAGAATGAATATGTTTTATTATTTTTAGGGTTTTTTTTTTCATTTTGGTCATTGATTTTTTTAAAATTTACAATATTATTATCAATTTTTCATATGTTAGTTGGCACCAGTCAAAAAAGCCGTGACAGCTGGCACCACTAACTGGTACAATATTATTAAAATTTATACTATTTTTTGATCGATATAGTGCCTTCTAGTTTGCACAGACTCATACGATATGAGATTTAAATCCTTAGATGAATCATGTATAAGAGTGAACAAAAAAGAGAAACTGATAAAATATGGCAGATATCAATTTACGTAGTATAGAATAAAGTAAGTAAATATGTGGTTGAATTAAGACGTGGGCATTTGTGGTGTGTAGCTAGGGATGGTAATAGGTAGGGTTCGGCTCGGGTATTACTCAACCCATATCCATATCTATTTTTTATGACTCAATTCATATCCATATCTATATCTATCGGTATTTACGATTTACTACCTATATCCAAATTCATTGAATTGTTCAGGTTTTTAGATATCCATCAGGTTGTATAGCATATAAAAATAGAACTTCTAAATAGAAAATATAAAGGGCAGATTTTTGCGAATGCTCCAAATCAAAATTACTTTAATAATAATAAGTTAAGATTTTAATTTGTATGTCTTAAAAAACCATAAAATTGGAATAATAAAAATCATAATGTTTAGTGCAAAGAAAACATATATTTTTTACAATCAAGAACTGGAATAAAGACTGAAATATCTAGAACTTCAAATTGTCTTTGCGTGAATTCCACAACATTTAAAACTCCATTTCTATATCATTTATATTATTATCATTCTATAAAAAAATAAAATATGATGAAAAAGGTGACGACTGAGGAATAAAATAAATATTTAAAACTGTCTCTTTAAAAAAAATATTAATATTTTATTATATTTAACTATAAATATTTTTAAAAAATAGGGTTAATAAAAAGGGTAGGATATAATTACCATATCTTCGTTAATTTTTCAGCGCTCATTTAAAACCTATTTTTTTTATTCTTCGTGTCTACTTTTTCGGTTCGGAAGATGTTAATAAAATCTACTGCCATCCCTGTGCGTGGCAAATCCAGTGCAGTCCGGTCTTCATTTCCAATATTATTCCAACAAATACAATGGGATGCTGTGGCGACAAAGGCGAAGAAGACGATCCGCTTCCGATCCTTATGCCGCACCTTGACGTCAATAATCATGATAATATTGATACTGATGCAACACCTACAACAACGATCTGTCACATGAATTCCCGCGTGTCGGTCCTCACGTGTCGCGATATTCTCCACCTCATCTTCGTGAATCTGCCGGTGTCTGATTTGGCGCGAGCAAGCTGCGTGAGCAGGGCGTGGAAAGCCGTTGCATCCGACTCCGAGCTTGTGCGAGCCGCTTTCACGGCTCCCTGGAAGCTCAAGGCGGTCGTAGGGAAGCCTGTTTCTGCGAGTTTCTGGAGAGAAAATGGAATTTCCAAGTTTGCTGTCTCTCACAACATTCTTAGAACTGACACGGTTACCAGTCTCGCCGTTAAGTATTCGGTTCAGGTATTAGAAACCAAAAACAAAACGATCAAAGTTATTATTTTGGTGGATTATTGGAGATTTGCCATCCATTTAATATTTCGTGGGGGTTTGTAAGATAATTGGGTTAGATGGCTGATTGAAAGACGAAATGGTTCTTTTGTTGTTGTTTTGGAGAGTAAAGATGGGAATTGGAAATTTAGCTTTTCTTTTAATTGAAAGTTCTCATGCGAGGCTTCAAAGATTTAATTCTGTAAGGTGGTTTTGACTGTGTTTTTTTTTGGAATTTAGGTTTTGACTGTGTTGTTAGTGATAATATTGTCATGAATGAGATTTTGAAAACTTAGGAGAAGAAGACGTTCTCTCTTTCTAATAAATCGAGACTAATTTGAACAGAGTGAAACTAGGATGCACTTTGATGTGATGCTTATCAACAATACAAACTAGCATTTCCTTTGCTTGCAACAAAGACATAACAAGATTTCATGAAGTAAGCTGAAAGCACTGGGAGTTGACCACTGATTTAGGAGGGAAATGATCTTACTAGATTAATAGTTGAATGGCTTTCAGCCAAATGGTGAGCAAGGGTTAGGGTTGATATGTTTTCTGCCAGGTTCCAGCCCATATAACTTCTAGATTTGCCGATTTTTCTTTTTAAATTACTTAAAAGAAAATGAATGAAAACCAAGAAAAAAAATCATCACCTGAAACACAAAATTCCAAAACCTATTTGTAATATATTCCTTTATAAGTGCTTTGCGTTCACCTGTAATCTTGTTGATTTTGTCTTTTGTCTATTTGTGGTAAGAGTTTTTCTAATATTAATTTTTAAAGTCTACTTGTAAAAATTGCAATAGAACAAAAGCGGCTCTTAGAAGAGGTGGTTTTGGAGAGTATTGTTAGAAGAGGAAAGTTATAGTATGATCTTATATACTTCTCTTCATCTATCCGGTATTGTAATTTGCTATGGTTTGCAGGTCTTACAAAACAAACTTTCCTTTTGTTTATGTTGCTAGATCTATCGAAAGCTTTCAGATGTCTATTCATATAAGCTTTAAACTTATGATACTGTAAATAAAATTTGTTTCTTGCTTCTGTAGGTTATGGACATAAAACGGTTGAATAACATGATGAGTGACCATGGAATATACTCAAGAGAGAGGTTATTAATCCCTATTAACAATCCAGCCGTTCTCATAAATGGAACATGCTACATAGAATTTGATACTTATGCGAAAAGGGAAGTGGCAGTGCTTTATCTAGAAGGTGAGCCTGATAGACAACTTAACTGTTTGTCAAGTAAAGTGTCCTCTGGCCAAGGAAAGAGAAGGATTGTTGAATCTTTAAGGAGAAGTATGCAAGTTGATGATGGAACCGCTCAATACTACTTGTCTATTTCAAATGGTGACCCAAGGGCTGCGCTCACTGAATTCTCCGAAGACCTCAGGTGGGAGAGGCAGGCAGGAGTGTCCTAAATATGAATGTTATTTGTGGTTAATAATTAATCAACTATGTCGGTTTCCATTCCTAATGTGATTTTGGTTTTGGATATCCTGATTATCCTACCGAGCATGCTCTTGCAAATCTGGTGCAGAGAAAGCAAGAGACCTAGGCAGGCAGGAGTGTCCTAAATATGAATGTTCTTAGTGGTTAAGAATGTGGTTTTGGTTTTGGATATCCTGATCATCCTACCGAACATGCTCTTGCAAATCTGGTGCAGAGAAAGCAAGAGACCTCAAGTGGGAGAGGCAGGCAGGAGTGTCCTAAATATGAATGCTCTTAGTGGTTAATAACGTGATTTTGGTTTTGGTATCCTGATCATCCTACCGAACATGCTCTTCCAAATCTAGTGCAGAGAAAGCAAGATGTAGATATTAACCTTGTGATTGGAATTTGGAAATCTGTCACGCTCGTAACAGAAGTGGTCTTATCACTTGTCATGGTACACCAAAGTACATAATTTTGTTTCCGTTTGCTTTGGAATACAAGAGCTGTTTCTTTTCCTGCGAAATTCCCGGCAGAGTAATCTAAATTTGAGTGGAATTCTGATTTACTTTTTGAGTTGCGATGATTTTTCACCCACGAGTCGTGAAACTATTTGCGGTGATGATTACGTTAATTAGGAACGGGTGATGAAACAGATAGTTGTTTGAATCTGATGACCGAATTGGATTACAGCCTCCTAAGGTTAAAAAGTTTTTCAACAAGTATAACTTATAACCACAATTTGTGGCATTATTCAATGTTTAAAAAAGCTAAAGTACATTTAAACCCCCCTTATGTTTTATCCTTTTGTACATTTTATTTTTAAAATGAACTTATTTAGTCCTATAAGTAAGACTTTTTTACCCTTATATTATGATATATCATCACAACTATACATGTTGCATTTTTTTTGGACAAAAATACCCTTTTAATCTTTTGTCGACTAAAATACATTAAACTCTGATATCTTTCGCTTTATTTCATTATGCCCTCTATTTCAAAAATAAAACTTATTTTAAGCATAGATTATATTTTGACTGTTAATAAATAAAAAATGAAAAATTTTATTAAAAATATCAGTGCCTTTATAATTGTACTTCATGACTGTAATTTATGGAAAAAAAATAAAAAAGATAATTTACTTAGGAAACAAAATTAAAAAAAGAAATAATTAACAATAATAAAATAAAATATCACCATTTTATGCTTCCTTTATGCTCTATAAAACTATAAATATTCACCATTTTATGCTTCCTTTATGCTCTATAAAACTATAAGTACAAAATATAAAAATCAATGGGTACAGGATAGGGATGACAAATGTGGCCCGGCCCACCCTGGCTAGCTCAACTCGAGTTGAACAGGTCACGGGTAGGGCCATGGGTCGAGATTACTTGGCTCCACAGGGTCACTAGTTGGGCTCAGGTCGTTCTGACTTGTCTCGAACCATAACCCAACAGGAAGGTACAAAATGACATCATTTTTTATTACTTATTTAAACCATAAAGTCAGGTAGGGCTGGGATAGGCAACCCAGCTCAGCCCGACTATGACCCGTCGAGCTACAGGCTAGTCCCTCATGAAAATTTTGTAAAAAAATCTTTCAATTTTTTAAAATTTTCGGCACTAGCCAATATTTGACCGGTATTTTAAATACCGATCGGTACTGTCGAAATTGGTCGGTATCAACCAATATTTTTCACCAGTACCACCTGTACCCGTATTGGTACTAGTTTTTGGCCGAAACAACGTACCGGCTGGTACGGTACGAAATTCATAATATTGGTTGGGATGGGTAGGCTAAGATTGACCCAATCTCAACCGAACCCTTTGTCATCCCTAGTAAGGGAATGACTTAGAAAACCAAAAAAGGGGTCAAAAGAAGATAATTTATAGTTTTATAGGGCAAAAGGGAAACATAAAAATGGTGATATTTTATTTTATTATTGTTAATTATTTTTTAAAATTTGTTTCATAAATAAATTTTCTTTTTCAATTTTTCCATAAATTAACAGTCATCAAGTACAATTGTGAAGACAATAGTATTTTTAGTAATTTTCCTTTTTTATTTATTAACTATCAAAATATAATCCATGTTTTAAATTATTTTGATTTTTTAAATAGATGGCTTAATAAAATAAAGCAAAAAATAAGGTTCAATATATTTTAGTAAATAAAAGACTAAAAGGGTATTTTTGTCCACAAAAATACAAAATGTACAATTGTTGTTATATCATCATAATATAAGGGTAAAAAGTCTTTTTAAATTATAATTTCTTTTGACTAGTGATCAAAGGGGGTAATAAGCCTATTTATAAAATAGAGGGAGACATAATATACCAAGGGATAAAACACAAGGAGGGTAAATGTATTTTAGCCTTTTAAAAATTAAAAAATTAAATTGCACGTTAAATCAGTAAGTAATAGGAGAGACTTATAATTTTTAAAAAAATTGATTGGTATTAGATATTTATAAAATTAGCATACCCAAATGAAATATTTTATTAAAATAAGGATAAGGATAAATTATATTTAAATTTAATTTTTTATTTTACAATACTGCTCAAAACTACTGTTAAAAGTATTTATAAAATGATCGAATTTTCAATATATTGTAAAACTAGTTCGTTGTCAATCCTTGAATTAAAAATGTTGTGATACGCCGCTTTAGTAGGATCCATTAACAAGTAAGTTCCTATGTTACAAAAAATTTACATATTAACAAATTTACTAAAAAAATCAGTAACAGATAACCCTAATTTGTACCCAAAACCTAAATATAAATATTCTATCTGAATCCTTTACTTAAAGTCATCAGCTCCTCGTTCTCCTAATTGCTCTATCTATAATTATAGCAAAAAATGAGTGCCACCTACACACAAAAATGCATCTAATAAAGCCATGTAAGTTTTTTATGGAGGGTTCGACTATGTCCCTTTACATGTTCTCAAAAGTTATATAAATATTTCCATGCTAGCCATTAAGTGAATATGCATGAATAAGAGTTTTATATGAATGTGAAGTGGATCTTATAGCCACTTTCTTCATTCTCAATAATTATTGTAAAGTGATAGTTATATTAACCACTGACATGAAAAATAATCCTAGGTGAAACAAGATGTCAAGAGCTTGAAAACGCTTAAAAGTATTTCTACCTTATTAGGCTATTAATCATAACGTATAAACTACTAGAAGCTAGCTATTAGCTATTTCATAAATAGGTAGGAGAAAAAAACCATTAAAATAACACCAAGAATTAATACTCTTTAGAATTTAATTATATATAACACAACTTAAGAATATAAGTGATTAAAGAGAAATTGAAGGGAATGCAAAGTTTTATGGATGAAATTCATGTTATGTGAAGCAAAAACTAAAGAAAGGTTTACATTAAGCTTTGGATAACAGGTAAAAATAGATTTCAACTTGACAATCTTGTACATTGAAAAGGAAATACGTAGTTAAACATATTTTAAACTTTGAACTGAAATTGGAATAATTTGAAACTTTACATTCATTTCATTACTAAGCTTAAGAAGTTTCTTTCATAGAACCCGCTTACTTAGTAAATTGTCTTCTTATTCCTCATTCCTTATATCTCTAAACCACCCCTTTGTTCTGTTGTACCATTGATATTTTAGAAGAAATTGAACATGTCCTTGATTAGAGAAAAGAGTCCGGATTCAATTTCCTTTATACCTAATAGTCCAACTAAAATATCAATATAAAAATAATGTGCAACGAACAATACTCGTCAGCTATGTATACGTATGGTTTAATTGCACGTAGGCCTTTCCTGACTCGGCAGATTGATTGTCTTGACAGTATCCTGTAACGGTGACCAATGTGTCAAGGAATCATCGTTTCTCCGGTTCCAAAGCCTTTACAATAGTAAGAAGAAAATTCATCCAACAAAATGGTATCGTCTAGGATCTGACACCTTGATTTTCCAATGCCCATCAGGCAAGCCAACATTCTTAGCTTTTCTTCTCCATTTCCTTATCCTGGCTTCCGATTGCTTCGTCAACCCACAATATCCATGCAATTCCTTTGGCATGGCCTTGTAGACCTGCCACCACTTCTTGTGGGCTGGGTCACTAGCAAATTGATGTCTTGCCACCATATCCCAGTTACAGTCGTAGTCCTTATAACACATCCATGGTTTCAAACCCAGAAAGTGTAAAGTGTAAAGATTGTCTGGAATTTGACGACTTCCGCTAGAGAAAACCTTGAGAAAATTCACCTTCTTAGGCAACCTATGCCACCATGTAAAAAATTCGTTGAGGAACCCTTGATCACCATCGTTATATGAAGCTAATTTGGAGGTCTTCTTCATCAAATCTTCGAAAGTACAGCTTGAAGGCTCAATAACCATAAATCCCGAGTTGAAAAGCACCTTTTCATTTGGAGACGCTGATAACTGTGGATAAAAAAAGAACTTATCAATGTTCTTAAGGATCAAAAGGTCTGCATCAACAAATATAACCTTTTCATATTCGATCAGTTGCCAAACCCTAAGCTTGCTGTAGTTCCATTCGTTGTAAGACCCTTTTTTGGCAAATGGACTGCGAATAGGTTCGATTTGCTTGGTTTTCCATCCTGCTTTTTTTAGACCTTGGAGCGACTTAGGACTCAAGGAGGAGTCATGAAGGAGGACTAGATCATGTGTTGAGTTGCTTTGTAATATGCTCTGAGCCAAAGCAATTGCACCGCATACATAAGCTTCTGAGGAATGCAGGAGTGTTGCATAAGCAAATTTCGCAGACAGAGGTCCATTGCCAAATGTGTATCCTTCTTGACCTGCATATATTAATAATCATCAGTGGAGTAGAAAGAAGGTTAGAGGCTTCGATCAAGTCTTGTTAAGCTTATTATTTTTTAGAGACAAAGAATAAGCAATGATATATCATAATTGATACACAGTACTTATACTATTGGGCCGAGGTAGTGAGATAGAACGTTTAAATTTTTCTCCATCAAAGTGTTAATTTTCACATTGTTATTGTTATTAACATAATGGAATTCAACCGAATGGACTTGGTAGCGCAACTATGCAATTTTTTATTAAAAAAGGAAATTCATTTAGTAGACCTAATTATAATGAAAATACCTATTAACTGTAAAATCAAATTGCTTCTCTTATTTGCTACAATCATAAATTACCATTCTTCACATTCTAAAGAACTCTCAAATTATCATTTTATATTTTGAGAAGTTAGCCATTAGTTAACAACTGAGAAAATGAGTGGGAGAAAAGATATTGTTTTTACCTAATAGAAAAGTTATGTCCAGGCCTATACATACATACATACATACATTTATATATGTATAGGCACAATATATATATATATATATATTGTGCCTATACATATATAAATATTGATGGTCTAAATATGGACACTAATTATACATTGATTTTATCCTAAAATTATGCTAAAAATATATGATAGTTAATTGATAAACATCAAATACTGCATGTTTATAGGATGTGGTTGACTCTTGTTATCTGATTCTTCCTTTGATTGAGTTAAAGACAAGCTTGTCCTAATATGTCTCCACAAGATGGAGAGTCGATCAGAGACACCAATCTTAGATCATAATTCAATGAACCAAGCATCAACAAGTTGATCAATAGTGGAAATAAGAGAAACTTGTAAGAGAAGATGGACAATTTGATCATAAATAAAATGGAAGTTGATAGCCACATGCTTCACTTGGGAGTGTAGAACTAGGTTGGCACTGAGATAGGTAGTTCCAATATTTTCATAATGAATTGTTGGCAGTTGAAATAAAGCGATATCAAGTTATTGTAAAAGTGATCCAACCCAAGTACTTTTAAAGTAGTAGTTGTAATGACGTGATACTCAGACTCAATAGAGGAGGGAGTAATAAAATTTTCCTTTTTAGCACTCTATGAGATGATATTGCTGCCAAGGTAGACAAGACATGCACTAGTGGAGCTACAATCATTTGGATTTCCTGCACAATAAGTGTTAGAATATGCCCACAATGTTGTGCTAGAATTGTGGGAGAGATAAACCATGATGAATGGTTCTTTTCAAGTATCATATGAAATGATAACAACCTAATGGAGCTGAAATAGAAAATTCATGAAATGAGATAACTTATTACTAGAAAACATATATCAAGTTTGGTGAAAAATAAATATTCTAAGGTACCAACAACATTGCAGTATTATATGGTTGTGACAGAGAAAGAGAACCATCATTAATAAAGAGGGAGGTGGAAGTTGACATTGGTGTGACAATTCCTTTTACTCTAAGCATGTTGGTGTGGTCAAGAATGTCTAAATGTACTTTTATTGATTAAAGGAACATATTAGTTTTGGTTGGTATGACTTCTATACCCAAGAAATGATGCAAGTGTCTAAGATCTTTAGTGACAAGTCTAGAAGAAAAAGAAGTGATAAACTTGAAAACAAAATTAGAATTATTCTAATGATGATAATATCACCAACATAGACTAACAAGTGCATCAATATCCCATGATGAGAGTAAATGAAGTGTGATGAGCCTAATTTGGAGTTGGTAAATCCTTGTTGAAGTAGAAAGGAGCTTAACTCACATTACCAAGCACGAGGTACCTACTTGAGGCCGTAAATGGTTTTATTAAGTTTGCAGACAAAATTGGGATGAGTGGAGCTAACAAAATTAGGTGATTGGGGCATGTACACCACTTCAGAAAGTTTCCCTTGAAGGAAGGAATTATTTATGTCAATTTGATATAAAGGCAAGCAAGTGTAAGAACCACTCTAATTGTTGTAGGCTTTACAATGGGACAAAAAGTATCAATATAGTCCAACCTAGGTTTTATATAAAATCCTTTTGCTAAAGATCTTGCTTTGTAACAATCGTTGGTATCATTAAAGTGACATTTTATACAGAATACCCATCTACATCTGGCAATATTTTGAAAATAATGAGGGATTAGTTCCCAAGTAGCATTTTAGACTAGGACATTAAACTCAACAAACATAGCAACCCATAATTATGGGTCCATAACAACTTGATTGACACATATAGGTTTTAAAGTAAGAGGAATGGGGTGATTAGTTGCTATAAAAATTTGTTTAGGTTTAGAGATGTGATTTTATGATTAGGTGACAATGAGGTGAGTGTGGATAAGAACTTATATTTCTAAAGGAGACAGTTCTTGATGGGTGATTGAGTAATGGTTAGATTGGGCAAGTTAACTACTATAGAATAATAAGATAGTTCTTAATAAGTGGGTTGAGTAATGGGAACTTATATTTTAAAAGGGATTTGGTGTTGGAAATTTAAAGGTGAAGAAGAATTAGAGGAGGAGGAAGGAGTTTTTGAACATGAGGGTAGAGAAATTAGGGTTTTTGGACTACATTCTTTAATATTTATAGTAAAAAGTCGCATCTTGTTGCAAGTGATTGGGATGTAAAAATGTAGGATGGGATACAAACTAAAGGAGAGAGGGTTGTTAAAGGAGGGGGAGTGGATTGCCACAAGGAAGATGTATTGGTGTCAACACAAGGATTAGTTAAAATGAATGAGAAGTATAAGAATTGGGTTTCCCAAAAAAGCACTTTGATTTTGAGAATAGCCTACAAAAACATAAGGACTAGATCAAGGATGGAGTTTGTGGGAGGTGTATGGTTAAAGACAAAGGTAACACAAGCAACCATATGTAGTTCGCTTGTTATTAAATAAGACTTCAAATGGAGAAATCATGTTAAGAAGTGCAATAGGTAACTGATTGATGGGATAAACTGCAGTCTTAAAGGCATAGGACCCAAATAAGAGTAGTAAGGAGGCTTAATGTAATTTGTTTAGGCCATTTCAACAATATTTTGATGGTAGTACTCAGCATTGTCATTATGTTAGGGTGTATATGGTATTCATGAAAAGAGTAATATCATGGGTAGAAAGTAGGTTTTTTTTAAATGCTTAATAGTCACCTCCTATATTAAAGTAAATAGAGATACTTGGTTTGACAAAGTATTTTTCTGCTAATGGTTTAAAATTTGAAAATAATGAGAAGACATTAGATTTTCTCTCGATGGGATACAACCATATATATTTTGTATAACAATCAATAAAGGTAATGCAGTAGTGATAGCCATCAATGGAAGGAATCGTGGAAGGAACCCAAACATTAATGTATAGTAAATCTAATGCTAAATTGCTTTCAATACTGGAGACATTAAAATGTAATTAGTGACTTTAATTACACTAGCATGAATTACATGAGAAACTAGAGTTTGTGGTAGAAGTTAAGGAGAAAATTTAAGATATAACTCAAGATATAAGAGAAAGGTGTCCTAAGCAATAATGCCAGTAGGATGGAGAAGAGTTAATGCCAACCATTGCTATAAGTCTTATAGTAGATAAAGAATAAGGTAGCTAGTAAACACCATCTTTAATTGGTCTTTAAAGAAGTTATGCCCCCATACAAAGTTCCTTCATAGCAAAATGCTAAGGAAAAAAGTTCAATGGATGTGTCATTGGTACAAAAAAGTTTGAAATAGAGATTAAGTTCTTTTGCATTGCTAGAACACAAAGAATATTATGTAACGAAAAATAAGAATAGTATGTAAGATTGGAGCTTGGCAAACCTATACCATCTCCAATAATAATTTTACAGTTCCACCATAGTTAGACTAAATAGATTGATTTTATAATTTAGGTAACTTGATGTAAGGCTATTGAGTCAATAAACTAACCTTGATTATTCATAGAGGAAATAGTAGCGTAATTTTCCATTGGTTTATGAGATTGATTGTCGTAGTTTGAGATGCAATTTTTAGTTGTATGACTTGTTTAATTGCATAATTAATAGAAGACTTTATTGAAGTGTCGATTGCAGTTACTGCTATAACCACCTCTTTTTCATTGACTTAAGGTCTACTGGTTTGACCCACGAAAGAAGTGATTGCTTGATTCACAAGCTTTCTAAAGATAGTTTCTATAGCCTACTTAATATGAGATGTAATTTTCTTGTGAATTTCACTATTGCAACTTGAATATCATTATTGTTGTCTTCTCTTTTCAACAATTCTTCATATTTTACAAGTTTGTTATAAAGATCCTCAAAACTAATGGACCTTTCTCTTGCACGAATTCCCGTTGAAATTTCTTTAAAATCAGGTTTAAGTCCATTAAGAGAGTCTATAACCAGATTTGCATCATCAACTGAAGATCTAATAATGGCAAGTTCAACAGCTAAGGCTTTAATAATGCCTAAATATTATGTCGTCAATTTATTTCCTTGAGTTGTACTAATGAGTTTCTATTTAAAAGACATCACTCTTAATCTTGACTGATTGGAAAATAGTTTCCTTAATTTATTCTAGGCCTCACATGATTTTTTAGCTAAAGCAATAAGTAGCATAACTTGCTCTGAAAGAGAGGATATAATTATGTTTAACAGCAATTGGTCTTAATGAACCTGATGAGTGTAAGTAGAATTGGGTAGGCTTTCTCATGTATATTAATAGTCTCTTTTGGGCATGCTGTGTTACCATCTATATAACCTATTAGATCATATCCAATAAGAAAGGAATGACACTAAGCACGCTAATATCGGAAATTTGTAGATGTTAATTTGATTAGGATTTGAGTAGTAGTGTAAATGTACATTAAGGCAATGGTTGAATTTGCTATATTGGTGGTTGTTGTAATGATAAGTGAAGTACTTGGATATAGTAGTTGTTGACATAAGTAGGAAGGCTATATCTATAGTTGTGAAAAAGAAGAAACAAAGGATTGTACAACTCGTGAGAGCATCAAAACTCTAATACCATTAGAAATAAGAGGATAAATATATTGTTTTATTTAATAAAAAAGTTATGTATATGCCTATATATATACTGGTGGTCTAAATATGGACACTAACTAGACATTGATTTCATTATGAAATTATGCCTATGAATACATGACATTTAATTGATGAATATAGATTATTGTATGTTTATAGGATATGGTTAATTCCTATTGATTGATTATTCCTTTTTTTGAGATAAAGACAAGGTTATCCTAATAACAACATCTATGGATTAGTTAACTTATTTTATTTATATCATAGTCTAAAGAATTGTTAACTTATTAAGTTTAAGTAACTATTAATTAATATCTACGTATCATTATTACTTTTACCTAATCTGATCCAGTTATTTGAATTTGACTATTTAATAATATACCAATATCTCATATAAATAGATCATCTATGTTTATTTGATCATTATTTTTATTTTTATTTTTTGTTTACTAAATATTTTTCAAATTTTAAAAAAATATATTAACATTTGAAAGTTAAGACATAAAGCAAATACACTAGGATACTATTACAAAACAAACTCTTATGCCGAAAAGGATATATCACAAGCCAAAGATTGGTCAAATCCAACAATACAATAGAGTAAGACCTAGTTAATAAAGTTTATCCTAAGTATTAAGTGCATTAAATTAAGGAATGTAAGTGTCCTTAGGAGTGAGGTGTCATCTATAAGAAGTTTGTTTGTTGCTGATATCCTTGAAGATTTCCTTTATCATGATAAATTCTCTAATTTACTTGAAACTGTTCAGGTTGAAATCATGCATGCTTTCTTATTAATGACTTCCTCAACTTTAGCATACTAAGGAATACGGAACTTGAGGTTGTCCATACCCTACAGTTTATAAAGAGGACCAAGTTTATTCTAGTTGTCAAATCAAAATTAGGTTTTCCACTTATCTCTGCTCTTAACTTTCATTTCTCGAATCATTATATCACTTAGTTTAAATATTTAGTTAGGGTCTATGAGTAGCTAAGCTTTTCTTTGACAATCCAAAAACTTTGATCATTTTACTATATAAGAACGCATCCACTTAACCTATATAAATTCATAATCCTTAAACAACTTCGAAGTTTTTTTTTTTTGGCTATAAGCATCTTATTGATCAATCAAACTAATTTAATTCCATCTTGGCAAAGCAAACTTCTTTCTGTTTAACTTTTTCGGTTATCTTTTCAGCCTTGCCTAGTCACAAAAAAATTTAAAACAATCTTTTCACCTCCTTGATCAAATTCAGAGGCGCATATAGGTAACAACTCTTAATGAATATCTAAATTCTCTAACAATAATGAGGCAAGTTGAAGTCTCCCAGTATACAATAGTAATTTATTATTCCAATGGTTTATTTTCTTCATAATTAAACCAAAGAGGCATAGACTATCTCTACATGTAAGCCTTTTATCATAAATTAGAATAACTAAGTATTTAAAAGGTAGCACCTATAAGCTAATGCTTGAGATCCTGGAGAGATTACTTGTTAGATAAAGCGAATCTAATGAAACATATAAATAAACTTTTTTTTTATTTATATAAGGGCACGATAATTGACTAATGGATTATAGTACATGAGAAGTTGTACTAAGTTAGGATTAGCACCAAATATTTGTAAAAGGTCATCTCCAAATATAAGGTGAAAGTCAACTCCTACCTCTTACGTTTATTGTGGAATCTTAGCTCTTAAGCCTCTTTATGCTTTGATTCAACATTCTAGATAATACTTCTATACATAAAGTGAAAAAATAAGAGAAATTAGAACTCTTCACTTAAAACCCTTAGCTCCTTAAAAATGATGTCGTTAGTTTATATACCATTCACCAGGATTGCAAAAGAAATAGTAAAAATACATTGGACTCGTAAATACTTGGAAGTCAAAAGTTTATAATATGCATTTGATCGAGTCAAAACTTTTGTTGAAGTTAGTTTTCGGTATAAATTTTTTTTAGTGTTGTTTTGTTCTTGTATTCCTTAAAGAGTTTCTATACAAATAGCAAATTATTTCCTATAAACCTTTCTTAGATGTTGTATATCTATAATTTTTTAAAAATCCTTCTCAAATGCTCGCTCTCTTTTTGATAATTTCTCTTTTTTTAAGAGCAATAAAACCAAAAAGTATATATGCAGATTCTAAAATAGCTAATTACATATAATTTATGGTCCCTAGTATATCGTCAAACAAAGACGACGAAGAAAGAATTTCGTCAACACCATGCATGAGTGGCCAGGTTATATGATAGGAGACATACGAAGGTAGAAGGAAACGCTTGACAAGATATATTCTAAAAGGGTATTATATTCTAAGTGTAAATAAAGAGAGAGTGAAAAAACGCGGAATGTGAGATCAAACCAACTCGCACCTGGCTTAGCATATGGTGAAGCAATTTGACATGAACCTACGGGCATTAGCATCTGCTGTTTCAGCCTCCTTAACTCAGGCTTATATACCCAATAAGAGTCCGTACGAGTCACCAAATCTTCACATCTAAATATCTCTTGCATTGGTCCACAAGAACTGATGAACACAGCATACACCGTCCGATGAAAATCAGGACTGACCCACCCATTTGCCACCACAAGATTAGCCACCACAAGATTCACTTGCAACCTGTACACGTCCCTAATCCCCTTTTTCTTTACTTCACTGCCACAAGGAACCCTAGCAACGATAACATCCAGGTCAACCTCCGTCGTCGTTGGCATCGGAATCTCCGGACATTTAGGTGGACCCCACTTTCTATCTTCCTCTATCCATTCTGGGAAGAAATCGTCCCACTTCATATCCTTGGAAACGGTTTCAAAATCAATAGAAACCGTTTCTCCTAACCCATGCACGTTACTGTATGCTCGTTGTGTGTCATCATCCACATTAACAAAACCAATCTTCAGTTTCTTGCTACCGATACCGGAAGCAACCAGGTCGTCAAACCATTTGTGGGCAGTGATCATCGAAGAAGGTTTGTGTTTATTGAACGGCACTGATGACTTCAAAGACAAAGATAGGACCATGAGGCTTAACGAGAGGAATAAGAGAGATGGGATAAAAAGCTTAAGACTTGAAGAGTCCCGAGACCTGGGATACGCCATTCTTGGCAAGATCGAGTTCTTCATGTCAAGCCATTTATAATGCAACTGATGATTGACTAAAAGGATTTGGTACCAGGGAGTTCTGTGCATGGCTGCACGTTTGTATGTAGAGTTGGTCTTCTAGTTACTATGACGAGCATCCATTATAGTAAGTGACACTTATTGTTTATTCCAGGGCATCTGCTTTCCACATTTAGGATTAAGTTAGGTGAGCATTTATAAAGTCGTGATGACAATCAAAATGGAGGCAGATAATGCATTTTTTGTTTAGGATGATTTGGAATGGTGTTATGAAATATATGTCAGGTTGATTACAGATTGTGTACACCAACTAGAATAAGAATTTTATAGCATAGCTGAATTGGACGTCATTAATATCTTCTTTTTTAAAACTAATCTTCCTCCCCTTCTCTCTTTTATTTTCATAACGGCAGTTCCTTCTCTCTTTTATTTTCATGACGGCAGTTCGTCAAATGGGATAAAAAAATTAGGGATGGCAATTGGCACCAATTTTTCTAAAATAATTATTTTAAAATTAAAAATATAGAATATTTTTTAATTGAATTCGAGTTTGGACTACGCAAGTCCAATTTTAATAGAGACCCAATTTTTAAAAATAAAACGATGCTATTTTGCTTAGAATAATTGAATTTCAAATCCATTTGAGTATAGACTTGACCCATGAGTCAGTCTATTGAAAATAACTAAATTTAGGCCCATGAGCTAAAAATTGTCATCCTTATAAAAAATTGATCTAATCACTACAAGAAAAATGTCATTTAGCGACGGATATTACCGACGGAAAACCTAAACATTTCGTTGGCAAGCCAGGTTAGTGACGGAATTTACTGACCGATCAAGGCGTCGTAGAAATTGTTGTAGGTAATAATTTCCGACGAATAACAGAATGTCCGTTGATAAATGTACCGACAAATAATTTATGTAATTGTCGGTGAATGTACCAACGATTGTTTGTGCGGTCGACCGTCGGTAAATTTCCGACAGTCAAAATTTGTCTGTCTGCATATTTACAAACAGTATTGGTCATTTCATCGGTAAGTTTATTACAACATTACCGACGGTTATGTTTGTTCCGTCGGTGAGTATATCAACGATTATTCATCGACAAATCCTATCGGTAAAGTTGGCAACGGAATTGGTTATTCTGTCTGTTACTTAATGTCAATATTACCGACGGTTTGTTGTTTTCCGTCAGTAAATAGAATTGATTTTACTGATGCATTTTTATTTTTCCGTCAGTAAATTAACAAAAAAAATATCCCGTCATTAAATTTTATTTGATGATCTTATAGTTGGTGCATAATTTAAACAGATATGAATTATTTGTGCATAATATTTTGATTTGTTTATACATTTAATTTATTTAAACAAAAGTTAATTGATGATATAAAGTTAAAATTATCTTAATTGATAATAAAAACATTAAATTTTACATGATAAGTATTTGTAATTCAAATGAAATGACTACAAGTACATTATTGATTTGGTAACCGCGGATGCTCTGATTTGGTACCATTGTTTGGAGCTGGATCAAACTAGTCATATTTAAATATCACACTTCACTTTATTGGCAATGCAAGGTACTCAATTTCAAGTATCTCAATAATTTTACCATAGTAATTCATCAATTCTCCCTGTATGCAAACACTATTATTTATTATTGTCATGCTATGACCATGATATTTGTATCCATTAACAAATACACTGGATACAATTTAGTAGTTCGCAAAGGTCCCTTCACAAGATCACATATGAACTTGTTCTTTATTGGATTTTCTAAGGCTTATATAAAAGAAATTATCATATTAAATAGTATAATGTCATTTGAACACTTAAATCTTATAATCCAATCATTTCGATATTTGTAAGTGAAAACTTACATATTTCTCAAACCATCGAGGAAAGTGTCTTCCAACTTCTTTATTGATATCATCCTGTGTTTTGTTGGGCATTAACTCACGTGATAATTCCTCGTATAATCTAAAAACATTATTATGTATTTCAGATATGAATAACACTAAATTTCAAAACCCAAATAATCAATTTCAACTTACTACACGAAAGGTTGAACCTCTTGACAATTCAATAAAATGTAACCATGGACAGCCTTAATTTCTTCCTCTGTTAACATTCTACTTGTTGAACATCTATATGTTCGTCTAGGATATGTGAAAATGGATAAGTTACCATCAGCATCACTCGTTCCTCCATCATCGTCATTATGAGGAACTTTTCTTTCTCTTGTGTGAACATGCGACTCAAAATAATGTGAACAAAATATACATGTTTCCTCTACTAAATAAGCATTACATAACGAACCTTCAACTCTAGCCTTGTTTTTGACAATTTTTTTAAGTGACACAAATACCTATATTAGCGAATAGGTTATTACAATTTAGTTATTAAAATATGTTATTACTTTAATTACAATCATTTTTGTTGAATTACCTCTCAAACGGATACATTCATTGATATTGAACTGGACCAGATAGTTTAACCGCATGCGTTAAATGCACAGGTAGATGCTCCATACAGTCAAAGAAGCTTGGAGGAAAAATCCGTTCTAACTTGCACAAAATTACTGGAATTTCCCTTTCTAGTTTTTCCATTTCAGCCAACTTGATTTTAGATGATGTTAAGCTTTTGAAAAATAAACTTAATTCAGTTATTACTTCCCAAACCTTATTCAATAGCAACTCCTGAAATGCAATTGGATTAGCCTTTGCATAAATACACGACAATCATGACTTTTCATTTAAAATAATTTGTACTTCCTCATGCCCATACACTTTGCCAAGTTTGAAACATAACCATCGGGAAAATTTATATTTTTCAACCATTCACACAATATTTTCTTTTGTTTTTATCCACAATGTAACATGTTTTTGGATATTTATTGGTGCGAAGATCTTTATGTAACTCATTTCTTCTACAAAAAGGTTTCAAATCAGCTTGTGATTTTGTATTGCCTTTTGTCCTCCCTTCAATGTTCATTATGGTATTGAACAAATTGTCAAAAATATTTTTTTCAATATACATCACATCAAGATTATGACATATCAAATTAGTTTTCCAATATGACAAATCCCAAAAGTTGCTTCATTTTCTCCAACCAAAGATTTTACTAATGTTTGTATTAACTTCATAAGCTTCAAATTCTGTAACTTTTAGCAAGCGTTATTCCTCAATCTCCTGCAATATCTCTTCACCAGCTTTATAAGGGGGAGGAGCTGTTTTTACCATCCTATTCTTAATGAACTTTTGTTTATTGCGTGTAAATGGATGATCTAGAGAAAGAAATTTTCTGTGGTTGTTATACCATCATATTTTGCCCTCGTTTGGAAGATAAAATGTATCAGAATCATTACCACAATAAGGACAAGCCAATTTTCTTGTTGTACTCTATCCAGACAACATGGCATATGTCGAAAAATCATTAACGATCCACATCAAAGCCGCTTTCAACACAAAATTTTGTTTCAAAGACACATTATATGTCTCAACACCATATTCCTAAAGATGTTGCAATTCAAATATCAATGGTTATAAGAATACATTAATTTTATACTTTGGATTTGTGGGCCCTAGCATAATCACTGTCAAGAACATATATGCCTCTTTCATACACATCTATGGAGGCAAAATATATTGAGTAATTATGATTAGCCATGATAAATATTGCTGGCTGGATTGACCAAAAGGTTAGAATCCATTCATCGACAATCCCAACATAACATTTCGACTTTCAGCTGCAAACTCAGAATGGGTGTCATTGAAATGTTTCCATGCCAGTGCATTTGATGGATGACTCATTATTCCATCTTCCTGTTCGTATTCATTAAGCCATCTCATGTGAGATGTAATAACATCAAGAGCATATAGTCTTTGAATTCTCAGAATTAGTGGGAAATAATACATCCGCTTATAGGGTACTAATTTCTGTTCATAGAACGCTTTCTAGGCTTGAACCTAGATTGAACATAAAATTTGCACTCTTGTAATTCCACATCATCTCCCCAATACAACATATATCTCAATTTTCAATAATCAATCTTTTTAACAGGCAAACTAAGACCCCTAATAAGTTTCTTCATATTGTAAAAACTATCAAACTTTGTATGATCAGGAGGCAATGATTTATTATACCATCTAAGAAATTTATCAAACTACGATTAGAAATATGCCCTTTAGACTTTATGTTCAATATTCGAGCAATTGAAGACAATTGAGTAATTGTCTCACAATTTGGTCATAATTCTTGGTCAGTTGAGTGTAGTAAGTCAAACAACTATTTTGCATGTGGGTTTGGTTCTTCTTCAAGATTTTCTATATTTTCCTGAAAGGTATAACTGGCTGCATCATAAATCATTTGCATGTAAGGATTTTCATTTGCATCCATATTATTTGTTCTAAATCTAATCCGCCTTCAAACTCATTTAAGTTCACTGATGATTGTACTTCATTACCCCTTGAGGTGCTACAATCCATGGTTCCCTATGTCGCGTCAACTCAAAATAATTTGGGACAAACTCTTTTCTTAACAAAGACCCATTCACTTCATTAATAGGAAGGAAACGAATGTATTTGCACTTTTTACATAGACATATGATCTTTGGGCCATCCATATATGCAGGTTGAGAAGATGCATATTGAATAAAAGCTTCAACTCCCTCAACAAACTCAGGATTATTAAAATCATCAGGTGTTAATCGTCTGTACATCCAAGATCTATCAACATTACTCATTTATGCAAAAGTATTAATTTCAAATAGTGATTCCATAGTTAGTATCCTTCATGTTACCCAAAGTTTACAGAACATCTAAACTTTACACAACATCCCCTAAGTATTGAATTAATCATCTACAATTGATTTCAAACTATGGTACGTGACATTATTTATACTTATGAATCAAGAAAATAAGTTCTTGCTGTGACTCCTAGGCTCATGGAATTTTTTCCGATAAGCCTCACGAGTTTCCAGCCTATATACCGTCCTAGGGGTTTATTATGGAAAGAATTGTCTTGTCTATAAAATGTATTAATTTTTTGTGTTAATACTAAGTTTGCATTAATCACATCAAAGTTGAAGTATTAATCAATCAAATTAACCACCTACAATTGATTTCAAAACTATGGTACGTGGCATTGTTTCATCGATAAGCCTTATGGGAGTTGCATCACGGGTTTCCAGCCTATATACCATCCTAGGGGTTTACTATGCCTCAAATCATTCATAAGATTTCAAATTCATTCCATATACAATAAATGCTTATGTAATCATACATCTACTCATCAATGATTCAAACATAACCCAAATATAAGTAGTTATACTATTAAAGAAGAACATAAAAACTCATAAATGACTATGCCATTGGACCTAGCACACAAAAAGGCATTTTATGGTTAATTATACATGAAAACAAAAGATCATCCTTAAATGATATGTTGTACATCTTCAATTTCTCACATTTTATAAAAACAAATTAAATAGGAAATCCTAAAAGCTAAAATGAAGTTCCAATTGGTAGAATCAAAAGCTTTGAAATAAGTAATCTTCATATTGTAACTTTAGTTAAGTGTTTTCTTATAGTAGTTTATGGACTTAGATCATCTCATCATGATTTAAAAACCTAAAAATTTAACAAATTAACTCATAATCATGCTATATATTCTCATATTAACATAAATGAGTGATGCAACACCTAATGTTAAGTATATGTAAATAGCAATTTAGCAACTATAAAAATGTTAAAATGCTGCCTACCTGAAGTTACTAATTGAGTCTAAAAATGCGGTAATATCATAGTATATTTGTTTAACATTCAAACCGCTCCTATATTGATATATAAACAAAACCATAGTCCTCAATCCATAATGCCATTTGCAAGACAACTCAACCAATATCCTATATTAAAGTTCCTCAAAACCCCTAAAATCATTCATTTATCAATCCCATCATAAAACAAATATATGTAAAGAAAAATAAAAAAAATCCAACAATAAATGGGGTGATAACATGAAAAGTAAAGAGAACATAATCAAATCAAAGAGTATTAATGAAATAACCCATTGACAAAATTCAGATATTTGGAATTATAATTCAAACCCATCCTATATTAATTCATTGATAAACCCAACTTTAAGAATGTAACAACCAAACACAACCAATAAGAAAATGTATTAATGGTAGAGATTAACAATACTTAAAATTTAAAGCTAATAATTTAGATTAACAATACATCAAATTTAGATTAACAATACTTAAAATTTAAAGCCACAAATTGAAGTTTATACCACAAACAAGTTTTAGTTGGTGCGGGTGGTCATTTATATTAAAAATGCAGCAAGTTTAAATGGAAGGTTCAAATCACAAACAAATACCCAAATTAAACCCACTTACCTCAACCGATACGCAGAAGAAGTCACTGAAGCACATAAAGGAAGAAGATGATGGAGCTATGGAGCTAGAGTGTCCGACGGCCAAACAAGATAACAAAAACAAAGAAAAGAAGACAATGACAATCAAAGCAGTACACAAAACATAGTAACAAGCAAAACTCAACCACGTCATAAAAAACAATTAAAGAATAAAATGTTACCTCAACTGACGATTAAAGGAAGACGATGACGATGACATAAGATGGGTGAGCTACGACGAGGAGAAAAGGATGACCAACAACGATGATTGATGATGAGGAGAAAAGGCGAAAACAAAAAGGAGAAAATGAGGGGGGGAAGGTTCAAGATGGGTTTAACCTCGAATGAAAACGATGTCGTTTGGTATCTTTTTCGATTTATTTAAAATGATTAAGCTGAAGCTAAGGACAGAGTGGCCAGACTGTCGAAAAATCACCGATGAAATACATTTCCATCAGTAAACCCCAATGCTTGATTATTGAACCAAGCATTTCCGCGTAAATTTATGAACGAAGCAGTTATACCATTGGAAATTCACCAATGGAACATAAATTCGTCGGTAAATCTCCGACACTAGTTCAGTGTAGCAAGTGTTCCCACCTAATTTACCATCGGGTATGACATTTTCGTTGCTCTATTCCATCGAAAAATTTGCCAGGATATTTTCCCTCGACCTTTACCGACAAAAATTTTGTTTGTCGTAGAATGGAATTTTTCACGATAATATTACCGATGGATATTGATTTTTTGTCTTAAATTAGCTACAGTAGTTGTTCCGTCAGTAATTTTCTGTCGATAATTTATGATTTTCTTGTAGTTAATGATAGTAGGTTATTAATAAAAGACTGAAGTTAATTCTAAATAACCAATAGGCTCACCCATTGTGGCTTACTATCTACCCATTACATTTTTTTAATTCAAGTGTTATTTATATCAATACCAGTGTATTGTCTTCAATAAGCCCAAATTAATTAAGCTATACTATAGTCTACATATAACAATTAATGGCACCCTATATTATATATTTTAGATTAAATTTAACATTGTGCCACTAGGACAACATTAATTGTTATCACAAATAGGACTACAAAAGTGGTTCTTATATAAAACTATGGTAGTTGATATACCCTTTATTAGTACAAGACCTTCCATAATCACTAATATTAATAGTTTAGTCAAAGCCTTAAGATGTAATAGTGTAGCAATTAATAGCACTACAAATGATTCAAACATTATGCTATTACCCATTCGTTCTCATAAATGATTTCTACATGGCATTTACTTTATAATGAACTCTAAAGGAGAAATTCACAAAACACAAATTATTCCTTCATCACATTTGTTTCAAAAGAAACCAAAAGGATATTGTCAACAATATGATATTGTATTATATTGGTGTCAACAAGAATTTACATAACATTCATGCTCATGAAATCAAATAATATAAATTTGAACAATCATATAATGTATCGATATTTATAAATAACAATAGTGATAAATAAAACACACATGAATGTGACTTCCATTAACTAACTACACCAAAGGACTCTAAAACCATCATATTAGTAACATGTTGATGAAACACAAATGGTCTTAATCCCCTAGTTAGTGGATCAACAATCATGAAATTTGTACCAATATGCTCAACCACAATATCTTCCTTCTTTATAAATTCTTTAAAACTTAAATACCTAATCTTTAAATGCTTTGACCTACTAGAACTTTAATTATTCCTTGTGAAGAACACTATTGCACGATTATCACAATATATAGTCAAAGGTCTTTAAATGCTCTCTACAACAATCATTCCAAAAATTAGATTCTTTAGCAAATTACATGAATGGTAGCTTCAAATCATGCAACATATTCAACTTGCATGGTAGATGAAGCCAACAAACTCTACTTAACACTCTTCCACAAAATCGAACCACCTGTTAACTTAAATATATAACCTGAAGTGGATTTCAAATTATCTACACAACTAGCATAATCAAAATCTGTGTAACTAATCACCTCCGGACGATAAACTATCTTGTATACCACCAACATATGACTCTTTGTTCCTTGCAAGCAGTAAATAACTTTCTTTACTACAACCAAATGATTATGCCTAGGATTAGACAAGTATCTACCTTAAACATTAATAATAAAGGAAAATTCTGGTCTAAGCATACTTGGCATTCAGTAAACTTACTAAAACATTAGAATAAGGCACATTCTTCATTATCTCCTTTCCAATTTCAATTCTAGGACACTAGCTTTTAGTAAACTTATCACCCTTTGAGAGTTTACAATCTTGCATGCCAAATTTAGCTAAGACACGCTCAATGTTGGTTTTCTAAGAAAGACCTAAGAGACTATGAGATATATCTCTATGAATCTCAATGCCTAACATATAAGAAG
This sequence comes from Erythroxylum guanchezii, assembly GCA_025629825.1. Taxonomy (NCBI): domain Eukaryota; kingdom Viridiplantae; phylum Streptophyta; class Magnoliopsida; order Malpighiales; family Erythroxylaceae; genus Erythroxylum; species Erythroxylum guanchezii. Next base: position 18,398,946 of record JAOTAX010000006.1, read on the forward strand.
CTTCACTAAGATCTTTCATATCAAAATTGTTAGATAAAAAAATCTTTGGTCTTTTTAAGCAAGCCTAAATCACTACTCACTAGTAAGATATCATTAACATATAAGACTTGCTCCCACTGATCTTAAGATAAAGGAATGGGTCAATTTTGTTCTCTCGAAAACCTAAAGAAGTCATTTTCTCATCAAATTTGAGGAACCATTAACGTAAGGCTTGTTTGAGTCCATAAATTGACTTATTTAGTTTGCGAACAAAATTTTACTTATCACTTAAAAAAAAACCCTACATATAAACTTCTTTAAACAAATAACCATTTAAAAATGCAGTCCTTATATCCATTTGGTGTAATTCCAAGTTATAATGGGATACTGATTCCTTGACAATTCTAAAGATTATTTGGTAAAAACAGGTGAAAAAGTCTTGTAGTCAACTTGTTCCTTTTGAGTGGAACCTTTAGCCATTAATCTCACGTTGAATCTTTCTATCTTTCCATCTTTTTCCCTTTTCACCCTATATACCTATTTATTACCTATGGTCTTACAACCTTTAGGAAGTTCTACAATTTCCCAAACTCCATTGTTATATGTGGATTACATTTCATTTGTCATAGCATCCAACCATATATCGGTATGTATGTTGGACCCCGAAACTTTCTTGGAAGCTAGAACTGTTAAGTGAATTATTAGCAATTATTCATGTGTAAAGAAAGGAGGAATTCAAGAAATTGAATTCAAATGGAAAATATGGTTTTGATACAAGATGGATTGTATGTGATATATTGGAAGTTAAAAGCTGGAAATTGCAAGTGAAATATGTTCATTGAGTATGCTCTGGTGTTTTAGCCATAACTTGATCTCTAATTAT
>JAOTAX010000006.1:18399907-18414617 GCA_025629825.1 Erythroxylum guanchezii
TTGTTCCAAGTTAGGGTGCTGTATATGGTGTGTATGTGATGGCTTTGATGATAGATAGGGTAATTGATGAGAATTTGAAGTTTTGATGGACCAAATGGATCAAGCGTTGAGAGTTTGATGAAATAAATTTGATGTTTGAGTTGTTAAGAAGCGTTTTGGCATTGGAATAAGTGGATTTTGGAAGATTATATGTGTAAATGATGTTAGGAAGGTTGTATGAAGCATTAAGGAAGGTTTGGAGGGGTTTTGAGAAGCCCTATGTCCGTTTAATGGACTTAGAGTTCGTTTAATGGACCTTCTCGGGTCAAAAAGGACCCCTTTCATCGCCCATGTCCGTAAGTCCGTTTAACGGACTTTCTCGGGTGAAATGGTGTAGTTTACCTGATACATGTCCGTTAAACGGACATGCACAGGAAAGATTGCAATAATTGACCCTGTTAGAGGCCGAACCAGGTTTTATGGTCTTCATGAAAGTTTTATCCCTTTAAGTCTACTTTCTAATGGTTCAAAAACAAAAGCAATCCGACTTATATATTGAAAGTTATGGCGATCGCGGCAAGAGAGGTCCAAATCTATTTGGGATGTAAACATGTGTGATTCTTTTGATCATAACTCCCTCATCCGACCTCCAATTGAAGTGATTTTTAAAGCAATGGATTTATAAGACATGTATCTACCTCTCCATAAAAATTTGCATCATTTGGAGTTGATTTGAGAGAGTTTACATTAAAGTAAGTGGGAGGTTAGTTAGGAGAGCACAATTAGGGTTTGAGCAGATTTGAGCGTTTTAAGCATATCTTGAGATATAGAGCTCCAATTGAGATGATTCTTTCTTCAAAGCAAACTAGAGACATAGAGCTATGATTTCTAAAGAGATCAAATTGAAATTCGAATTTTAAGATTTCCAAATTCTGTTCACAAGTAGGAGAAATGAGTTCAAGAATGGTGATTAAGTTGTATGGGCATGCCATTGAACAATTTGTGAGCGAATTTTTGGGATATTATAAGAAAAAAAATGATGGCTAATGAGGGTATTATGTAATAACCCTTTAAGGCAATATGCAAGCTCACGTTTCACGATTATCAGAGCAAGTGTTGGACTCTGGAATCAAGCGGGGTCCAACAGATGAATGAGTAAGCAAGGGAGTTGGGTTCCAGAAACGGGATCTAACAATGTAACCTAATGTCACTTCATCATATGTTAGAGACTTCCACAACATCTTCAAACTTACAACCATCCTCACTAAGATACACAATATAATCATCAGAGATGGCATAATGCCTATCTTTATTAGATCTTCTCAAAGGAACAAACTCTTTGAGTTTGGTTAATAATTAGAGGATTTGGAGAATTAACAAGTTGATTGTGAACCTTCGTAACTAGTGTAGGTAAAGAGTGTTGTTGTAAAATCTGTAAAGGAGTATACAACATTTCCTTTTCTAGAATTGGCTTTGTAGGATGTGTATTCTCACAATCAACAACATCAAGTTCTAGGAATTTGGTTGTCAGAGATTTAAATATTCTAGTTCCAAGATTAGGAGTATAGAACCTGAATCCTTTAGAATGATTAGGATAATAATAAAAATTACCCTAAGTTATACATGGGTCAAGGGCTTCCTCAACAGGGTTGTAAATTCTCACCTCAGTTGGACACCCTTAGACATAAAAATGGTTTAGGCCAAGTTTTCGACTAGTTCATAAAAGAACATGATTTAAAATGTACAAGGTAGTTTAATAGTCTCACCCCAAAGAAATTTATGTAGATTTGAATTGCTCATTATGCACCTTGTTATATCCTTAAGAGTGCACTTACACTTTTTTGCTACACCATTTTGTTTAGGACTTCCAGGCATTGTATACTAAGCAACTATTCCACATTCTTGTAAATATTTAGCAAAAGGCCCTAACAATTGTCTTGAATCACCATGTCTCCCAGAATATTCACCCTATGATTAGATCTCACAATTTTAGTAACTTTTCCTAGTTACTTCTCAATCTCAATATTATTGATGTTAAACATACTAAAAGCATCATATTTTTCATTAATCAAGTAAACAAAGTCATAGGAAACACCAATGATGAATGTGATAAAATACTTATTTTTGCATCTAATTATAGAATATAGTTCACTAATATCTATATGAATGATCTTTAAAATATTTGAACTATAAGTTGTACCTTTCTTTTTAGTCTTTATCAGTTGACCCTTAATACAAAACCAACTTAGCTAATAAAATATGGTGGTTATGCAGTTAGAATAAGGAGTTATGGGGTTAAATGGTACACAATGTTTACATTACAAGGAACAACATTTGGAGCTTGAAACTCAAGTAGAGTATATCATGGAACCTGTGACAAACACTAGGAACAAGTCAATGGATACAGAGCAGGGTCTTCCATAAAATTGGGAATGGGGTTTAACATCATTTTGGTTGACAACTGGCACATTAAAGGACCATTGTACAAAGTAGTGGAGATCCAACATCTAAAACTAATGATTAATCCTAGCACCAAAGTAAGCAAGCTTACCAGAAATAATAAATGGTGTTGGCCTTTCCATAATAACAGGGTAGTGGAGATAATCACAAACAATATGTCTAAATGTCAAAAAGCAAAACCAAATGAAATCCTATAGAATGCTTATGGATTTAAAGTATTTAGCTCAAAAGCCTGTAAGAACTATCTCCAAAAGAAACAAAATAATAGAGTGAAATGGAGTAAACTTGTATGGGACAACAATATCTTCTCATTATATGCATTTATTCTCTAGTTAGGGAATGTTGGAAAACTCTCAACCAAAGACAAGATGAAAGTTCGAATTGCTTCAATAGAATGTGAACTTTGTAATAGATCATATGATGGTTATTTGTAGGTACACAAAAATCATATGGAGAAGAATATAAGGACTACTGGATACAGTAAAAGAGTCAACACTTGGAATGAGTTGATAGATTAGGCAACTACTTTGAGAATGGGGAAAAAGGTAGATAATAAAGCATTAAAAATCATCCTATCTACAATGGTGTATTTCATTTGGAAAGAAAGGAATAGAAGAATATTCAGGGGGAGGCTAGAGGGATGGAACAATTATACCAGAAAATCATTTTTCATTGCAAAATCATCATAATAGCAAGGAGATTAGCTGAAAACTTGTCCACAAACATGGGAAGAAGATGGTTACGAGATTTGACATCACCTTTCCAACTTGTAACTAGGACAACAACATTCCTCATATTTTTTCACCAGTGTACTTTTGTTTCTTTGTGTGGTAGTACATACTGATTAATCAACTGAATTAATTACTTTTCAAAAAGGAAAAAAAGTTGAAGAATAAGAACATACACAATTGTGCATGCAAGTAGCATGGGAATGAACCCTCTAGCATGATCATGCATCCCCATGCATAATTGTGTTAAAGAGTTAGGATGATTATGCACAATTGTGCATCCTCAATGCATGATCATGCACTGGCAATTTCTAGCTTGCAAAATTTTTGTATCTTTGACGTTTTTGGGCTATTTTTGGAACTAAAATAAGTGGGAAAACCCTAGAAAGATTGAATTATCTATGTTGTGTTGCATGGCAAGACTTAGTACTATAATAGACCTATAAACATAAAATTAATGGGTAATTGAAGAGAGGCCTTAATTATTGATTAGTCACCCTTAGCAGATCTTTAAATCTAATTAGATAGTTAAGAAGAGTTTTGATAGATCGAGAGGTCGCAATCTAATTCTTATCTATTTTAATTGTGGTTACTTACCTATATCTCGAGTGAGAGTAATTATAACTATTAGATATATAGGGTCGAGTATTACTAAATTAAGAAGGTGAAGTGAAACAAAATAAGGATAGAAATAATTCTTAAGTTTCATCGTTAATTAATCAACAAATTCATTGCCATTCGTTTAATTATTCAATTATCAATTTCTTTGGTTTGTTTTCTCATTATTTATCATATTGTTGACCTTAAACAAAGTGTTACAAGAATTGATGAGTGACTAATACATTCCTTATTGGAATAATATTTTTTATATTATAAGAAATGATCTGTATACTTGCAATATATATAAGTTTAAATTAAACTTCAACAATGATAACAATTCATGCATTAACAATTAAAATATCTAGCATAAACTATATCCCTAGCCTTAACGAGGGATTTAGATACTAAAAATTATGAAAATAAAATAAATCAATCTTAACATAAAAGAAAGAAAAGAAGAAAAGATACAATAATATATCCCTAATTGCATTAAGGTTAAGGTTGGTCTCTTTCTAATTCTTGCTCCTACACCTTCTTATTTGTTAAGGAAGCCTAAAAAAGTCAAGTAATGAAAATTGCTTACCAAGATCCTATCACTAGCTCTCTCACCTTCCAAAATTTTCCTTTAATAAACCTTAAGAAGAGTATTTAGAGGCTATAGTTACATAATAGAGTCCTAAAGTAATTAAACTTGTAAGTTAGGGTTATATAATGTAATTGAAAAAAAGGTTATAAGATTGTAGAGGTTTTTTTGAATAGTGTTATATATCCCCTATTGATAAGATAAGAAATTATGTTTAAAAGATGGTGAACAAGTTAATTATGAGATTGCTGAGGTTGATCAACCTACTTCTAGGGAGGGAAAACAACCTAACACAATGAAGGTAAGGAATTAATGATTATGTTTAGTTGATTATGATGATATATTTGATGATGGAGATGATGAAAAAGTTGCGAAAGAGGTTGTTTATGGTGGTAGAGAAGAATTACCATATTATTAATATGTTAGATATAGATATAGATTCAATATGTGAAGATTCTAATGAGCTTAGTGCTGGATCGAAAACAAAAGCATACTAGATTTGGCTAAAACGGTAGATTTCAAAAACTTTTTCCAAAATCAAAACGCAACGGAAGCATAATAACCAAATCAACATGTTTACTCCATACATAATCCGATATTATAAAAAAAATAACATAAAAGATGATAGAAAATTTTACCGATTCCTTAGCTACAGCTTTGACTCCTCGCTATGGTATCCACTCCTTATTATTGTATCCTTTCCTTGCTATTGTATCCTCAATCAATCCAATCTACCATTTGTTTTCCTTGGACAACTTGGTTAGCAAGATCCTTTGGTGGAAAAGGAGAAGAAATATTGTAGAAGTTTACCTTAGTTGAAAGAACCAAAACTAAGAGACTCTTTTTGCTAATTTCGGTCATCAAAGAAAGAAGAGTAGAATTCCAATCAAAATGCACAACCTTTTTCTCTTTCTCAAAATGAAAGAGAGAGCAACAAATGAGATCTTCTCATTTGTTTAATATGGCTAGATGAAAAGACAAAAAACCAAAAGCAATACACTCATTTTTTGTTAACAAATGAAAGAAGGGGGAGAGCACATCAAATGTAAGGGAGAGAGAACATCAAATGCATTACTCCCTTCTTTAATCAAAAGAATGATAAAAGGTTTACAAGTTTTTCTACATGCTAACATTAAATGACAACCATTAAACCATTTAATGATAAGATCATTAAACCATATAATAAAGACACCATTAAACCATTTAATGATGATGAAGCATGATAAAAACTCACCTTATATTTAGCAATTCAATGCTAAATGTGCAACCATCAAATTTAGCTACATAAAATTGAAAACTACATCATGTAGTTTCGGTTTTTGCCCTCCCTTTTTTTGTCTTTACAAAATTTGTTTTGATTTAATTAATCTAATTAATTAAATCAAACCAAAATCCAGCACAATGTTAAATGTTCACTTTGGGCTTATAATTAACACTTAATTAGAGTAAGCCCAACGTTTAATCATAGGCTTAAAACCCAATTCAATTAACTCTTAATTAAATTATTTCGGTATTATTATTCCGAATCTAATTCGATTTTTTCTTCTTTCTTATTTCCAGAAACCTCTATTTATTTTTCGTACTTTGCTTGATAACCTCCCTAGAAGCTAAGTGGGGAATCTAATTTGACTTATATAATTCAAGCTCCAATAATCTCGGAATTAATTTAATCTCATTAGAATTAATTTCAACTTATTAACCAAATGTCATTCCACTAAAGACAATTAGCTGAACTCTTGAATTACTAAATATTATTAGAACACATGTTTCAAATAAAATGTCCAATTTTAAACTCTATTATGAACCATATTATAGCCATCACATAATAAAGAGTAAAATTACCGTTTTTCCCTCAATTGGTTTTTCCTTCTAGATCTCTCGCTTTACTTTATATGGTGATTAACATACAAGATCTCATCTTGGTGTTAAGACTTGATGGGTAGCTAGTTTAATCACCAATCTCTGTAAAACATCTAGAAGTGATGATATCACTGTAAACTCTTTATTTGAGTGAATGTTCCCTGATACATGTTTCAATTAATAATTCTAACGTGCAGACACTAGATTGATGGTCTGTAAAAATCCATTATGATCATATCAAGAATTATAATGAAACACATTTGAGTTCACCACTCATCAAGATTGTGGTTCATAATAACAAAATGCTAAAGTGTATGTTTTAAGATTAAAAAAATGACCTACTTTAATCTTTAAAAACATACGTAATTTCAGATTCATTTAATAGTTCCATTATCGATAGTTAACTACTATCATGATATGAAACTCATCATTTCCTTGAAGTAAACTCCTTTACTTACACGAAGATAAATCACAGCACTATAGTCTAAACCATAACCAAGCGACCAACTTGATTATTCAACTGTGAATCAACTAATTTAGATTCTAATAATATACATATTTCCCATGCATCTCCATGTATATGTATATTACTTACAAAAGAATCTTGGTACCTTATGACTAGTTATATAATGCTCATATAAATAAAACCAAACTTTTTTGTTTTATTAATAATAAATATTTTCATCACAAAAGTAACTGGAAGAAGATTAAGTTATATGTAAATACACTTGCTTTCCAGGGCACTATATTTACATAACTCCAACACTTAGAAACATGGATGATAGTTCAGATGAAGAAGGAAGAAGAGGGCATAAGTCTGTTCAATTTAATGTATATAATGGTATACTAAGGTCAATTGATTTAAATGTTGGTGTATTTTTTGATTTGGTGAAAGTGTTTAGGCAAAACCCTAGTGTAATATGTTTTGACAAGGGTTTTAATTATGTATATGTCAAGAATGAGAGTTGTAGATTTACTACTGTATGTAAGAAGGGTTATAGGTGGCGGATGCATGATTGTACAACATAACATGGGACAATCTTTCAAATTAAAACATTTCAATCCAACCATGAGTGTGGTAGAGAATAACAGAACAAACAAATGCAAGGTACTATAGATTGAAAAGAAATGTCTCTTATAATTTAGAGATTATCTTACGTGGGACATTACAAGGCTTAAGGTTGCACTTTTAAGGGACTTTAATGTTGAGATTACGTATGAAAAGGTATGTAGAGTGAAGAACATTGCATTAGAGCTTTTGGCAAGGAAAGAGGGAAAGCAACTTTAGGATTTGAGGAGCTATTAATTGTATTAAGTACAATCCTGTTAGTTCTTTCATAATCAAGTATCCATAATATGCTTCAATGCTTGTAATATATATATATATATATATACATATATATGTGTGTGTGTGTGTGTGTGTGCGTGCGCGTGCGTGCGCTTCAATGCTTGTAAAAAGGGCTTCTTGGTTGGTTGTAAGGCCATGATATGTGTCGATGGTTGTCATTTGAAGGAAAACATAGAGGGCAATTGCTTTTAGCCATTTAATTGGATGTAAATAACAACAAGTTTCTGATTGCGTGGGCTGTGGTTATAATTAAGAATCAATTATCATGGAAATGATTTCTTAAATGTTTACAAGAAGACATAGGGCACTATCGAGACTACAACTGGGTTTTCATTTTTGATTGACAAAATTGTGTTACTCTATTTTCTTTTTATCTAATAAACATTCATTGATAGTTAACATATGATTGGGGTTTGTTTGTGTGTAATTTTTAATTATTAAACCTCGATAATTCGCAAGCGCATAGTTTGTTAACGTAGTACCAAAGGTGACGATCCCATGAGGAGGGAACCAATCTAATCCTAAAATCTAAGGCCATAAACAAATAACTTAAGTTCAAAATACAACGAAACTAAAAAGAGAATTTAATTCAATCAATCAAATTAAGAATCAAACACGAAAATACTAATTACTAAGCAATTGCAACATACCTAAGAATCAACCAAAGGAAACTACCAATTGAGAGAAAAGGAATTTTACCTATCCTTAATACTAACCTAACTGATTACGAAGTATTGGATTGTTAGTTCTAGACTATCCTAGGGTTGATTATTATCTCTCGAGTGATAACCATAAACCTTAAATCATAAACCCTAATCAGATTATGGAGGTTGCAATCTCTCAATTCACAACCTATCCAAAACCCTAATTAGTTCTGAAGTTCTCTAATAAAATATCAGAAACCTATACAAGATCCCTCTCCGCATAAATTAATAATCTGATTTAATTCTGGTCTATTAAATTCTCATTAGTCCAATTTAATCATTTTTTATTCAATTCACCCTTTTAGTTTATTATCGAATTATGCAATAGCAAAATTAAACCATCACAATATCCAATAAACACATAAACAATTAGATTCTCATTAATTCAAGAATAAAATTTCGAAGGTGAGTTTATAACATCCTCGACATTCTAGATCTATCATCAACTGTTCAATCCAATTCTATACAATAATAAAACTAAAAGAATAGGAAATACAATCTAAAATGGATGACGGGAGGCAGCGACGTTGGGAAACCTCCTAATTCGAGAAGTACTTCGAGTCAGCTTCTTCTCCTCTTCCCTTCCTTTATCTCTCGATGATTTTTCTCTATAGTTTCAATGCGGCTTATGCAAAAGCTCCCTTCTGCCTTTTTTTGTTATTATTTAAATATCCTCTTGTGATTTGGGTAACCCTAGGGCTTTTTTGGGGTTCTAAAGGTCAAAAAAATCCCTCGAAACTTGACATTCTTTAGTGTCTGCGCATCTAGCCAATGCAGGCCACAATCGTGGGCCATTCCCTGGACTTCTGTCATATTTATGGCATGTAGGCCACGATCGTAGGCCAACTTTGGTGCTTCTGTCACGATCGTGGGGCCGCTGTTTTGACCCGAATGTCTCTAAAACTCCTCCATTCTTCGATGTTGACGTTGAAACACTAGCAAACACATCAACGTACCTTAAAAATATAATACTTAACCTCAAAGACTTGTATTAACCCACAAAACACTTAAAACATAAATAAATAACAAACTAACACAATTCTAACCTAATCACATACTAAGTGATTGAATTAACAACTAAACATCTATTAAACTATGCCCTAAAACATGATGCAATTTACACTTATCAACGTCCCCACACTTAAATGTTTGCTTGTCCTTAAGAAAGCAAAACAACAAACAACATAAAATCGTAAACCACACAATGTAGTAATGAGACAATGGCTTCATCTTTATGAAATAAATTTAACTTTAACATAATCATTCAAGTTATTCCAAATCATTAACACGCAAAATCCGTCTCTAGGAGCTCTGGACTAAATATACATATTAATCAAGACCCAAATGTCAAGTTATTCACCCTTTTCAATTGTACACACACATTAATAATTATTTGGTCATTCAAACTCTATAACTACTCCTACGTACGTTTTTGTGAAAAGTCGAGCTATTTACAAGTTTGATAGGTTTTTATTAGAAAACATTTTTTTATTTACTTTTGTGGACATGGACAATATATGAGATTCATTTTCTAACTAATGGTTTTTCTTCCCTAGTCTTTTACATGGAGGCAAACATTGGTGATTAATGTCGATCTGGTTACTGAACTTAGTCATGTTTTTAATAAGCTGCTTAGTTGGAATGTCATTATAGCCTTTTGACGCAAAGGCACACATTTGTGATGCATGTCAATCTGGTTACTCATCTATATCTTTTTCTCAACTAGCTACTAGCTCTATTCATAACCCGAAGGCCAACGGAATAGTTATTTATTTAAAATTAGCAAAAACTTTTTTTAATTAGCGCCTACCTTGTTGCTTTAGCTACTTATTTTCATGAAAAAATACTAGCTAAGTTACTTAGTCGAGAGACCTAAGATTATGAATGAATTGCTTTAGCTACTCGTTTTTATGAAAAAATACCAGCTAAGTTACTTAGTCGAGAGACCTAAAATTATGATTGAATGTGATAACTTATAGGGTGATAAACTAACACTAAATCCTAATTAACTTGCATATTTTAGCCAAAGAACCCAGATTACTAATTTCACGAGCTAATGACTCTTCATAACCTAATAGATTATGTTCAAAATTAAATCGATTTCTGTAACACCTCACTCTTGTAAGAAACGTACCTGACATCCTGAGTGATATCCGAGTATGTACCCTTCAAGGGTGGCATACTAGAACAATCATTCAGTCAAAACTTGTTACAATTTTTTTTAAAACAATGTACACATATGTGAAAATCAATAATCAAATCATGCCCACTTTATTCTTAAACATTTCTATTCACAAGTGTTACAAACACTTTACAAAACATCATAATTCAACAAGCGTTTTGGGCCCATTTCAGATACAAAACACTTATAATCATAATGTCATTTCATTACCAAATCATTTACATACTCGTTGTACAATACTTGCGGAAATATAGTTCAAAACAATAATCACTGAAGACATATGCAGATGCAAACTATTAGTCCATATCTGATTTCAGTGGCTATACTCCAATTAGCCTAACTGAATATGTCCCCTGAACCTGAAAATTATTGCAAATTTTGGGTGAGTTTTTACAATCTCAATAAGTGACCATCCTCGATGGCTCACTCAATCACAATACACATTCAGTACATATAACCGCATAATTTACATCACTTTTAGCAATGTATCATGTTGAGTCACATACTTTTTACATTCACTTACACAAATAATCCAATCTCATTCAAATACGTGTCTACAATATCTTCACATATCCCATTCTTATTCAAATACATATCCAATATATTTAAGTCAAACAATTTAATCAAACTATCACTTCATTACACTTGAATAAAACATAATCATTGGTTTAATACCATGTGTTCAAACATGTAACATGCTTACTGCTTTGCAAATCATTCAATGAATTCAAATCATATGTGGATGCCATATGTATGAGACTCACATTTGTTTTTACATTATTGTGACTATGTTTTTTTTTAGTATAGTATCATCAAGCTCTTTCATACTGTCCCTTATTTGTTGTGGATACAAGGCTCATTGATCATAGTAAGCCTTAGGCTCTAACCACATATCTTTGAGCTTTAAGCTCTTTTTAGTAGTAGTTTCAGTCAGTAGCATCACCAGTCACAACTGCCTTTATATTAAATGTATTGAAATGAAATCCATGCCACAATTCATTCAATACAATCAATCACTTTCATTCACATTATCTCAGTCAATATAGTCAGTTATAACATTCAGTCACTTTTAATTGAGAATCACTTAGGCAGTCTCATTCACATACAACTAGCACTTCCAATGATATTCACATGCATCAAAACTCCTCGGACATTTCATGTCCGAAATCCAATACACAATCAGTACATATTAATCACATATTAAATTCAATTCAGTAATATTAAGTCAAATTAAAGTGAGACCATCTTAGGTTACTCACAATTGCTCCCTTATGCCTATTGCCTTGATGTTCTGGTGATATCTAGAAGTGGTCGCGCTATTTGCTCTCCTATATACATTAAAACAATTTCACATTTCTGTATTGCTTATGTAACTAGGTAAACACACATATATAAATATATCAGATATCATGCATGTACAGTGACAAATACTCGGGTATATTTCTGTAAGAAATTGATGTACATATCAATTGTAATCCAATTGTGTCAAAATTCACACACTAACTCACTATTCTAGCTTTTGCTGAAACCACCCCATTCGGGTCAACTTTACATAATCAATAAGATCAAGAAAATGATGTATTTCTGTAACACTTTCTTCTAAATAATTATTCTTCTGTGTCTTAAGTTTCTAATGATACCAAGATTATACAATTTGGTTTATTATTCTATGAGTTATGCTCAAAATACCATAGACTGTGTACATTTGAAATTTTGGCTCAAGCTTGATCATGCATTCAAGTTGTACACCTCATATCTCTCAATTCCAATATCCAAAAATGACAAAATTTATACCAATTGAAAGCTAAGAGAATAAGCTATAATTTTGTGAAGACACCTTTGTCTGATTCAGCCTACATCAATATAGTTTATTCAATAAAAACAGGATATGATTTCTGTCCCTGGTAGTGCTACAGCCTAAGCCAAGACTCAATTTTATGCCAAAAATTGAAATTCTTAAAGACAGAAACAAAATTTGACTTCTTCAAGAAAGTTGTACAAATATGTCTCTAGTTTAATCTAAATTAAGAATCAATCCATTTAGAAATCTACATATCAAGATATAATCAAAATACCGAAGCATGTTTATTGAAAGTTCTCCAGTTCATAACATTCCAACACATTTCCTCACTTTCATCCCCATTAATCAAATCTTTCCCGAACGAATTCAGATAGCTCTAAAGTTTCATGGAGAGAATGAACAATGTCTTAGGAGTCTATTGGTTCAAGTTTTAAGTAATTTGGAGGTTGGATGAAAAAGTTATAGCCAAAAGAATCAAAGTTGTTAAGTAAAAATACTCTAGTTCATATTCAAACTTCAAAAACCAAAACCATTCACGTAAACCATCACCTTCTTCTTCCCCTCTCTCTCTACTGTAAATTTTGTTTTCATGAATAGTAACAACCCACAAACCAAAATAGAACCTATAGCCACTTACGCATGCATCCATCCATAAGCATGAAAACATCATCTCTTTATCATTTATCATTATTATAACTATGAAAATGAAAGCACAACTTACTTGTTTTAGCCTTCACACTCTTCAGCAAAATTTCAAAACTTAAGAGAATGAGTTATCGGTGGAGAGAACTAAGGACAGAAAAAGACAACCAAATAATTTAGATCATCCTTTGCAAGGTGTAACGATGATTTGAGAATCAAGCATATAAACCACATGCATAAGAATGAAAATGGTATGGTGGTTTGGTGATGGGGAATAAGGAGAAGAGTAGGTGATGTTGTTTAGTGAAGAACACCAAGAGAGAGAGAGAGAGAAGCCTTGTTCTTCTATGCATGTAATCCATATGTCACTTATTTGTGTTGCCACATGTCACAATGATATTGGTCTATTTGTCTCTTCTTTTTCCTAGTCTAAAAATACCCCAAATTTTTAGAAATTTCCTAAAATTCACCAAAAATTCCAAAATAATACTAATAGTCTCCAAATAAATTTTCAACGTAAATAATTCACAATTCATATTTTAATCGCATTTAACAATCAATTATACCCGGAAAATGTCAATGAATGCATGTACAATTATTTTAATGTATCAAAAATAAATATTCATATGTGTGTGAATATACAATGATGCATGAGCATGAAATGCACTTTTAATTTCTCATAGTACACTCAATTCACTATTCTGGGGTTTAGCCCCGAACATGGGATGTTACAATTTCAATCCATCTAAGTCATCGGCACATTCACATAATTCACAGTATGCAACCTAATAAACTATCATACAATATCCAAAAATTTACACTCAAAGTAAAAACACACAACCTTCCTCACACTTGAACAATGCATTGTCCTCAATATGAGAAGGGTACATAAACAAACACAATATACGAAAACATAAGAAGAAAATACTAACAAAAATGAAAAAAGGAGAGCTAGAACATGAACTCATCAGGGTGACTGAGGTGGGATGGTGACAGAGATGGAGACCCAATGCGCTTGACATTGATCTGGGTTCCCTTTATTATAATTGATTCAAAGAGAATAAGAGAGTTAGTAATCCAACCATTCCACATCATTACAAGCTTACTTTAGAATTTAAAACAAACCTAACTACACACAATTTCAATCTAACTACTAAACGTGCTAATTTAGGGTCATTAGCTTAACCTTGCATCCTTGGAAGCTCCACCCAGATCAATTATGAGTGGCTTGCTTCCACCTTCTCATTCAACATTAATTTTTTAGCCTGTGAGTAAGCTACAAATTGCAAAATGATCAGAAGGATAATATTGACAAAGTTGAGAAAACCAATTAATTTTAGTAATGTCCTTTTCACTAACAAACTGTCATTAAAATAGGGAATAACGAAACTCCCTAAATCTTCTATTAAGTCGAGCAGTTTGTTTGGTAAAAGGGTGAGCTGCTCTTGTTCTCCTTATCACACCCTTCTCTTTTTCTTCTTTTGCTTCATGAACAGAGACTTTCATAGCTTCTTCAAACTCGATGTCCATTCTCATATGTTCTTCTTCCTCGTGCTCCTTTGAAGATTCGACATCATCAACTCTTATGAATGGTATTCTTGGGGGGTAAGGCAGAGGAGGAACATAGGGAGGTTCCTCATTCTTTTTTTCATCCTTTTTCTACTTCTCTTAGTCTTCTACATAGTGGGTTTCAGCTGGTCTATCTGTTAGTGTTGGGCCCCGATTCGCATTAAGCATGTTTAAATTATTTTGAGGTTTTAGTTTGATAATTTTAATTTGGTTGGAATAAATTGAGGATTTTTATTGCTTAAGTTATGATTATT
>JAOTAX010000006.1:18414717-18428670 GCA_025629825.1 Erythroxylum guanchezii
CGAATTCGTTAAGAAATTCGTTCTTTCCGATTTCGATTTTCGTATCCGTTTCTGTTTTCCGGTTGGGATCCGGTTCCCGGATCGGGTCCCAACAAAGAAAGGAGTAGCCTCGTGTGGGCCAACTGAGTAATGGATCCAAGACTAAGCCCAATTTAACTAGTAAAGGAAAGGAGGTGATATAGACTAAGACCCAAAGGCCCTCAATGTGCAATGTAGATGTGTGATCCGAGTTTAGAAGAAGTAATACTAAGCCCATGCCTCCAAAGTAGTCTTTGCAACGGGGAGTTAGCAATCCTATAGCTATCAATATTCCTTCTCACAAGGACATCGCCTATCAAAATAACTCTTTCCATTTACCTGAGGAGGATGATATGGAATGTGACGATCCAAGAGATGAGATGGAGGAGTTTATTGGTAATAATTCTACCATTCTTCAAAATCGTTATACAACACCTCAGCCAAGACCACCTGATCCTGATAGATCTTCTTGAAGTGTGAGGGATGTGGAGATGGTAAATGACTCGCAGTAGGAATTCATCCCAGAGATTCCCAGGGTTGACACAGTAGGTGTCACAGTTGAAGATATGATGAACACACACGCCTAAGTATGTTTGCTACTCTCTTTTTATCGAATTTTATGTCGATTATAATTTGGAATTGTCAAGGAGTTAGAGGTAAGGCTCTTAAACCTGTTTTACTGAATTTTGTTAGAATTCATAAACATTTCATGTTGGATTTGGTTGAAACAAGAATTATTGGATGTCGTGCCAACAGAGTCATTAGTAGCTTAAGTTTTAATCACTCATTTAGGGTAGAAGTTGAAGGTTTTTCTGGTGGTATTTGGATCCTATTAAGAGATTACGTTGAGGTCAAAGTACTGGCAGCACATCGGCAATTTGTGCACACTTCTATTTGTAAGAATAGATATTCTTTTGCTTTTACAGTAATCTATATGAATCCATAGTACCATTATCAAAAATATTTACGGCAGAGTCTGATGAAAATAAATTTGGTTACTTCCGATGCTTGGTTACTTGGTGGGGATTTTAATGCCAAGCTTAAAGCTGGTGACAAGCGAGGAGGTTCTTAAACACAGCTTGTTGTTAGTAAAGGTTTTCAAGAGTGTGTTCAAAGATGGCATCTTCAGGATCTTGATTTCTCAGGACCAAGGTTCACATAGAAAAGGGGTAATTTATCTGCAAGAATTGATAGAGCTTTCTGTTCTAATAAGTGGCAAGAATTATTTCATAATACTTTAGTCAATCACCTCCCTTTCATTAATTCTGACCACCGTCCCCTTTTGATTAGTTTTGGTTAGAAGTTTCTATCTCACTCAGATAATTGGCCTTTTCAGTTTTAGTCAACCTAGTTTTCTAATGAGAACTTTGGTACTTTTTGTAATATCTGGTTACCTATGTTAAGGCTAGAATAGTAATTTATGAGAAAGTATTGAGAAATTAGGAAAATGCATGTCATGCATAAGTTAAATGTGACATGCACATTTTTGCACATTTATATGAGTAAATATGCATTCACTGGCATTTCCAAGTAAATTGGTTTATAAATGAAAATTTTGGATTAAATTGGAGTGTATTAAATGTGATTTGACAATTTTGGTATATTTAGGGTATTTTGGAATTTTTGGTGAATTTTAGAAAAATATTGAAATTTGAACCACTTATAGTGTGACACGTGGCAACATATGTATATGACAAATGGCTTGTATATGTGGTGACATGTGGCAGATTTATTAGTGACAAATGTATTGCATGCAAGTTGGCACGTAGCAAGTGTTTTTGAGAAGGAAATGTCTGTAGCTTTCTTTCCTTCTTTCGTTGTTTTCTTCACCGAAAGAACACTGTTTATCAAATCTGTTTTCCTTGCTCATCCACCGAAACTTGTTCTTCAATATCACTGCTGAAAATTTTGCTGAAACATCAAGTAAGTTATGTTTAAGTTGTTTTTGGATGTTGTGTAAATGATGTTTTGATGGTTGAAAATGAATTCATGCATGAATTGAGAAAGTTGAGTATCTTCGGTGTTAATGCGAAGTTGTTTAAAATGTGCTGGAAACCTTGTTGAACCGTGATTTTGATGATGACTAGTGTTAGAGATGAATACATGCATGAGAAGGTAAAGCAGTAGAGTTTCGCTGGATGCAGGTGCTAAATGACTTAGATGAAGAGTTGAATTTGTGAATGTGGGAAAAATGCAGAAAATTGGAATTTGCATGTATGAGAATCGAATTTTGATGTTTAAGTGCGAATCTTGAATTTTTGAATTGTATGTGTATTGATGAGCTAAAAATGAGTTAGAAGAATTGTTTTGAATGTTATTTGAACTAATTGATGTGAGAATGAACTTTGGAAGATTTACAGTAGAGAAAGGAAGTGAATATGGAGTTTCGAATTTTTGGTGTTTGAATGGTAAACTTGAATTTGATTTGTGTAGAGATTGTATTTGGAGTTAGAAATGCAGAATAGATGAAGTAGGAATGAGTAAGTCTGGAAATAAAAGGAAAATGGAAGGAGAAAAAAAAAGGAATTCGATGAAGAAGAAGAGAGAAAAGCACGATCGTGATTTCTCTAAAAGAACCAGCAAAGTCGAGACCATGCTTCTGCACAACCACGACTTCGCAGGTGCAATGGAAATCATGATCGTGCAGACGTGCAATTGCAACTTCTCAGGATTTTGGTGAAACTCGCGATCGTGCAGACAATTGATTTTTCTGAAGAAATTATTTCTGAACCTCCTTCAATCTTTTTGTTATAACTTCTTCATCCAATGTCCAAATGACTTGATTCTTGAACCAATAGACTTATAAGACATTGCTCTTCATAGCTTGCTAAAATGGATTAGTTGATGAATTTAAGATAGAAATGTGACTATGCTGAAGTATGATGACTGGGATGATTTTTACTGAACATACTTAGGTAATTAGACCATATCTTGATTTGTGGAAATCAGAATGAGTTGATTATTAATTATGATTACACTAGAGACATAAGGCTACAAATTGTCTAAAGAAATTAAATTCTAATTTGGCCTCTAAAAATTTCAGAATCTGGTTGAAAGTTGAGATAAGAATTCTGCTGAAGCTTAAGAACAGTCTAAAATCTTTTGAATATAACTTTTAGTATACTAAACCAAATTGGATGAACTTGGTATCATAGGAAAACAACCTTCTAGAAGGGAGTGTTACCTAATTTTGTCATTTACCTTATCAGATTAATTGTGCAAAGTTGACCCGTAAGTATGTTAGAAAAATCTGAAGTGGTCAATTAGGTTATGAAATTGAGTTCACATTGTTTTATTATGGTCCAAAATATAAGTACAAATGGTATTAATGAGGGTTTTGTTATCTGAATGATTTGTTGATAAGGATCACAATAAGATACCTGGAATTGTCATTGAACATGCATTGTGCATATTTTATATAAGTAGATGTGCATAAAAGAATACTTATATATTTGTGCAAAAGTGTGATATTTGTAAATGTGTTTTGTAAGTTATAGAGAAGCACATTGGACGCTAGTCAGACATTGCCGGTCCATCTAAGCAATAGCATATTGGAGTGTACTGTGAGTCAACCTAGATGATTTTCCTATGATTGATTGAATTTGTTTGATTTCCAAGTATTGAACTGATGGTGTTATGATTATGATTTGTTTCTGAATTCCGGACTTAAAGTCCAAGGAGTTAATATTTGAGAATGCATTGGAAGTGTTCTGATTGCTGTGAAATTTTGAATGATAATTGTATTCTATGATTTGTATATGAATTCCGAACTTAAAGTCCGAGTAGTTAATATTTGGAAATGTATTGGAAGAGTTCTGAATTGTGAAAATTCTGAATGATATTTGTATTCTCAACAAAAGTTGAATGCCAGACTTAGGTCCGATGACTATGAGATTCTGACTGTGCATCATATGTGACTGTTATACATGGCATATTCTGAATTTGATGCATTTTATAAAATGCATGCTCAGATAAAGACATTGTGACCGGAGTAGCCAGTAAGAAAGTGTTGCACGTAGAGCTTTGCTTCATAATTTCTGATTCTGCACGTAGAGCTATGCTCCGTGATTCTGTTCTGACTGAGCCCAATGGGCCAGTATCTGTATAAGTATGTGATAGGCACTTGGTCATAACAATAATAACGAATATGGAGTCTGATATGCATCTGTAATTGTATATATATGTTCTGATTTACAATGATTATATGATGTGCCATGTTAGTGTGAGTATTTGGAATATAAATGCTCTGAATGAATATTTGTGAAATATATGATTTGTGTATGTGATCTGGGTGAAATCATCAATGATAGTTCGCTCATTGAGTTCGCAAAACTTATTAAAAATTACAACGTGGCTTTTCAGGTACGAGACAGGAGACTTAGTATCTTATTCTAGATTAGAGGAACATTTTGGACTAAGTTATGGCTCAGAGGTCTGTCAGCTAACATCAGAGGAATTATAGCTTTTATTTTGTAGTGTTTGCTAGATCCTGTATGAGGTTATGTAAATATTTGTTTAATGGAAACAATGTAAGCTTTGTGAATGAATGCAATGAATGGTTTCAAACATTTAGTGATTTTTAAATTATGTTAGATGATGCCATGTGTAAGTTGGATATGTATTTGTTTTAACATTCCATTATCATAGGATATGTACTTGAATGTTCCTGAATGTTTGGGTATATACTCTATGGTAGTGGGATGTTGCACTTTTACTAAAAATAATTGGTCTCCTGATCAAAAAGACTTTTGTGGGTCTTTAAGGAGATTTGCAGGGACTTTGAAGAGTTGGAATAAATCTGAATTTGGTAATATTTTTCTGCGAAAAATAGACTATTGACACGTTTAGATGGCATCCAACGAGCTCTTAAAGTCCGGTAGTCAGATTCTCTGGTTAAGTTGGAGGTATTCCTTCGACATGAATTAGAACTAGTGCTTTGTGAAGAAGAATTGTTTTGGCATCAACAATCCCGATCTCAATGGTTGACATATGGGGATCGAAACGCTAAGTCTTATCATGCCACGACCAAGATTAAACAGAGGCAAGCAACAGTCAGTGCTCTTAGAGATGAGGGCAGAAGCTTGATTTCTGATCATATAGCCCTTAGGAATTTGGCAAAAAAATATTTTGAGCAACCATATACCTGCGATAGTATGACTTCGGGTTTTCAGGCTAGGGGGAGTTTTCCAATGCTAGATACCAATGCAATAGTATGTCTTGGTGCTCCGATTCAAGAGGAAGAAGTGAAGACAACAATTTTTGTTATGGATGCAAATAAAGCCCCTGGCTTTGACGATTTTCATGCTATATTTTTCCAAAAGCAATAGGATATTGTTGGGCCTTCAGTGGTGGACTTTATTCAGAGAGTGTTCAAGCATAAAGTTTGGGAAATGGAGCTCAATCATACTATTCTAGTTCTGATTCCTAAAATTTCTTCTCCTACCTCCATCAAATAGTTTTGACCAATCAGTCTTTACTCAGTGGTATATAAAGCCATTTCTAGACTGGTGGTCCATCGTCTAAAGCCGTTCTTGACTGAACTTGTTGCTCCTACTCAGTGTAGTTTTGTTTCTAATAGATTGATCACAAACAATATCATCATAGTTCAAGAACTTCTTCATTCTATGAGCAAGAAGAAAAGGAAATTAGGTTTTCTCGTTATAAAGGTCGACCTCGAAAAAGCTTATGACCGCCTGAATTAAGATTTCATTCAGGAAACTCTTGTGGATGTTGGACTGCCTGTGGACCTTATTAGCCTCGTTATGAAATGTATTACCACAGTCTCTATGCAAGTGAGTTGGGGTGGCGAGCTTTCTAAGACTTTCACTCCTTCCCGAGGAATTCGTCAGGGCGACCTTTCATCGCCGTATATTTTTGTTCTTTGTATAGAGAGGCTGGGTCATTTGATAAATCAAGCAATTTCCGAAGGGAAATGGATTCCGATAAAACTGAGTAGACGTGGTCCTGCTTTATCTCATCTTTTCTTTGCTGCTGACCTTATTTTGTTTTCCAAAGTGAAGAATGATTAGGTGATGGTTATACAGGATATTCTAGATATTTTTTGTTCGACTTCTGGTCAAAAAGTGAGCAAAGAAAAGACATGGTGTTTTTATTCCAAGAATTTATGTCGATCTTTGGCTCTCGCGATTAGTAGAAAGCTGGGATTTCAACTTACCAATAATTTGGAAAAATACCTCGGTGTGCCTCTTATCCATGAGAGAACCTCCAAAAGAAAATACCAGTTCATTATTGATAAAGTGCAGAAGCAGCTTGAAGGTTGGAGTGAAAAATGTCTTTCACTTACAGGTAGAGTCACTTTAAACCAATTGGTACTATCAACTTTACCCATATACACGATGCAAATGGTGAGGCTTCCTCGACAATTATGTGATGATCTTGAAAAAATTATTTGTGCTTTTCTGCGGGGCTCTAATGCCGAGCAAAATAAGAAAAGTTTGGTTAATTGGGAAACTGTTTACAAGCCGAAAGAGTCAGGAGGTTTGGGTCTTAGGAAAATCCGAGTGAATAATGATGCTCTCCTGTCTAAACTTGGATGGTTTCTTCTCACTAAACCTGAGGCTCTATGGGTAAGGGTGCTAAATGCAAAATACAATTTTGACAGAACCAATTTGCCTTATTCCATTTCGTCTACTAGTGGTTCCATGGTATGGAGGGGAATTGCTTCGATATGGTTGCATGTGCTCAGTGGAAAAAAGTGGGTTGTTGGTAATGGTGCAACTATTAAGTTTTGGCAAGATGCATGGATGTATGATTTTGGACCACTTATGACTCTAGTTGCAAATTCTATTCCAGGTAATTTGTTTAATCTCCTAGTGAAGTCTTTTGTAGATAATAATGGAGGTTAGAGATGAGATTTATTTCAAACTATTCTCCCAACATCGGTTTGTATGGGCATTGCTGGAATTTTACCTCCATGCACTAATTTTGGCATTGATAAGTTGTTTGGGGAGCTTCAAATAATGGAATCTTTTCCACTACTTCTGTGTATAAGTTGATAGATATGCAGGATAGCAATGAAAGAGATGGTTACTGGGATATGGTTTGGAAATGGGAGGGACTACAAAGGATTAGATCGTTTCTTTGGCTCCTTGCTTGTGGAATTCTTCTAACTAATCACTAACAATGTATCAGACATTTGTCAACAGATCCTACTTGCCAGTTTTATGGTGAGACCGAGTCTATTATTCATGTCCTCAGGGACTGCTTTAGAGCTCGCAATTTTTGGTCTTAATTCTCCACCACGGTAATTACTTATGGTTTTTCCCGGTTGGATAAACATAAGTGGTTATCAGGTAATTTAAAGCAACACAAGATGATCTAAGGATACGATTGGTTGGTAGTTTTTGGTATCGCTTGTTGGTTCCTATAGTTTTGGAGAAACAAAAGTATTTTGACTTCAGCGTCTCATGGCTTGCAAATCCCTATTTGATTGCTTTTTATTATGTTTACCCGATCGCTACTGCTAAGGAATTGGTGGGACGTGCTCTTTTGCAACCAAAGAAGCGATTGGAGAAGTTAGTTGGATGGACTGAATTTGTCTTAATACCGATGGTGCCTATAAAGCTTCTTCCTCGAGGGCTTCAGCAGGTGGGGTGCTTCGAGATAGTACTGAATCATGGCTAGGTGGTTTTGCTCATAATATAAGTTTCTGCACAGCTATTTGCGTACAACATTGGGGAGTGTTTTCAGGTCTTCGTCTTGCATGGGATCTTGGGTATAGACGAGTGGAGTTAGAAGTGGATTCGCTGGTAGCGATTAATATCCTTTCATCCTTCGGTTGACATCAAGTTTCGTATAATTCTCTACTCTTAGGTATTCAGAACTTACTATCTAGAGATTGAATTGTGAAATCTTGGCATGTTTTCAGAGAGCGCAATAGGTTAACGGATTGACTAGCTAATTTTGCCATTTCTCTTGAACTTGGAATCCATTTTTTTCAAAACCCGCCTATGGGTTGTCTCTTTATCCTCCTAAAGGATGTTAATAGGGTCTTTTTTTCCTGTTTAGTAGCTTAAAATATCTTTTACTTATCCATTTGATCCCAAAAAAGAAAAGAAAAGAAATGGCCATTAAAGATAAGTGAAGAATTACACCAAAGGGAAGTTTCTTTTATTGATTAAAAATAAGCAAGTTCTCGATTAAAAAAAAATGGTTGAATTAATTAGCAGATCTAGGAGAGACAACCTATGCCTGCCGTCTCGGACACCACCAGTCCTATCTAACATTGCCTTTCGTCTCTGCTTGCATTGCCTTAAACGACCTATTGCTTGGAATCTCTGCTTGCGTCGTTGTTGGTCGCTTCCACCTCCGCTCTTTGCTGCCACCTGGAATCATTAGAGAAGCTTTCGAGCGGGTGTTCTTTTCCTTTATATTTTTGGTTTACTGTATTTGTTTGCAAATATACTAAAAAAAACTTATTTGTCTAAATTTTAGTTTTTGTTTTTACTTTCGGTTCTAAAAATTATGAAAATTTAATTTTTTCTGTTTTATAAATAATTTAATTTAATATTATATATTTAATAAATTAAAATTAATTTTTAATAAAATTATGAATAATTTAATTTAATTTAATTTTTTTAATTAAGTTATATAGAGTTAAATTTTAATAATTACTAATAAATATAATTAAATTTAAAATATTTAAATAAAATTAATTTAATAATTAAAATATATTTTACATAAATATTATTTTTAAAGAAAATATTAATTTTTAAAATATTAATTTTATTAAAGTAACGTAATATTAAAATAAATATTATATAAGAGATTAAATAAATTTGTTTAATTAAAGTAATTTATTTTTAAATTTTATAATTATAATATAAAATTTTCAGAATTTAAAATTAAAAAAAATTCTATAAATACTGTCTTTTATGGTTATCCCACAAATTAACCTTTAATTTTTGTAAGGAAAATTTTGAAAAATAAACAAGAAACAAACAGAAAAAGAGGTAGAAAATACAAATCAGTGCGCGTTCTCGCCCTCCCTTGAACATTCCTAGCAGTTTATTACGTCATTCCCTTCGTCCCACTTTCCAGCAGCTACCGCACCAACCTCTCCGGCCCTCACTTTCCAGTACTACGGTACCCTCCCTCACCAAAAGCGTAAGGTATAAGATTCATCTCGAGAACTCACTTGTCCACTAGTTGCCTTTTGACTCTCCATCTGAATTCTTAGCCTTAATAGCTTAGTTTTTCAAAAATAAAAAACGAATACCCTTTTTTAATCCTCTAATTGGGAAGTTCGGGACTTCGAACTTTCGATTAAGTTGGGTTTTGGTATGGTTTTATTTATACTTCCATATTTCACTACTCTATTCCCATTTTGCCCCCAATGAACCCGTATTTCTACGCTTTATGCAACTGCTCTCATATATACCTCTACTTAGAAGAGAAAGGGAGGGTTTTGATTGATTGGTTAGGGTTTTGATTTGTGTATTCAAGTGGCTGATTTACATGGCGAAAGCTGCAAATCTCGGTGGTAAAAGCGGAGTACGTATCGTTGTTGCCGGAGACCGTGGCACTGGGAAATCGAGCTTGACAGTAACCGCCGCTGCTGACACTTTCCCAACGAATGTCCCGCCGGTGCTACCTCCTACCCGACTTCCCGAGAATTTCTACCCTGATCGCGTTCCTGTCACCATTATCGATACTCCCTCCAGGTATATAAATACATGATCGAGCTTTTGAAGGAATTTTAATGGCAGCAACTGTTATTAGTTGTTGTGGATTGCATCTTACTGAATGGTTTGATTCAGAAATTGTCTTTGCATCGGTATAAAATGCTTGATGGCAATTTTTTTTTACGCATTAAAGTAGTGTTGTAACTTATGGTATGGGTGTTTATCCTTGTTATTCAGAGTGGAGGATGCTGGTAGAGTAGCTGAAGAAGTGAAGCGAGCTGATGCGGTTGTTCTTACATATGCTTGTGACAGACCAGAGACTCTAGATCGTTTGAGCACCTTCTGGCTTCCAGAGCTTCGCCGTTTGGAGGTCTTTATGCTTTGGTTTTGTCTTTTTCAGAAGTTTTACCAGTTATTTTCTCCATTATTGTCAGCACATATCGGATGGGAGGGTTTTTAACAGTTCAGAGAATTTTATTGCTGCTAATTCTTTTTCTAGTTAGTTTCTACAACTAAAAGAAAGAAATTGCTGGTGCACTTTTATTGAGAGAGATTAAGACATGTATGATTCTAACTGGTCATGAATCACGAGCAGGTGAAGGTGCCAGTTATAGTTGTGGGCTGTAAGCTGGATCTAAGAGATGAGAATGAACAGGTAAACTTGGAACAGGTGATGTCACCAATAATGCAACAGTTTCGAGAGATTGAAACCTGTATAGAGTGTTCAGCATTTAAACACATTCAGGTATAGTTGATTTCTTACTGTTTTTTTAATATTATTTTAGACTCTGGCATTGCTTAAAAATAACCTGTGGACTGGGATTTTGGTAAAGTAGATCATAATATTCTGTTTTCAGGAATTTGGTGAAGTGGGTCTTGACATTTTGTTTTTGAAGTGCTAAGTGATCTGTTTAAGAGATATGTTTTGCCATTGCATTCTCTGCGTTTCCTACCCACTTGTATTCTACCTTCTCAACTTTACCCTTTATTTAACTTGTGTGATATAATTATTGAGCTTTACGGGTTGATTTTCATGTACAAGCTTTATGGATTTATTTCTATGTAAATGATGAACTTTCATGATTGCAGTTCCTTTTTCCCTATAATTACTTGGCTGAGTGATTTGATTGGGACATTTGACGCGATTTCTTTGGTTCATATATAATAACGTAATCCTTTAATTTGCTTTCTGTGTGCAGATCCCTGAGGTTTTTTATTATGCACAAAAGGCAGTACTTCACCCCACTGGTCCACTATTTGATCAAGAATCACAAACTTTGAAGCCTAGGTGCGTAAGGGCCTTGAAGCGGATTTTTATTCTCTGTGATCAAGACAGGGATGGTGCCCTTAGTGATGCAGAATTAAATGAATTTCAGGTTGTATTTATGTTCTGAAAATGTTCTTGTGTGATTTCTTTTTTACTTTTTTTTGGTTCTCATAAATATTTGTGGACAGGGAATTGATTTTTGGTTTCAGTTTATTTTTGTGCAATATTTATCTTTTAATTAACCAAGTTTTAACTGAGTTCAGTTTGAGTGAAAATCTTAGAAAAATGATTTTGGGTTTTATCCTATTGGCTCTATCAAGTACTTTGACATGGCGGTAGTTTTTGGTTGGACAACAGCCAAGAAAAAGATTACATGTCTCTCTTTTAGTTTTTTTGTTCATTTTATCATTATTCTGTTTATCAGGTGAAATGTTTTAATGCTCCACTACAACCTTCTGAAATAGTGGGTGTCAAGAGGGTGGTAGAAGAAAAGCTGCCTGGTGGAGCAACAACTGACAGAGGAGTAAATGAGTGTGGGCTTACATTGACAGGATTCCTTTTTCTTCATGCACTTTTCATAGAAAAAGGGCGCCTTGAGACAACATGGACTGTCTTAAGGAAATTCGGATACAACAATGACATCAAACTTGCTGATGAACTAATTCCAACATTCAAGCGTGCCCCTGATCAGGTAACTTTTTGTTGATTGTTGATTTTGTCCTATAAAAAGTCTTGAATAATCTGTAAGTTGTTGAAATTTTGCATATGTTTTTGTGCCTGAAATGGACAATTCCTTTCTCATTTTACCTTGTTCTTGGTCGTGACATGTTTGTGGATTTATTAGAATTCTTATTTATTTGGGAATAATTTGAGTCCTGCTGATGAGTTCATGAGTATGGATATTAGTGTAATGATCTTTTATTTCATGCAGTTGAGGTTGTTAGGGGATAACAAAGTGAAAACATTGACATTTGTTGCAGATAGCATTGACATATCTGGTTTATGAATGGATGCTTGGGCCAGAAAACTGGCCCTTAGTCATGTTAGATATAGATTTGATGGAGGGAATGTGCTTGTACTAGTTATTTTGTCCGTGTTATACCTGTTGTTGAGCTCATTGCTGGCAAGAGATTATCTATGAAAGTCATTTGTATATATCATCAAATTTACTGATCGTGAACAAAAAGGGAGTTGGATAACTGAGGTTTCTGGGACCCATAGCTAAATTTCCTTTTAAGTTCCATTGCGAAGACTTTGTCTGGGAGTGACAAACATTGGTTGAACTTGCAAGACTTTTCCTTCAATTCTAGATTTGATTTGGACCAGTCTTGAAATAGCCTAGCTTTGGCTTGACCTGGTATACCATCGTATTTGTTGTATATGTGGAGGAGATCTTTCCTACTTTCTTTTCGTTCCCCAAAAATTTAATCATCTCATCCTGCAAGACTTTATTCCTATTTGGTGCTTATTCGTCCTGTGGCTTTCACCTACTTTTATTGAACTTTCTAACATTTGTTTTCATTTATACAGAGTACAGAGCTGGCAAATGAAGCTGTAGAGTTCTTACAAGCGACCTATGAATTATATGATAGTGATTGTGTAGGTTTCTATCTGTATTATGATAGATAGTCATTTAGCAAACCTTTTTCCTGTTCTGATTTAGATTAAGTGGGCAAGGTTATCCTATGAACTGTTGTCCTGATTCCTAATTTGGTTGTTCTTGAAATATGAATCTTGCCCAAATGGATTTTTTTTGACAGGATAATAACCTTCGACCGGCAGAACTTGAGGATGTGTTTTCGACTGCACCAGAGAGGTATTCAAGTTTCCTACGTGGACTGCACTTGAAGATGTTTAGCAGTAATCATTAAGTGGGCACTGATGTCTCTCTCTTCAATGATAGATTCTCTATGTTTAGTCTGATGGACTATCATGTTTTCCCTAATCTTTTTTCAATTGCCAGGATTGAGTTTTGCTGTAATCTTGTTTCTGGATATTATGACATTCATAGTCTATTTATTTCTATCGTGATAGTCATATTTTATTTATTTATTTCTATCTTGACATCCATAGTTTATTTGTCTATTTCAATCTTGACATTCAGTTTATTTAGCTATTTCAATATGTGCAGGCATCCAATGAATTTGACATGCATGTGCTTGTTCTTTTCTTGACAGATATAAACTTTTCTGTCTTTTAAATATTCCTCCTGTGTTTTGTTTTGACACTAATGTAATTTCAGTCCTTGGGATGAAGCCACATATAAGGATGCTGCAGAGAAAACTGCACTGGGTGGGCTATCTATGAATGCATTTTTGGCTGAGGTACTAATTTTACCTTCTTCTGAATCACATTTCCCCAAAGAAGCAATCCCTGCAGTGCTTATCACTACTTTTCTTGCTGTACTCTTTGGTAATGTATAATTTGGCTGTGTTTTGTTTTAAAAAACGTCGCAGATTGTCCAAATTTTTGTGATGTTTTACAAAACGTCGTGGAATGTCGGTATTTTTGGCGACGTTTTATGAAAAACGTCACGGAAAATTTATGCCTACACCACATTTCGCGATGTTTTTTGTGACGTTTTTTTAAACGTCACAAATGCTCTTCTGTGACGTTTTAGGACCTTTTGCGACGTTTTTAAAATGACGCAAAAGGGCTTATTTTCTTGTAGTGTTTGCACGGGTTGTTACGAAGAAAATAATGAATTTTAATAACAAAATTGAAAGGAAAACACAAGTATAAATTTAATATATTGCACGGGTGTCAAAAAAGAATAGTTACATAAATATATAAATATATAAGTTGGAATCAATTTATTAATTATAACATAATTGGTCAATTAATCATATATAAATTAAAATTAATTAAAAATGACAAAATATATAGGTTAATTAGTCAATAATACTAAATATTAATTAATCTATTAATTATATTAATTTTTTAAAAAATTATTATTTAAAAAATTAATTAATTAATTAATTATCTTATAATTATCAACAGTAAAATCAAAAATTAGCTAATTAG
>JAOTAX010000006.1:18452507-18475890 GCA_025629825.1 Erythroxylum guanchezii
AATGATTTGAGAAATTGCTATGTGAAATTGGTTGACGAATTGTGAAAAGATGATGGAAGTGCATATGAAAGATTTCAAGTTCATTAAATACATGTTTTGAAAAGGTGCCATTTGCGCAACATGTTTATAAGTTATGAAATGCATGTTATGTGGGTTTGGTTAGGTCCCTTAAGTTTGTCAAGTGCACTTATCAAAAGGCTTCTCCTGCCTGCCCGCTAGTGACATGAAGCTCCTTCATGGACTCTCCTAAGTTTACGGCTACATAAGACCGCTATGCGGAAATGTGTAGTATGTTATATTTCTGGACCAACCTTAACCATTCTGATGTGTTATGTGTTCATGGTATGTTGAAAAGATTGATGCATACAAGATTTACTATTATGAATTTGGTTGAAAACTTTAAGAACCATGTGTTTTATGATTCGATAAGAATTTTTCTATGTCAATAATCTTTTTAAATGGTTTTGTTTGTTATTCATTATAAACTTGTTACCCACGAGCATTAACCTCGCCCCCTTTCATTCCCATCTCCAGGTGATGAGAAAGAGATTGGATGAAAGAAAGTCAAGGCATTTGTGTGATTATGCATATGTTGTATTTTTAAGTTGGATTGATGTAAAATAAAACTTTAGACATATATTGAGAATTATGGGATTTTGTATCTTTTGTTGTATTTTGGATTTTGAGATTGATTAATGTATTGTGGCTTGAAATGCCATTAAAGTTTGTAAAACTCGTATTTTATGATGTTAATGAAATATGGATTTGTGTATGGATTCGAAATGTGAATTTGTGTATGGATGATGAATTGATGAACTTTGAATATGAACTATTGTTATATATATAAGTGAAATATTATGGAAAAGAAAGATAGGATTTGTGGTGAATGATAAAATGTTATTGAATATGAGGAGTCATATGAATTGAGGTTGAGTGTTGGATGAATTCCAATTGGAAGTTGAATTGTTTTGAATGATGTTGTAATAGAGGAAGTGAGGTTGGGATAAATTCCAAGCTTTCATGAAGGTAAAATTGTGTTCTGAACTCAAAGGAAAAACTGTATTGATCTAGGTAGAATTGATAAAAATTGTCCTCTTGGAAGTTGTAGAAGACCTTTTTAGCTTTCCAACGATATAAAATTTGTAATTTTTGGATATCGGAATGGAAAGTTACAATCATTACAAGTTGTAATGTTGCATGAAGTGTATGAACATGACAGCTATGATGAAATGATATGAAATTGTGGTTTTGATGAATCAAATGGAATGAGATTTGAGAGTTTCATGAGAAAATTTTGTTGTTTGAGTTGTTATGAAATGATTTGGCACTAGAAGAGTTGATTTTGGGGAGATATTGAGTGAAAATGAAGTTAGATTGGATGTAGGAAGCATTGGAGGGGCTTTGGAGGGGTTTAAGGAACCTTTATATATGTTTAACGGACATTAAATGGACCTTCCCGGGTGTAAAAACACCCCAGGACAGTCTATGTCCGTTTAACGGACCTCCTCGGGCCAATTTGGCTCTTAAACCCGATACATGTCCGTTAAACAGACATCTACGAGACAACTTTAGGAAATCACGATTTTTGACCCTTTTAGAGGTAGAATATCGCTTTTTGGTCTTCATAAAAGTTGTAGATATAGAAGTCTTCTTTCCAATGGTCTAAGAACGAAATCAATCTGAAATCTGTGGTGAAAGTTATGACAATTGCGCCAAGACATGTTACTTCATGATTGAGGACTTAAACATGTTCGATTCTTTCGGGCATAACTTCCTCATCCGACCTTCAAATGAGGTGATTCTTGAAGAAATAGATTCCTAAGACCTTTGCCTACCCTCCATGAAAATTGGTATCCTTTGGAGTTGATTTAAGAAAGTTTGATGGAAAGAAAATGAGGGATCGGTTGGGAGAGCATGATTAGGGTATGAACACACTTTGGATTTTTAAGCATATCTTGAGCTATAGAGCTCCGATTGAGATGATTCTTTCTTCAAAGAAAACTAGAGACTTAGAGCTATGATTTCTTTGCAAAAGTCACATTGAAATTCTGGTTTGAAGATTTCCAAATTCTGTTTACAATTAGGAGAAATGAGTTTGAGCATGGTGACTGATTTATGTGGGCACGCTAAAGAAAAAATTGTGAGCAAATTTTTGGGATGTTATGAGAATGAAGATGAATTGTTGATGGAAAATGAGGGTTCAATGCAATAACCCTTCAAGGTAATATGCACGTGTTCATGTTTTCGCAAGAGTTGGATTCCAGAGACAAGTGAGATCCAACATGAGTGGTATCAGAGCAAGAAGATAAATCTATGATGGTTTAAGAGATTTCAAGGAACTATGCTTAAGTATTATGGTTTTTTGAAGAGTTGGGTTCCAAAAACGGGATCCAACAATGTCAGGCCACGATTGTAACAGAAGCACCAAATTTAACCCACAATCTTGGCCTATATGCCATGATCATGACAGAAGCCCAAGGAATGGCCCACGATCGTAACCTGCGTCGAGCAGACGTATAGACACTCAAGAATGTCAAGTTTTGAGGAATTTGTTGGACTTTTTGGACCCCAAAAAAACCCTAAGGTTACCCAAAACACGAGAGGATTTTAAAGAACAAAAATGAGGTAGAAAGGGAGGTTTTGCATCAACCACCTTGAGAAACCTTAGAGAGAAATCTTAAAGAGATAGAGGAAGAGAAGAAGGAAGAGAGAAGAGGAGAAGAAGTTGACTCGAAGTACTTACCAGATTAGGAGTTTCTCGATGTCACTGCCTCCCGTCATCTATTTTAGATTGTATTTCCTATTCTTTTTAGTTTTATTATTGTATATAATTGGATTGAATAGTTGATAATAGGATCTAGAATGTCGAGGATGTTTTAAACTCACATTCGAAATTTTATTTTTAATTAATGAGAATCTGATTCTTTTATGTGTTTATTGGGTGTTGTTATGGTTTGGTTCTACTATTGCATAATTCGATAATAAACTGAGAGGGTGAATCAAATGAAAAATGATTAAATTGGACTAACGAGAGTTAGGCGATTCAATAGAAACTAGAATTAAATCAGATCAGTAATTTGTGACAAGAGAGATCTTGCATAGGTTTTTAATAGTTTATTAGAGAGCTTTATAACTAATTAGGGTTTTGGATAGGTTGTTGTTAGGTTCCAATCATGCATCTCATACATAATATATATCAAATATACGCAGTGGAAATAAAACGGAACCTCCAAAACTAGATTTATTCTTGTATATAGATATAGAAAAACAAAAACATGAAATGAAAGATGTTTGCATACCTTTCTGACGATATCCTTCGTTCTTTAATCTTCTCCGCATTGGGTTGTCGTAAACCATAACGATCAACGCAGAACGTCTCCAATGAAAGTCCACACGAAGACAGAAGGATGAAATCTCATTAGGAGATGGCTAGAATTCTTTCTTTGTGCTAGCAAAGATAAGAACTCTTGAAAGAGTTAGAGAGAAAAAGTGTGTGTGTAAGAAAAGGAGCCTTTCTTTTTCTTTTCTTGTGTCTTACACAGGAAGCATGAAAATCATCTTAATTTTCTGCACCATCTGGCATTTCATAACCCCCATCACTAATGGAAAATTATGTGATGTTAATGGTTATGAATAGCATGCATTAATGGAAGTTAATTACCATGAATAACATGCATTAATGGAAGTTATGGGAAGTTAATGACCATGAATAGCATGCATTAATGGAAGCCAACAACACTTGTTTCTAATCCATTCCATAAAACGTTTTCTACCACGATCACATCGTAATACAATCCAGAAACACTCTCTCATATCTTGAATTACCATTCAAGACTATTTTACTCATCCTTCGGATCTCCTATGTGTGTGACCCATTAGGTTCCTAGTTATGTTGGCCATTTGAATTAACACTTAATTCAAGTAAGTCAAAAATGGTATCTAGGAACACGTCATAACCCTTAATTGATTGAAAAGTCAATGGTTTGACTACAAACCCTTCCATACGCAATGTTGCCATGCAATTCGTCCTTTCACCATCTATACCCCACTTGGTTCAGAGTATGGTCAAAGTGTCAACTCCCACTAGACTGACTATGTCACATCTAGTTCAAGTGTTATTAGATCTTGTCCTATGTAACACCCACATACCCCCTAGGAGGATATACAGATGCTACACAAACTAAAACCAAAATAATCCGAAATATACTAAACAATCCCTTACATGCATTTCCCGAAACTCAAGCAAACAAACATTACAATCCATTAGGAGATATTTTATAATCAAAACATAATATACATCATACAAGTTGAACTTAACAAAATACATACCATAATCCAATTCTGACCTGTGATATAGTTATTACAAACCATACACACACAAAATAAAAGTTCCAATATGTCTCATTACATTAAATACATCATAAAGACAAACTAAACATTTCCAAAACAAAACACAATTTTCTTAGCCACTTCGGTTGTTGTTGTACTTAAACCTTCTTATCAAAACCTTCTGTTAAGTTAAGAAGACTTCACTTCTATTAATTTTGGTGACAATTAAATAATAATAATCTTAGAAATATATGAACTTCTTTGATAAGTTTGTTAAGTGTTCAGAAAAATGTAAATAACACTTAGTCATCCCAGACGATACATCAAGAACAAACAAACCGCAACAATAGACGAAGCACAACAACAGACGAAGGGCAATACTAGACGAAGTGACAATATTAGACGATACAAAAAGGAAGATGCTTTAGAAAGTCAGACAGTTAGTTAGTTGGAGTTAGTTACAGGACTCAACTAAATAACGGTTTCTAGAAGATTCAAGAAGCAATTTCTCAAGAAGACAATTGGAGACTTAGGTTGTAAATACTAGTTCTAGTCGAAGACTAAAACAACAGTTTTACAAGAGAGAAAATTATGATTGTACAATACTTAGAGAAATTCTGTATTCAAAGTGCAAAACAGGAGAGCGAATACAACTATAATGTAAAGCTCAAAAAATATCTTTCTTAGAGAGAGAAAGAAAGGTTAAAGCCTGGAGAGGCTAAGATAGTAGAAAAAATACTTTGTGAAAGAGACCTGAAGAGGCTCTGGAAGGGTAGAAAAAATTCTTGTAAAGTTGAAGAGTATAGTGAAATCTCAAACAAACTCTCAGGACTGGATGTAGTCCAAGGTTTGGGGTGAATCAGTATAAAATCACAGCATCTATTCTCTAACCCTTACACTTTAATTTTTCTTGTTGTTAGACGAGTAGATAAAATTACTTGTGATTCCAATACTTATCAACTTTAGTAAAGTATTTTTGTATTCATTTGATATTTGTAAAGATATTCAAGAAATCTCAAAAGATTAAAATTTTCGAAAAGATTACACAATTCAAACCCCCCTTTCTTGTGTATTTTATATACTTTACATGATTACAAGTTATTTATTTTAGTTGGTATTAGAGTTCGGTTTCCAAGAACTACCTTTACAGAGTGAGGACAAAGATCCATGGCTGAATCACATGTTTTTATAGCTGAAGATGGCTCGGTCACAAGACCTCCTGCATTCAATGGTGAGGATTATCATTATTGGAAGGATAGGATCTGACTCTTTATAGAATCCAAACATATTGATCTTTGGGATATCATCGAGAATGGTCCACACACACCAATAGATGATGAAGGCAATATCATTTCTTGTAATAGATGGTAAGCTGATCAGAAAGTTCGATTTCAGTTAAGCTCAAACGTCAAGTTCTTTCTAAGTTATGCCCTAAGTAGAAGTGAATATGATAAGGTTCATAGATGTGAAACTGCAAAGAAAATATGGGACCCATTATCCATCGCACATGAAGGCACAAATCAAGTGAAAGAGTCTAAGATCAATATTCTTGTACATCAGTATGAGCTGTTCAAGATGAAAGAGGATGAGTCTATTGAACAGATGTTTGGACGATTTCAAACTATCATTAATGGACTTAAAGCTCTTGGGAAAATCGACGATAATCAAGATCATATCAGAAAGATTCTCAAATGTCTTCCTAAAAGATAGAAACCCAAACTTACAGCAATACAAGAAGCCAAGGACTTAAGCAAGTTGAAGCTAGATGAATTGCTTGGTTCTTTGAAGATACATGAAGTAGAGCTTGATGCAGAAGATAAACCTAGAAGAGATAAATCTATAGCATTAAAGGCTGGTCAGAAGAATCAAAAGAACCAGAGAAATAGAAGTACATCTTCAAAAGCATTAAAGATTGAAGAAATCAAGAATGATGATGCCAGTGAATCTGATCAAGATTCAAGTGAAGATGATGATGAACTATCCTTCATTTCAAGAAAGATTAGGAGGATGTGGAAAAAGAAAGCAAAGGGAAATAAAGAGTTTTCTTTTAAGAAAAATAGCAAAAACAAAGTCAAGAATGAGAAAACTTCTATCGTCTGCTATGAGTGCAACAAACTAGGACCCTACAAGTCTGAATGTCCATTGCTCAAAAGAAAACAGAAAAAAAGTAAAGAAAACAAAAAGAGCATGATGGCAACTTGGGAAGATTTGGATTTGTTTGAATCTAATTCCGATTCAGAAGCATCAGTATAAGCAAATATATGCTTAGTAGCTGAAAAGGAATGCGACGATGAGGTAACTTCTAATTTTAATGAACTTCAAGAGGCATATTTAGAATTGTTAGAAGATTCATATGCTATATTAAAGCAATATAGGGTTTTAAAAAAGAAATTTGCTAAAAACTTAAAGAATATGGAAGTGTTAGAAAAAGAAAACGTCTGCCTTAAGAAAAAAGTAGACGATATGAAAAAGAAAGTAACTATAGATAGATATGAGGAAATTAATCAATTGAAACAGAGGATTGATAGTCTGTCTTGGAAAAAGCAACCAACACCAATGGTATTTGGACAGTGGATGCTCGTGACACATGACGGGAAGAAGGTCTCCAAAATAAGCAAGGAGGATCAATAACTTTTGGAGACAACCAGCAGGGTAAAATAGTTGGAATCGGCAAAGTTGGTAAAGATTCATTTATGTCTATTGATAATGTTCTGTTAGTTGAAGGTTTAAAGCATAATCTGATTAGTGTAAGTCAATTATGTGATTCTGACTTTGAAGTATCCTTTAACCAAAATTTTTGTGTAGTAAAAAACAAGGACGATTTTATATCCTTTTCTGCCAAGCTACGAAAGAATCTCTATAAGATTAACTTAGAAGATTTGAAAAGTCAAACTATTTCATGTTTTATATCAACAGATGAGGAAAATTTGATTTGGCATAAAAAGCTAGGTCATGTTAGCTTTAAACATATTTCTAAGTTGGTTAGACATGATTTGGTAAGGGGATTACCAAAAATAAGTTTTAACAAAGATTTCTTTTGTGAGAGTTGTCAAAAAGGAAAACAAGTTAAAACATCTTTTTCCTCTAAAAATGTTGTAACGTCGTCTAGACCTCTAGAGTTGTTATATATAGATTTGTTTGGTCCAACTAGAATACTAAGTCTTGGCGGAAAGAAGTATGGTCTCGTAATTGTTGACGACTTAACTAGATTTTGTTGGATATTGTTTTTATCACATAAAGATGAATCTCTTAAGTACTTTAAAATTCTATCTAAAAAGTTACAAAATGAAAAAGGAATTTCTATCTCTGGAATTAGGAGTGATCATGGTGGAGAATTTGAAAATGAAAAATTCAGAATGTTTGGTGAAGAGAATGGATTCTTTCATAATTTCTCTACTCCTAGAACTCCACAACAAAATGGAGTTGTAGAAAGAAAGAACAAGACGATTCAGGAAATGGCAAGGATCATGTTATGTAAAATGAATCTTCCTAAGTGTTTCTGGGCAGAAGCTATAAATACACCTTGTTATATTCAAAATAGAATACTTTTGCGACCTCTCTTAAATAAAACTCCATATGAGTTATGGAAAGGTAGGAAGCCAAATATCTCTTACTTCCATTCGTTTGGTTGCAAATGTACTATATTGAATACAAAAGAAATATTAGATAAATTTGACTCTAAAATCAATTCAGGAATTTTTCTAGGATATTCAATGTCTTCTAAAGATTATAAAGTTTATAATCTTGTTTCTAAATCTGTTGAAGAATCTATGCATATCAAGTTTGATGATGATTGACATCCAGATAGAAGAAACGATTCTGATGATGAAACTCTATCTACTCCCTTAGTTGATAACATAGACATGTCACCATCAAATGTTCCACTTGATAAAGTAGAAGATATTCCTGAAAACCTTAGTCTTAGAAAAGACTGGAAGTATAAATCCTCTCAACCAGAAAACCTGATTATAGGCGAAACTTCAGAAGGTGTGAGAACTAGGTCTAAATTTAGAAGAGAGGAAAATGTAGCTTTTTTTTCTAAATTATAACCTAAGAAAATTGATGAAGCTCTTCAGGATGAAGCTTGGATTTTAGCCATGCAAGAGGAGTTAAATCAATTTACGAGGAACAAAGTTTGGTCTTTAGTTCCTAAACCATCCAATAAGTCAATCATAGGAATCAAATGGGTTTTTAAAAATAAACTAGATGGATCAGGTAGAGTAAATCGTAACAAAGCTAGATTAGTAGCTTAAGGCTATAATCAACAAGAAGGAATAAACTATAATGAAATCTATGCTCCTATAGCTAGATTAGAAGCTATAAGGATTTTGCTTGCATATGCGGTTTGTCATGATATAAAATTGTTTCAAATGTATGTGAAAGTGCCTTTCTAAATGGTTTTCTAGATGAAGAAGTTTATATAAAGCGACCTCTTGGTTTTGAAGATTCTGATAAACCAGATTATGTATATAAACTTCATAAAGCTTTGTATGAATTAAAACAAGCACCTCGTGTTTGGTATGATCGTCTAAATTCATTTTTGATTTAAAATGACTTTAGTAGAGGTCAAGTAGATAAGACCCTGTTTAGAAAAAGTATTAAAAATGATTTCATTGTAGCACAGATATATGTAGATGATATTCTTTTTTGGTACAACTTCTAAGAAGCTATGTTCCAGTTTTGAAAATCTTATGAAAAGTGGATTTGAAATGAGTATGATGGGTGAATTAAAATTCTTTTTTGGTTTACAAATTAAGCAAACTGAAGAAAAGATTTTTATTCATCAACAAAAATAAATCAAAGAACTGTTAGTCAAATATAAAATGGAAAAGGTTAAACCTATGTCAACCCCTATTCATCCTTCAAACCTTTTATCTAAGGATGAAGTAGGTAACAAGGTTGATCAAACTCTTTTCAGAGGAG
Organism: Erythroxylum guanchezii; assembly: GCA_025629825.1. NCBI lineage: Eukaryota > Viridiplantae > Streptophyta > Magnoliopsida > Malpighiales > Erythroxylaceae > Erythroxylum > Erythroxylum guanchezii. Next base: position 18,461,760 of record JAOTAX010000006.1, read on the forward strand.
TTATTGGTTCTTTACTTTACCTAACAACAAGCAGACCTGATATATTGTTTAGTGTTTGTTTGTGTTCAAGATTTCAAGCAAATCCTAGAGAATGTCATTATATTATTGTTAAAAGAATATTGAGATACTTGTCAGGTTCTACTGATCTTTATTTAATATATGAGAAAGGTAAAGATTTCACGTTAATTGGCTACTGTGATGCTGATTACACTGGAGATAGGATTGACAGGAAGAGTACAAGTGGAGGTTGTCACTTTCTTGGTCATAATCTAATTTCTTGGTCAAGCAAAAGGCAATGTTCAATTGCTCTATCTACTGCAGAAGCTGAATATATGTCAGTTGTAAGTTGTTGTTCACAAACGTTATGGATTAAGTATCAGTTAGAAGATTACTCCATACATGAAAAACATATTCCAATCTTTTGTGACAACATAAGTGTTATCAATCTATCAAAGAATCCAGTATAACACTCGAGGGCAAAGCATATTGAAGTTAGACATCATTTTATACGAGACTATGTATAGAGAAGAATCATTACTCTATAATTTGTTGAGACAAATCAACAATAGGCAGATATCTTCACTAAAACTTTGTGTAAAGATAGATTTAAAGAAATCAGACGGAACTTGAATATGGTAATGCTAAATAACCATTCATCTGACACGTCATGACCCAGACGATTCACACTAGAAGAAGATAAAAAAGTCATAAGTTTTCAAGTAAATAGTAACGGTAAGTTATAGGCGGTAACTTTTCAAGCGTTGGTATTAGAAGGAAATCCTCTCAAGATTATAGAATACCTTTTACTCTAAAATATTCTTGAAATACTTTGAAACTGACTTGTTTAGGGTTCTTAACCAAGATAATTCATCACTCTGTTATAAGCTTCAAGTTCTTTCGTTTCATATTCTTACTTTCAGATACTAACGTCGTTACCTTGAGCAAAATACATTTGTATGTTTAGTTTTTATTGTTACAGATCACAAATGGAGCAATCTCTTATCTATGGGAGACATGCTTATTTCATCTCCTTGAAGGAAAATTAGATGGACATAAAACCAGAAATTGAAGTCGTTGGTTGGAAAAATTTCTTTAACGTTCATGAAAAAGTCTATCTGAATGAGATATTTGAGTTTTGGAAGAATGCAAAGGTGGTAGACGACAACTTAGTATCAATGGTAGATGGATTGTCAGTTACCGTGACAGAAGATTCTATCGAGAAGTTTAGTGGGTGTCCAAGTATTGGAGCAAAGCTATCTAATAATACAAAATGGATTACTCAAGGTTGTGCAGATAAAGCACACCTCAATTGATAACTATATGGAAGTAGTGACCCAAAAGCTAGGAAGGCGTCAACCTTTGTTCCGAAGGCTAGGGTTCTACATTTACTACTTCTTTATTGTGTTCTACCAAGATTAGGCCAGAAGGACGTTGTGACAACGATCGATGAACAAATTTTGTTTCACCTACTCAATCATCAACCCATTAATCTTCCGTACTTAATTTTGAAGTACATGATGAAGTCAAAGGGAGGTTCTAGCTCTTTACCGTATGATATGCTGTTGAAAAGTTTTTTTAGAGAGTTTGGAATCTTTCTCGACAGAGGTAACAAGATGAAAATGGATGTTAAGAGCATTATTAATGCCACCACTATTCACAAAATGGGAATAAAGTTTGAAGATGAGGCAGATACAGGTTCTACACCGAAAGCAAGATCTAAGGGGGAGCATATAGTAAGACGGAGCAAGAGTGAACATGTTACGTCTGCAAGAAAAACAAATCCTTGATTGACAGGAAGAACATCCACAGAAGAAAAGACTGAGAAATCGTCTAATATACCAATAAAAGCTAAGACGATTTCACATAAAGAGGAAAGCCGAGTTAAACAATCAGCACAACAATTGTCATTGAAAAGAAAGGCAGAGACACTTTAATCAGAAAAATATAAACAGTCAAGAAGGTCACCAAGACTATTGACCTTATGACAACAAGAACAGAAGAAATAGAAAGCTCTGATTCTTGGTGAAGATTATGAAAAGCCAGAGAAAAGACAACAGGCTACTAGATCAATTGTCTAAATTTTGCAAAGTCAATCAGCAAAATCATCTAAAGAGACAGAGATAAAGAGGAAGTAAGTATTTGAGAAGAAGAAGTCTCAACAACAACTTTCTTCTAAACCGGCTGAAGAACAAAAGAAGCAGAAGCCCAGTTTGAAAAAGGTTTCTTCATCTGATGTTCAACAGAAGATAAAGACAGTTGAACACCAATTGGAACCTTACAATCCTTCTCAACCAATCAACAAAAAGGATTTGATAATGAAGATTATAGAAGAATCAATACCTATTTGAAGCAGAAGCTCAGTTATTATTAGAGAACCTTCGAAAAGTCAGTCAAGGTACAGATCGAACCTATACTGATTAATGATCAAGCAATACATCTTCTGAATCATGAAGAAAGAAGACTATATGTTATTATGCGAGATGAGAAGGCAGAACCATATCTACTGAAGATGTCAAAGGATCAGTATATAATCTATCCGATTATGAGAAAAAAATTGATAAAAATTGTGTCAGATATACAATCGAGATGTTCAACCCTCTTATGAAATGAAGAAAAAGGAAAAAAAAAGATGTTTCCTGAAGGAAATGAAGATGATCTTACAGAAGAGTAAATTCAAGTAGCTGTGAAGAATATAGATGATGCATGCAATGCAGCTCAACCTGGAGATATCTAAGTTTCACATCACATTTCAAAAACATTAGGAAGTCAATTTGGACTTTCCACCACAGATGCAAACTTCAAGGTAGTTGGAAAAGTGACAGAAGGACAGTACAGAAGTATCACAGTTGAAGGTATCAATTTCAATTTAGAGACCTTTGTGCATTTAATCATGCATTTCAAACCTTTAAGTTTCATACCTTCAGTTAAAGAAGTGTTATACCTTCTTAGGCAACCAGTTCCTAAACTACTTAGACCTGATGATCTTGATCTCCCAAAAGGAAAACAAATCTTCAGACCTCTCATAATCAAAATCATAGATTTAGACGTTTTACCTTCAGAAACATCTGCTGTTGAAAACCTTCATTCACCTAGTGAAATACAACAAGATCCTACTGTTAATTCGAAGTTCTTGAAGCATTTCATGAATTGGACGGAAGTAAGTCACAAACAGAAGGAAATTTAGGAGGCCTTAGCAAAAGAAATTGAGGAAATTCATACTAAGGTTGATGACCTGAGTGACTCGGTGGGTGATCTTCATGAGGAAGTAGCATTTCTACGGGTTACTATTGAACAAGGCCTCAAGACGATCCGCATTGACATTCAACATATGTTTTCTGAAATTATGAAGTGTCTTCATTGAACTATTTTTTTGATTAATAACAAATAGGGGGAGAAGAAGAAAAGATAGAAAGAAAATGAGGAGAACAAGAAGAGAAGATAAAAAGCCTTGTATAGCTTTGCTATCATATACGCATTTGCATTTCTTATGTTTTTTTTGTCTCGTTATTCATCTATTCATCTGAATATCATTTTATCATCTAAAATTATGATTATTTGTTATCATCAAAAAGGGGGAGATTGTTAAGTCAAGAAGACTTCACTTCTATTAGTTTTGGTGACAACCAAATAATAATAATCTTAGAAATGTATGAACTGTTTTTGATAAGTTTGTTAAGTGTGCAGAAAAATGTAAGTAACACTTAGTCATCCCAGAAGATACATCGATAAAAAACGAAGCACAACAACAGACGAAGCAACAATATTAAACGATACAAAAAGGACGATACTCTAGAACATCAGGCAGTTAGTTAGTTGGAGTTAGTTACAGGACTCAACTAAATAATGGTTTTTAGAAGATTCAAGAAGCAGTTTCTCAAGAAGACAGTTGGAGACTTAAGCTATAAATACTAGTTCTAGTCGAAGACTAAAACAACGGTTTTACAGGAGAGAAAATTCTAATTGTACAATAGTTAGAGAAATTATGTATTCAAATGGCGAAACAGGAGAGCGAATACAACTGTAACGTAAAGCTCAAAAAATATCTTTCTTAGAGAGAGAAAGAAAAGCTAGAGCTTGGAGAGGCTAAGATAGCAGAAAGAATACTTTGTGAAAGAGACCTAAAAAGGCTTTAGAAGGGTGGAAAGAATACTTGTAAAGTTGAAGAGTATAGTGAAATCTTATACAAACTCTGAGGACTAGACATAGCTCAAGGTTTGGGGTGAACCAGTATAAAACCGCGGCGTCTATTCTCTAACTCTTACACTTTAATTTTCTTACTGTTAAACGAGTAGATAAAATTACTTGCGATTCTAATACTTATCAACTTTAGTAAAGTGTTTTTGTATTCATCTGATATTTGCAAAGATTTTCAAGAAATCTCAAAAGATTAATATTTTCGAAAAGATTACACAATTCAAACCCCCCCTTTTCTTGTGTATTTTATATGGTTTACGTGATTCCTATAATAACAAGTGATTTACTTCACCTACACGGTGGTAAAATCACCGTGCTAAACATAAAACTTAGTGGGGAATAACTAAACAAGATATAAACTGGCAACTGTTTCTAATAGTCGTCTAACATTCACATATATAGAATCGGGTCACATCTCAAGCAATCTTTAATTATTCATATTAAAGAGCAATCCAAACAATATGTATCTCAGAACAAAATATAACATATCAAACAAGATATATTTGCTTCAGAGAAAAACTTACAAGTATCATGACAAAATTCCATAATATTATAACATAACTTTAAAGTACCAGAACAAAACCTGACTGTATCAAAACAATATTTGATTGTATTAGAACATAACTTAGTTATTTCAGATCAAAGCCTGATTATATCAGAACTGAGCATATAACATAATACAAAACAAGTTAGCCTGCTAATCCTTTTTACAGAAGTAGATAACGGGACCAGAACAGAAGATACCATGATTTGTATCACAGAACAACAGAGACTTATGTCTCAGTATCAGAAGACATTATTGTGTCAAATATCAGGAGACACCGGAGTGTCGATATTAGGAGACACCAGAGTGTCAATATCAGGAGACACCTTAGTATCACAAGAGCACTTGCAGACCCTTCTAGGCATGCCAATTTACCCATAACTAGGACTTGACAGTTTTAAAATAAAACATTTTAGATTTCAAAATTACATGTAAATGATGTAATACATAACATATGACTTTATTTCATTTTGCTCCAATCGAACTTATTCATTAACATTTGATCAAGCTTATCATGCCTTATAAATACAAGCATGTGCAATAATGCATCAATAAAAATATTGAGTCATCACACATTATATGTATTCAAATAATTAGAAAGTACTTCCAATATAATCCCAATTATCAAACTCCTCGGACAATTAATGGTCTGGAATTATCACAATATTAGAGTCACATGATCGCGAAATAATGCATAAGTATGAATTCATTTCCTTACGCCCAAATTGAACACATTCATTCCACTTGAATAAACTTATCATACCTTATAAACATAAGCATTTGTAATAATGCACCAATGAATGCATTAAGTAATTACATTTTACATGCATTCACATAAGTTCCCAATTCACAAACATTCATAACTAACACATTACTCTTATTCTTTAAATCACATTAGCATTCATAAATAAACTTCATTCCTTTAACAACTTATAAGTTCCAAAATTAGATACTTTGTTACCAAATAACACCTTTCTTATATTTTTACTTCAATTAAAAATACAGATCTTAGTTAACCTTTAATTAAACTATTCCACATCAAACTAGGTTCATTTTACACCTTAATTAAGTCTAATTACACTATTATAAAGTATCTTAATCTTATATAATCCAACAATTGCCAAAAGCCAACCTTTTCTCATTCCTAAGTACTTCCCATGACAGTGGGAATGAACCTCATAAATACCACGATCGTGGGGTGAGTAAACTGAAGGTTCACTCATCCACAGTCTCTAATTTGTTTCCAAGACTTGACTTCTTCACTTCCATTCGACACACCTTCACCAAAGTCCATCAATTTCACTTGAATTCTACCTTATTCATGCTTCAATACCTCATCTAATTCATGTTCAAATCCAAATAAAAAATCATTCATTATGCAACTTACAAATCATTATCTTACATACATCAAAATCCAATGCAAAAACTATCAAACAAGTATCATATTCTAGATCTCAATTCATCATCAACTTAATACATATTTTATCCAATTCAAGCATCCTATAATTCATATTACATCATGCTATCAAGTTTAGAATTCCCTTACTTATTTAGCTTCAAGTCCTTACTTCAAAGAACCAACTAATCCAGCCCTTCCAAGCAATCAGTACACATCTAAGATAAAGGTACAAATTTTAGCACCAACAAGATAATAACACAGAAAATAGCAGAACCTACTTCTTGATACAGTAACTTACAAAGATGTCAAGTGAAGATGATCCAAAGTCAAGCAAAATTTCAGAAGTTGAGAGGGAGTCAGAGGTTTTGGTCGTAAGAGTAGTGAAAAGGCAGTAAAAACACCAAATGAGCTAGAGTGATTCAGCTCTTGCTTTACAAGATGTCCTAACTTTGAAAGGGAACATGTCGTTCCATAGAGTGACCTACATGGAAAATATAGGAGTGAGCCACTTGTCTTCTTATCATGCTGCCAAATGCCACAATTTAATTAGCTCACTTGTGTAGCACCCCAACCTCGCAGGACACGTACCCACTCCATGATGATATCTGATTACATACCCCTCAAAGGTGGCATGCTAAGACAGTTATTCAGTCAAAAATTCAATACAAAACTTTGATTTGCTTAAAACAATGTACTTGTAAGTAAAAATCATTAATCAAAATGGCCCCACTTTATTTTAAAACATTTTCCATTCATAGATACAATTATAACAAACATTAGTATTAAACAGCCATTTGGGCCCATTTCAGATATAGAACAAATTACTTGCATGCATAATGTCTTTACAATTCAATACAACACTTAAGACTACACTTTCAATACAACATAAAGAAATACATATGTAGGTGCATACTAATCTCGACTCGAAACTCTTACTCGAAGCCTTTCCGGAGACTTTTATAAAACCTGAAAAGCCAAGTTACAATTTTGATGAGTTTTGCGAACTCAATTGAGTGAACCATCATTGATGATTTCACCGGATCACATACACATATCACTTATTTCACAGATATTCATTCAGATCATATTTACATTCCTGATATATGATCACACAGTTCACATAGCCAAGCATAGCAAACAGTTCATATCAATTTATCACTCATTTCAGCTTTGCAAATCATTCAATGGATTTTGATCTTATAATGCTATATGCATGAGACTCACATTCTTTATTATTGTTGTGACCGAGTGCCTATCATATATACAAAAATTGGCCCATTGGGCTCAGTCAGAAACATATATCACAAAGTATAGCTCTATGTACAAAATCATATACCACGGAGCAAAGCTCTACGTGCAAGTGCTTGATATTGACTACTCCGGTCACAACACCTTTATTTAAGCATTCATTTTATGAAATGCATCAATTCAAAATTTACCATATATCACAATCATTTATAAAGCACAGTCAGAATTTTATAATCATCGGACCTAAATCCGACATTTAACTTTCGTTGAGAATTCACATTTCATAATACAATCAGAATTATCAAACAAATCAAAACATTTCCAATACAGTCCTAAATATATACTCCTCGGACTTTAAGTCCAAAATTTAGAAACAATCGCAACAGTTCAATAATTGGAAGCTTAACAAATCAAATTAAATCAATCCTAGGAAATTCATCTAAGTTGACTCACAGTACGCTCCAATATGCTATTGCCTGGGTGGTCCGGAAATGTCTTACTGGCGTTCAATGAGTTCCTCTATATCATACAAACACATTTACAAAGATCACAATTTTGCACAAATGTAAATGTATTCTTTGATGCACATCGATGTATAAAAAGTATGCACAATGCATGTTCAATGACAATCTCGGGTATCATATTGTGTTCCTTATCATCAATTAATTCAAATATCAAAGCCCTTATTAATACCATTTGTATTCATAATTTGGACCATAATTAATCAATGTGAAACCAATTACCAAACTTTATTAACCACCTTAGGTTTTGGGTTTAACTTACATACGGGTCAACTTTGCATAATTAATTTGATAAGGAAATTGTCAAAATCAAGCAATACTTTCTTTTGAAAGGTTGTTCGCCAATGTATTAAGTTTCTAATGATACTAAGATCATTCAATTTGGTTCATTATTCTATGAGTTATGCTCAAAATACCACAGACTGTATGCATTTGAAATTTTGTCTAATGTGTGATCATGCATTCAACTTGTACATCTCATATCTCTCAATTCCAGTATACAAAAATTACAAACTTTATACCAATTTAAAACTAAGATAATAAGCTATAACTTTTGTGAAGACATATTTGTCTGATTTTGCCTATATCAATACAGTTTATTCAATAACAACAGGACCTGATTTCTGTCCCTAGTAGTGCTACTGCCTAAGCCAAAACTTACTTTCAAGCTCAATTTCAAGACCCTTAAGGACAAAATTCAAATTTAATTTCTTCTTAACATTTGTAGACAAATGTCTTTAGTTCAATTTAAATTAATAATCATTTCATTTAGAAATCTACAGATCAAAATATAGCCAAACTACCAAAGCATGTTCAGTAAAAACATTCCAGTTATCAAATTCCAGCGCACCTCAGCATTTTCATCCTAACACCCCCTTTCGGGATAACTTTGCATGATCATTATGACAAGGAAAATGTTGTATTTCAGTAACACTTTCTTCTAACCCATTATTACACTATGTTTCCAGTTTCTAATAGGAACAAAATCATACAATTTTATTTAGTATACTGAAAGTTATACTCAAAACATATAAGACTGTTTTAAAAATTGTAACAGAACTCTTAACTCGATTTCCAGCCAGATTTTGAAATGCTTTGAGATAGACTTAACATTCGACTTCTTCAGGGAAGTTGTAGACATATGTCTCTAATTTATTCTGAGTTAAGAATCAATTTATTTGGATATCTACAGATCAAGATATGATCAAAATACAGATGTCTATTCAATGAAAATTCTGCAGTTCATAACATTCCAACATACATCTTCACCAATATCTCATGCTTTTGAGTCCAATTCACACATCATTCTCAAACCATTTTACATGCCATAAGCACTAGTCTTTTACTTACTTGTTCAGTTCTAATCCCAGCTCAAAAACTCACTCAAAATTAGTACTCCAAACCTGCAAAATCATCACACATTCAAGATGGAATTAAATTACTTTCAGCTTTGATGAAACAACAACATTCAGCTGGTTCTTTAACTATTTTGTGATGGATAAAAGCATGTAATTAGTTTGGTAATTTAGCACAGCTTCAAGAAAAACACAAGAAGGGGAAGACAGTAGCAAGTTTCGGTGGTGAGAGATGATAAGAGAAGAGAATGAGTTTGGTTGAAACAACATGCAGAAACTTTACACCTAAGGTGCTAGATGTCACTATATTATTTCAACATGTGTCCTTAAGCATGTAAGCCACTTATCCCTTCCATAAGCTACCAAATGTCACCATTAAAGCTAGGTCACATGTCATTTAAGTACAGCAGCACTAGTCCATTTATCAACCAGCTCATTTGTCACACAATGATTGGTTCATTTGTCAATTCATTGCTAGTCCATTTGTCACCAATTTAACTATGCCAAATGTCATCAACTTACCAGCCCATTTGTCACACAATTATAGGCTAACCATTCAAATTTTTCACGCATCAATTTATACTACCACTTGGCATTTGTCCTAGTCCAAATGTACCCCAAATTCTTGGAATTTCCTAAGATTCACCAAAATTTCCGAAACAACAAGTAGCAACAACAAAACAATTTTTAATACATTTAAACCATAATTCTCAATATAATCACATTTATAAATCAATTATACCCAGAAAATGTCATGAATGCATGTACAATCATATTATTGTGCAAAAATCAATATTATCACGTATGTTTATGCCATATTTTGCATAAGCATGAATTATGCATTCTAACTTCTCAGGAGTTTCTCATGTTCACTATTCAATTCTTATCATAGGTAATGGGCTGTTACAATTCTCCCCTCCTTAAAGAAATTTCGTGCTCGAAATTCTTATCTGATTGATCAAAAAGGAAGGGCTATTATTTCCTATTTTCTTTTCCATTACCCAATTACTTCATCATTCGAATAACCTCTTCTACTTGACTATATTCAATGGAATCAATCAATTTTTTTTCCCAGTTACTTATTTAGATACCACACAATCTTGTTTGTTTCCTCAATATATATTTCAAATCACTCATGTTTTCATTTTTTGTGCCGACAAAACACCTTAGTCAGATCATAACACTTTTTTTTTTATCATACTTACATAACACACTTTATGCATTTAAGACATCTTTGTTGGTAGTACAAACTCATACATTAATGGTCCCTTTTATGTGGACCAATTTATGATGGCTTTACTAGCTTAGCTTAACTTTTTCTAACGTGAGCACACTTTGGTAAGGTGATACTTTCATAAACAATTCATCTTTTGCTTAAAAAATCACATCTTTTTAGTATTAAAACACTTAACTCATGTGTTTATCTTACTTTATTCCAAACCTTCGATGTTGCTCCTCCTAATTCATTCATTTTTCTTGAGTCACTTAATTCCTAATACACATCAACTTTACTTATCATCCACATTGTTAAGTCAAAATGACTTTAAGATTAATAATTTTGATGAAGACCAAATAATGAGGCGAAAGAAAATGAGACGGAAGAAAATGAGACGGAAGCCAAAATGAGACGGAAGCAAAATGAGACAGAAGCAGATACAAAATGAGACAGAAGAAAATGAGACAGAAGCAGATATAAAAATGAGACGGAAGAAACTAAGAAAAAGACTCGATACCACTTATGATGATTAGTCAGTTTGAGTTAGTTACAGAACTCAACTGAATAACTGATTCTTCAAAGATCAAGAAACAAAAAGAAAGAAGCAGTTATCAAGAAGCGGTTGAAGAAGAAGGCTATAAATACGAGTCGAAGTCGAAGACTACAGAAGTTAGTGAATTTTACAAGAGCTAAGAATTTGAAAGCTAGAAATATTATTCATTGTGCTAAACTCTAGAGCTACTACTGTCCGTAACAAAGTTCGAAACATCATCCAGTATAAAGAAGTAAAGCAGATAGCCTGAAGAGGCTAAGTGTGAAAAGAATACTTGCTGTAAGAGACCTGAAGAGGCTCGGTGAAAAGAATACTTGTAATTTTGAGAAGTTTAGTAAAATCTCAGAAAAGATTCTGAGGACTGGACATAGCCCACGGTTTGGGGTGAACCGTTGTAAATCTGCTGTGTCAATTCTTACTCTCAACTTTCATCTCTAAACTTTTACTCTTATTGTGTTATACAAGTGCTTAGAAGCGAATTACAATATTTCATGATACGTTTACTCAATAGTTCTGAAAAAACAAGTTCTTTTAAAAAGGGGATTATTTTTAAAAGAAAAGGACACAATTCAACCCCCCCTTCTTGTGCGTTTTGTATATCAAATATTAAGGCTGTACGAACTTGTGATTTACTTCAATTAGTATCAGAGCTCGGTGTCTAAAAACCACTGTCACAAAGTGTGGATAAAGATCCACGGCAGAATCGCACGTATATATAGCTGAGGGCACCTCCGTTACTAGACCTCCTGCGTTCAATGGAGAAGACTATCAGTACTGGAAAGATAAGATGTAACTCTTCATTGAATCTGCTCATATTGACCTTTGGGATATAATAGAAAATGGACCGTATACACCGGTAGATGAAGAAGGAAATTTTATTCCACAAGTTAGATGGTCTGTAGATTAAAAAGAGAGATTTCAACTGAATTCGAAGGCCAACTTCTTTTTAAGTTATGCCTTAAGCAGAAGTGAGTACGATAAAGTTCACGGATGTGACACTGCAAAGGAGATATGGGATACGCTATCCATCGCACATGAAAGCACGAATCAAGTAAAGGAATCCAAGATAAGCATTCTTGTACACCAGTACGAGCTGTTCAAGATAAAGGATGAAGGGTCTATCGATCAGATGTTTGGAAGATTTCAAACTATCATCAATAGACTTAAAGCTCTCGGTAGAACTTACGACAATCAAGATCACGTTCAAAAGATCCTAAGAAGTCTACCGAAGAGATGGAGACCAAAAGTCACAGCCGTAATTTGAGCATGTTGAAGCTTGATGAATTGCTTGGATCCCTGAAGATACATGAAGTTGAACTCGATGTAGAAGATAAGCCTAAATGGGATAAATCCATAACATTGAAGGTCGGAAAGAAGAATCATAAGAATCAAAGGAAGAGGAATTCATTATCGAAAGTGCTGAAGATTGAGGAAGTCAAGAATGATGATTCTAGTGAATTAGATCAAGATTCGAGCGAAGAAGATGATGAACTATCCTTTATCCCGAGGAAGATTAGACACATGTGGAAGAAAAAGGCAAAAGGAAACAAGGAGCTCTCCTTTAAGAAGAATAGTAAAGATGAAGGAAAGAACGAGAAGATATCCATCATCTGCTACAAATGCAATAAACCGGGACATTATAAGTCCGAATGTCCATTGCTGAAAAGAAAGCCCAAGAAGAGTAGAGAAGGCAAGAAAAGTATGATGGCAACTTGGGAAGATCTAGGTTCATCCGAATCAGATACTGACTCAGAGGCATCGGCACAAGCAAATATTTGCCTAGTAGTTGAAGGAGATAGTGATGAGGAGGTAACCTCAAAATTTAGAGAATTATAAAATGCATATTCAGAATTATTAGAAGATTCTCATGCAATTCTGAAGCAATATAAATTGCTTAAGAAAAAGTATGTAGAAAACTTGAAAAACACACAAATGTTAGAAAAGGAGAACGTCTGCTTGAAGAAACAAGTAGATGATATGAAGAAAAAGGTAGTTGTAGATAGATCTAAAGAGATCAATCAGCTGAAGCAAAGAATAAACAGTCTTTCAGCTGATCTATCGGCATTTACAGAGAGTACAAGAAAAATGAACGACATGCTAGGGAAATACAGACACCCTAATGATAAAAGTGTATTAGGGTTTACTAAAAGCCATACTAAGTATAAAAAGAATTTTGCTCCTTATAGGAAGAAATTCCATCAGTTGCATCATCATCATCATACTATGAATTATGTTAGAACTAACCCTAAAGGACCCAAGAAAATCTGGGTACCTAGGAGACAAATAATATCTCCTGCAGATATCCTTTCTTGGAAGAAGCAGCAAACACCATTGGTACTTGGACAGTGGATGCTCGCGACATATGATGGGGAGAAGGTCTATGTTCCTAGATCTTCAGTATAATAAGGGAGGATCGATAACTTTTGGAGACAACCAGCAAGGCAAGATAATTGGAATCAGTAAAATCGGTAAAGATTCATTTGCATGTATTGATAATGTACTGCTATTTGATGGTTTAAAACACAATTTGATTAGTGTCAGCCAATTATGTGATTCTGGTTTTGAAGTATCTTTCAATCAAAATTCTTATGAAGTCAAAAATAAAGATGGGTCCATATTCTTTTCTGTTAAAAGATGAAACAATCTTTACAAAATGAATTTAGAAGATTTTCAAAATCAAAATATTTCTTGTTTTATATCAACTGAAGAAGAAAAACTGATTTGGTATAAAAAAGCTAAGTCATGTTAGTTTTAAACATATTTCCAAGTTGATTAAACATTATTTGGTAAGAGGTTTAACAAAAAAAGGATTTAACAAGGATTTCTTTTGTGAAAGTTGTCATAAAGGAAAACAGGTTAAAACAAGGTTTTCTTCTAAAAATGTTGTAACTTCTTCTAGACCTCTAGAGTTGTTACATATGGATTTATTTGGTCCAACTAGGACATTGAGTCTTGGCGGAAAGAAGTATGGTCTCGTAATTGTTGATGATTTCACTAGATTTTGTTGGATATTGTTTTTATCATATAAAGATGAGTCTTTTAAGTGTTTTAAAGTGCTTTCCAAAAAGTTACAGAATGAAAAAGGAATGTCTATTACTAGT
>JAOTAX010000006.1:18494925-18508429 GCA_025629825.1 Erythroxylum guanchezii
CGGGAAGGTCCCGGTAACAAAAATTTTTGTTTTCCGCACCTGGTACATGTGATGTACCTCCCGGGATTTTCCTACACTTAAGGCAGATGTTTTCTTTTTCTAAAAGTTCTGTGTTCTTTAAACTTTCAACAAATTTCTTTTTTAATATCCTATATTGTTTTAAGATAGCATGTGAATCTTCTGACAATTTTAAATACGCATCCTGAAGATCATTAAAGTTAGAGATTACCTCATCATTGCATTCCATCTCAGCTACCAAGCATATGTTTACTTGTTTTGATGTTTCTGAGTCGGATTCAGATTCAGACGAATTTAGATCTTCCCAAGTTGTTATCATTCTCTTTTTGTTTTCTTTACTTTTCTTTTGTTTTCTTTTGAGCAACAAGCATTCAGACTTGTAATGTCTTGGTTTATTGCACTCATAGCAGACGATATAACTTTTCTCATTCTTTGAATCGTCTTTACTATTCTTCTTAAAAGAGAAGTGTTTATTTCCCCTTGATTTCTTTTTCCACTTCCTTCTAATCTTTCTTGAAATGAAGGATAGTTCATCATCATCTTCACTTGAATCTTAATCAGATTCATTATCATCTTTTTTTTATTTCTTCAATCTTTAATGCTTTTGAATATGTGTTTCTATTTTTCTGAATCTTCTGATTCTTCTGACCAGCCTTTAATGCAATAGATTTATATCTTTTAGGTTTATCTTCTACATCAAGCTCTACTTCATGATTTTTTAGTGAACTAAGCAATTCATCTAGCTTCAACTTACTTAAATCCTTGGCTTCTTGTATTGTTGTTACTTTGGGTCTCCATCTTTCCGAAAGACTCCTGAGAATCTTTCTGATATGATCTTGACTTTCCTAGATTCTCCCTAGCGCTTTAAGTCCGTTAAAATTTGTTTGGAATCATCCGAACATCTGATCGATAGTCTCATCATCTTTCATCTTGAATAACTAATACTGATGAACAAGAATACTAATCTTGGACTCTTTGGCTTGATCTATGCCTTCATGTGCAATGACTAATGTGTCCCACATTTCCTTTGCAGATTCACATCTATGAACCTTATCATATTCACTTCTACTTAGAGCACAACTTAAAAAGAACTTGGCCTTTGAATTTAACTGAAAGCGAGCTTTTTCATCAACCATCCATTGGTCACGAGAGATACTATTGCCTTCGTCGTCTGTTGGTGTATATGGTTCATTTTCAATAATATCCCAAAGATTAATATGTGTGGATTCTGTGAAGAGCCTCATCCTGTCCTTCCAATAATTATAGTCTTCACCATTGAATGCAGGGGGTCTTGTGACTGAGGCACCTTCAGCTATAAAAACATGTGATTCAGCCATGGATCTTTGTCCTCGCTTTGTAACAGTGTTTCTTGGAAACCAAGCTCTGATACCAACTGAAATAAATCACTTGTTAATATAAAAATCATGTAAAATATATAGAATATACAAGAAAGGGGGTTGAATTGTGTAAGATCTTTGAAGATATTAATCTTTAAACAATTTCTTGAGTTTCTTTGCAATTTCAGATGATTACAAAAACAATTCTCTTAAGTCCAATGAGTAATGCAATCGCAAAAATTATTATCTACTCTTCTAACGACAAGAAAATTAAAAGATAAGAGTTAGAGAATAGACGCTGCGATTTTATACTGGTTCATCCTTAACCTTGGGCTACGTCCAGCCCTCAGAGTTTGTCTGAGATTTCACTATACTCTTCAACTTTACAAGTATTCTTTCTACACTTGCAGAGCCTCTTCAGGTCTCTCTCACAAAGTATTCTGTATCTGCTTTCTTAGCCTCTCCAGGCTCTAGCCTTTCTTCCTCTTGGAAAGATATTGTTTGAGCTTCACGTTACAGATGTGTTTGCTCTCTTTGTTTCGCACTTGAATACAGAATTTCTCTAAGTATTGTACAATCAAATTTTCTCTCTTGTATTGTATCTCATTGTAAAAAACCATTCTTTTTTATTTACGACTATACCTAGTATTTATAGCCTAAAACTTTAATTGTCTTCTTGAGAAAACTGCTTCTTGAAT
The DNA here is from genome assembly GCA_025629825.1 of Erythroxylum guanchezii. Lineage (NCBI taxonomy): Eukaryota > Viridiplantae > Streptophyta > Magnoliopsida > Malpighiales > Erythroxylaceae > Erythroxylum > Erythroxylum guanchezii. The sequence continues at coordinate 18,496,979 of JAOTAX010000006.1, forward strand.
CTTTTAGAAACCGTTATTAGTTTAGTCCTGTAACTAACTCCAACTAAGTAACTGACCGACGTTCTAGAATCTTTCTCATTTGCATCATCTGGTACTATGCTTCTTCTGGTGTCACGCTTTCGTCTGGTCTATCCAAGACGCTTTGTTGTAATCAACTTTTAAGTATGGTCTCAAGTTGACCTTTTGTATCTTCTTATGTTAACCTTCTATAGTTTGAAGTATCGTCTGGGTTTGACCATATATCTTCTAGGGTTGACTATGTATCGTCTTAAGTTGACGTTTTGTGTCATTTATATTTTTCTGCGTACTTAACAAACTCATCAAAACAGTTCACATATTTCTAAGATTATTATTATTTGATTGTCATCAAAATTAATAGTGAAGTGAAGTCTTCTTGACTTAACAATCTACTCATCCAAACTAAGTGGTTTACCTATAGCACTAGCAAGATAACTTAAGCCCAATGTTGTTCGGAGGTGTTTGACTGGGGTTGGAAGATAGAGAGGGAGGCGCGATGAGTGGTGGGGGCTAATACCTAATCCATACTAAAAGAGGGAATGAATTGTCTTGAAACATTGGACGGGAAGGTAGGTTGTTAAAAAGGAGTAAGGGTCCAACTTAATTGTTGTTAGATTATCGTCTAATTTACTTTATAAAACAATATAATTTTAATGTAGGAGAACAAATTGCAACTTTTGTGGAACCAAAGTATTTCATGGACCATCCAACATCATTGTTTGATTTAGAGAAAACCATGTCTTAATATCAAAATACCAAATGCATCTTCATGTTGAATTACTCTAGCATGAATTCTCCAGGCTAATAAATAAAGTTTGGTAGTCTTCATGGTACCTTAACTCCGTAGAAATTGCTATACTTTTTCTAAAGTTAAAATTGCATTGTTTTATATGATAAATTAAATCCTACCAATAGAGGGAGGCTCGTGAAAATTTAATCATACATTAAAGATTATGTGATAATTTTAAAGTATAAAAATAAATACAAAATAAAAATTATAAGAAATCACAAATACTTAACCTAAAATTTAATAACTTAAAAAATATTATAATTTATTCTATTTTTATTTTAAAATGCTTCTTTTCCTGTATCTTCATATTTTATATTTTATCCTTGTCATATTTTGTTCATTTAATATAAAAATAATATTGAAAATTTGAATAAAGAGACAAGGAATAGAATAATAAATTGTCTTAAATAATTTTAATATATTAGCTGAAATTTTATTACCATCGACCAAAAAATAACGGTTTTATTATACTCTTTACTGTTATATGTAAAAGTTTTTTAATATGTAATCATTTAGTACTAACTTTGTACAGTATAGATTAAAGAGGTTATAAAAAAGAGTACAATGCAATCATTTACTATTGCTTTCATCTTTTAATATTTGCAATTTGTAATTAAACCGTTGTGCTGCGATTGCGGTAGGAAAGCAACGAAAAGGGAATGGAACCTGAACAAGGAGATCAACCACAACAGCTGCAAGTTAACAATGTTAACATCCACAATAAGAATCAATCTTTAGCTGCAACAGACACAATTCCTTGTCCAATCTGCCTCGGTTCTTTCGTTGAGGAATCCTATCTCGATATTTGTTTTCGTAAGTTCTTTTTCTCCTCAGAAAAGTTTAGTTTCATTTTTACTTCTCTTTTGGGTTCGAAATTCTTACTCCCAACTTCTGGGACCTTATTGGTCTTCTGTTTAAGTTGCTGGATTACGCAGTTTCAGTGGAGCTTTAAATAGACAGAATTGAATCCTTTTTCCATTGTAGTTGGGTATTACGCTTAATTTTTTACATGGAAATTTCAGAAGTTCTGCCCAATCCTTTGTCTCTGCAAGTTTAGGCTTTTAGGGAAGTGAGATAAAGTATGTCTTCGTGGGTTTTGTGGGGTGCAGGGAGAGGGTGTTCGGGTTGCTTTATTGCTGAAATAGTGTTACGTTGATGTTATACGTCACTATTTCCATTCTTGTAATGCAGATAAATTTTGTTATACTTGCATCTTGCATTGGACCAAGGTTGTTGCGGCCAAGCACTCTCGGAAGCCTCCTTCTGTAAAATGTCCTTTGTGCAAGGTTTTTTTTTTTTTGCTTAGGAAGTGATATTATATACTAGTGACATCCACATGCTGTTTGCTCATGCTATTACTGGAGTAAATGTGTAGACAGTACCTTGTTCATGCAAATTTGCAGGTAGAGAACTTTTCAATCATCTATGGTTATGATGGGAGATCATTTCAACGGCAACATGTAAATCAAGATTTTGCGACTAGGTACATATTCACACTAGTTTCACTTTTTCAGTGACTCCTAGTGTTCTGCATGTTATAAGATGGTATTATTTGTTTCACTCTTTTGGGTTGTTCCAGTTCTTTCTTTTCAAAAGCACACAGATACAGATTGCAATGCTATTACACAGAACCAGGTCCCACGCTGCTTCTCCTTTCTTTTAGTTTTATTTGCTATGTTCTCTTTCTCTGTTCTTTTGCCTGAATTCCAAACAATATGTGGGAACATTTTATATGCCAATGTTTTCTGAGGAAATTCTATGTTCAATCAGGCTTACTGGATGATAAAATTAAAGTGTCACAATACTGGAAATCCCGCAAGTATCTCCAGTTGAATCGATGGCTCCAAAGTTGGTTGAAAAGAGAAATTCAGGCTTTGACACAGGTCTATCTTTTGCTCAGTTTATTTACATGTAATTGGTGTTTTAATTACTGTGCATTTGGAACTTCACGTTTTATTGTAGGCTCACTATATATCAAAAACTTTTACTTACCATTTTATGGCCATGTACTCGCAAGTGCTAAATAATATGGAAAGATGTTGACTTGAGTATAGACTTTGCTCCTTTAAATGAGATCATTATTTGCAGCCACGTGCAATGACATTTGTTGTTAACAAGCTTCTCTTCCAGCATAAATCATAGGCATGTATTTAATTGTGCAACATGAACATTATTGAATTCATTATCACATTTTGATTGTTTTTTATAAGTTTATTTGTTATATTGACTAAGAATTGATGCCTTGATGAGATAGAAGATGCTTATTACGGAGCACAACTGTAATTACACTCGCAATATTGCAGTTGCGCTTGGGTTTGTTACTGTAATTAGTTGAAATTACAGCTGCATTTTTCATAATTATGTTGACATTATTTGCAATTGCCGTCATAACCTGCAACTGCAGCATAACTTGCAATTCACGATTTAAAACCTACCTTATACAATACTGCTTTAAGATTTTTTCAGTGTTCAAAAATATTGTAACTGAAATTTAGCCTTTCTGAAATCTTTATAGGTCTTATGGGATGTTACTGATTAGCTTTTCTTACCAACTATAGGAGGAAGATGTTGATATTATCATACATCACATTCTTGGGGTGATTGATTCATTCTCAAGGAGGTAATGCTTTAAGTCATCGTTGTTACTTGTTCATGTTTATCTTAGTATTAATTGGTGATGAAATTAACTGAATTCATTAGAAGTGATTTATTCTTTGGGTTTTTTTGATGAATTATGGTTGAGACTGCATTACAATTTTCCAATCAATCATTTAAGGCTTTTCATTTTGACTTTTCTTTTTCAGAAGTGAACAAGTCCATCAGACAAAGACACATGAAGCCAAACAAGAAGAGTTCAAGACTTTAGTCTCAGATGCGGCAAGGCCATTTCTAGCTAGAAGAACAGATCGATTTGTGAATGAGCTAGTACTTTTTCTTGCTTCAGGTTTGAACATTGAAGCCTATGATGAAGTTTATAAACAACATATAGGCCGGAACACTTCTAGCGTGATTGTTGAGGATGAAGATAGCGAATCTAATGAACTTGTACCTGTAGTTCCTTATTTGTATATTTTTGATGAAAACTCTGGTGAAAGTGATTGAAATTTCAATTTTCTATCTAATGATGAAATGGTATGGAAATTAGCGAATCTAATGAACCTGTACCTGTAGTTCCTTATTTTTATATTTTTGATGAAAAATTTTGGTGAAAGTGATTGAAATTTCAATTTTCTATCTAATGATGAAGTGGTATGGAAATTTTTAGCGGTGTATTTTGAATCTTAATGTTTGTAGAAGAATTTTAACTTAAATCCTAACGTTCAATAGTATATCAAATTAACTCTAAATTGATGGAATCCTAAACTCTTGTCAAGGTTACATCAATTTTGGTAGTTGTCACTTTCTTTTCCTTATTTCTACCAGGTGCCATTTTATTGAATATCTATAATTAAAATATCAACATTTAGTATAAACATAAGTCAAACATCATCATTCTGTAAAAAACATAAGTCAAATATGATTATTCCACATAAACATAACTCAAACGCTAACATTCTGCATAACATAACTAAGGTGCGTGGTGTTGTCTACACCTGTGAATCGAGAAGAAACTTCTCGCTATGACTCCTAGGTTTGTAGAATATTTCACCGATAAGCCTCATCGGAACTGTATCACGAGTTTCCAGCCTATATGCCATTGTATTGGTTTATTATGTCTCAAATTCATTTTGAATTTTATGTGACAATACAAGTTACTACTTCAATTTCCTTATTCAAGTTTGTACATAAAGTTTCAATACAACGAAACACTAAGGTATGTGTTGTTATTTACACTTGTGAATCGAAAAGGGACTTTTCACTTTGACTCCTAGGTTCGTAGAATATTTCACCGATAAGCCTCATCAGAGCTGCATTATGGGTTTCCAGCCTATAAACCATTATACGTTTCTAAGAATATTGCAAACCACAACACAAAACTAACACTTCCTGTGCATTCACACAAAACACAAATACAAACTCACGTACTATTAAAGCAAAACATATGAATGACATTAGTTGAATGACTTACTTGGACAGATGGACTTATTTCGTCTCAAATTTTATCATATTGGCAGCAAAATTCTATTATTGTCGTAAAAACTTACATTGTTGCGACGATTTTCCATATTCGTAGTAAAATATATTCATTTACCGAAGATTTTCAATATCGTTGCAAAATGTCAGACTCTGTAATCGTCGTAAAATATATTCATTTACTGATGATTTTCAATACCGTTGCAAAGTGTCAGACTTATTGTGACGAATTTATGTATCGTTACCAAAAGGTAACTTTTAGCAACGGTTTTATAATCGTCACAAATTAAAACATAGCCAAAACGTACATCTACTATAGTGTCTCCCCTACTTTATGGTAAACCACCTTTGTCAAGCTATTATATCTCTTACACCTGATTATACCTTATGAACCCAAATCAACACTTTCACTCTTACTAACCTCAAAATTGAGCCTATGCCTTAGGATCCTCTATTAAATTTAGAAACTTCAGAACTAACAAACTTTCATCAAGCAAGTATCCATTACCCCCTCCTACTCATCTTTTACTTTTCCACCAATAGTTTCCGCTAAAATATCAAACCCTTCAATCTCTCTAAATTAGATCTCCAACAAACCTCCTATAGCTAATACTTTAACCTTAAACACAACCCTCATTAACCTTAAACATAAATGTTAAACCACCTACCACTACTCGCTTCGTAACCATGACTCTATTTAAACATTTATAGACACTAGAAAAACTTGGAATCAAGTGATAGGAGAGAACTCAATATTTGAAAGATTGAGATATCTCCCACCTCCCCATAATAACAACTTAGTGGTCTCTCCAACCATGACTCTACTTAAACATCTAAAGACACTAGAAAAACTTGGAATCGAGTAATAGGAGAGAACTCAATATTTGAAAGATGAGATATCTCCCACCTCCCTATAATGACAACTTAGTGGTCTCTCCACCTTTAGGTGTCTTTAAATTAAGTGACCTAAAATGGGCAAACTCCTTTATTGGATTCTTGATAAAAAAGACTAGTATACCTAGTGGTCTAAAAATGAGCAAAGAGGAGGAATGCTTCCTATTTAGATTCTCAAATAAATTCATGAAATTGAAAGTTATAGATTTAGGTCCTTTATAGGAAGCCAATCTTTCTCCTTAAATAAAGAGAAGAGAGGGATCTAAGCAATCTCAAACTAAAGCATGTCCCTCTCTTAGTAAGATTCTATAATATCCTACATAAATATTGCTCAATAGAGAGATTATGTTATTTGGTAAGTTCTATTAAAAAACCTTATGCCTAAATGAGCACACATCAATTATGAAGTGTATTGGTTTTGCTAGAATATGTATTGAGGTTGATATTGATCACTAACTATTCAAAACCTTAAATATGGTGCTACTTGAAGATGATGGGAGGCTAAAATGAGGTGAAATTCAATTAAGCTACCACTAAAAGCCTAAGAAACATAAGTAGGCTCAAATATGGAAAGTCGTTAGCCACAAATTCCAAATAAAATCGTATGAAGAATTAATGGAGAAAAGCTTGGAGGAGAGTTATCAATAGGAACCCAATTATATTTCTAATAATATTTAAATAGATGAAACCCTTATGGCTTATCCTTTTACAATTGCCTGACCTAACATAGATAAGGAACAATAGAAAAACATTAAAGTGGGCTCCCAAAAGAGTTATTCAAACCATATATTTATACATAGTTCATGGAGATATTGAGACAAAAATCTTGAACAATAAAGTGGAGAGTAACCTTAAACTAGATTTAGTTGGACTAGATCTAAAAGTGGTAACTAACAAAGATATTACAAGCAACACTGCGAGGAAATCAAATAGGAAACAATAGAAAAAAGTTGGCAGTAGCAATGCCTTGACCGCCCTCATAAATATTGTAGCATAAGATAAAAGTGGTCTAAACAAACCCTAAAAAGTAATAGGTTAATTTATAAATATTAAGCTTTAAGAAATCACTTTTATTGGTATCTTAAAGATCAAAATAGAGACTATAAGATACAAAAAGAGTGTAGTTTTTTTACAAGAGCTGGACCATAGTAACCATTTTTCTTACTTTAATAAAAGAACCATAGTTGCTTTGATTTAAGTCAAATCATACTACATCAAGTTTCCCACCCATACCAACTTTGCACTACTAGATGATAATTATCGGTGCTATAATTAGAGTTAATGTCATTTTTATTTATGCAAAAAAAAACCTTGAATTCTGATTAAGAAAAAACTATGAAATGACCTAATTGCTTCCTTGAATGCTAGCTTTCTACTTTCCAAAATACTCTGCAACTTCAACTACACATTATTGGCTTAGGAAGTAAAGGAGAATAGTTTAAGGAGTAACCCTTATAATGAAGAATTTCACAAATTTGTCAAATATATTATCTTAAATGACTTAAAGGGAACATGCCACTATTACACCTGTAGCAATAAACAAGCAAGTTGTATGTATTATTAAGAAATTGGATAGGGTGATGGTTAACCAACATTAGTTGAAATCGCTCATTAACAATTACATGAACTTCAATAACCCTTTATGTTCTAACTATCATAAATAGAAGTCCACATAACTGACTTTTTGATTATGAGTAGAGCCCCCTTAAATTTAGGAACTACTTGATGTAGTTGCTAGGGTTTGAGGAAGCAATCATAAGAGGCATAATCTAAAAAATAGAGGGCTATGATTCATTCAAATGCACTTAAAAGATGAAATTTATTAAAAGAAAACTTACAGCTCTCAATAATAGCTAAAAGGTAAGCTCTAGATAAGCTTAATCTAATCCAGGAATAACTAAAGCTAAACCCTATAAATGAAAGTCTTGTGCAAGTAGAAAAGGAGATTTTGGCTAGCAATATAAATGCTTTTAAGATCCATAATTCCTAATAAGATAGAAGTATAGGATTTTATAGCTTAAGGAAGGAGGCAAGAGCTCAAAATACTTATACAATTCCCTCACAACTAGGAGGTATACAAATACAATCTTTGCACTAACAAATTTAAAAGGAAATACAAAGACAAGATCTCACGAGTTTAAAGATCTAGCTTATTGGTTTTTAAAGGAATAATTAGCATCACTAACAACATTGCTTTCTCTATTTAGGATGGCCAGATGTTCCTTATCTTATTTTTTAAAAGTAAGCTGATATGCTATCTAGCCTTAGCACAATATCATAAATAAAGAATACTCTTCACTCATTTCTTAAAAACAAGAAAATATGATATTTACCTTTATCACAATATTAGAAATAAAGAACACTCTTCATCCTAAATCCTGACAAGGCTTTAGGACCAAATGGTTTTAATGTAAAATTCTTTCAAAAGATGGAACAAAATAGGCAATATAGTCATTAATACAATCATGGAATTCTTCATGAATGGGATCTTAGTGAAAAAACTAAACAAAAACTATGTTTCTTTAATCTGAAAGACTCTAAAACCTTTTAAATTTCTTAGAATTTAGGCCTATATCTTGCTACAATATGATCTATAAGGTAATATAAATGAAATCCTTACCTCAAGCATGCAAAAAATCTTAGAGAACTCATAAAACATAATCAAAGAGCCTTCATAGAAGGAAGAGGAATAGGAGATATGTAACACCCCACTCCCGCATGACCCGAACCCGACATCGATGGTGATATCCGAGTCTGTGCCCTGCGAGGATGGCGTGCTACATCACTCAGTCAAAACTCAGTATAAATTTTTTTTTTAAACACAAACATACACTATACGGAAAATCGTTCACATAAAGAATTACCGGTAAAGACAATGACTACGGGGGCCCTTTTTATAAATATAATTTACTACAGTCTGTTGACTTTACAAATTGACTTCGTCAGTTGTACAAAACTTCAGAAAAATACAATTCATTACACTAATGCAGACGCGAACTGATCCCGACCTCTTCTTTCACTCACATGCGGTTGTTATACGCCCGGGGCTTACCGGGGTATTCTTCTCGGTCCTGAAAAATAATTGCAAATTTTGGGTAAGTTTTACGAACTCAGTGAGGTGACCATCATCGATGGTCCACTCAATTCATGCAACATATCATGTCACCTAATATGTACTCACATTGTCGCACATTGGATCACATTTCACAATTTTACTTGAACATACATAATTTCACTTGAGCATAGACAATTATACATATCATTCAATTAGACAAACATAGCCAAATGGATACACGCAACACTCAAGCATAACATAGTTGTTTCATCATTCACGTTCAGAAGTACCACATGATTGTTATCACAGAAGCATAAGGCATTTTGCCTTACACTCAATCGAAGAGATTAAATGAAATGCATATGACATGTGCATGTGACACTTTTCCAATTTATTTCGGAGTTGTGACTGAGCGCCTGAACTGTCCCATATAGGGCTCATTGATAACTATCTCATATAGGGCTCATTGAACGTTGAGCCTGAGGCTCTGAATCACTGTGGGCTTGAGGCCCTAATACGTTGAGCTTTTAGCTCTCGGTGGCTACTCCGGTCACAACTGTCGTTATCTGATCATGCATTCATGTATGAAATGCATATGTCCCAATTTAACAGTAAATGTGTCACAATTAATCCACGTGTCATAATTTAACACATCAGAAGTAAGTGATTCTCAGAGTCACAAACAGGTAACACTTCTATGTCATAGTTTCCAATACATCGGACCTTCTGTCCGGAATCCACATTCATATCTAATCACAAATCCGCCATTATTCACTACAGTAAACATATAATAATTGAGAGTACTATCTAGGTTACTCACTAATAGCTTCCGAGCGAATGCTTGGAAGTCTCGGCAACGTCAGTGGGTTGACGTTCCAAAAGCGCCTCTATAACAGTCAAAGTATATAAACATTACCAATTGTACAATCAGACATATTTAATAATGCATATGTATCAATTAAAAATGTGTACAATGTATGTTCGTGACATTCCCGGCATTATTCCAAAAATTCTCATCACAAAAATTCCGTCTAAAAGTTAGAAATCCAAAGACACCAAAATCATTAAATTTAGATCTCTATAGGTCCAAAAATAAATAAAACAAAGACCAGAAAAATAATTTCCCGGCCCTCTCACTTTGACCTAACCAATCCACGTCAATTTCATCTCGAAAAATTCCCAATTTCCCATAGAAATGAAATTAAATATTGCACGAATCCGATGCCTCGAGAATCGGGTCAATCGGATGTCGGACAGAAAAGTTATTTCCAAAAGAAGGCAGAAATCCCAAAATGAAGCAAATAAATAATATATATATATATATAAACCAAAATGCCTCGCGAGGGAGAGGCGTCGCCCTCGCAAGGGGCGAGCTTCCGCCCCAATTTTCTCTTTTTCTTTTTTCTTTTTTTCCAAAAACACTGAAAAATTCTTTTGTTTTCTAACATGCATAACTTATGATCTAGAAGTCCAAATCTTACAAATTTGGTGTCTATGGAAAGAGCAAAGAAAACTCTACAAGTTTCATGAAGGACACAAAAACCAATTTCACCTCTAAGGGTGTCAAAAATGCAATCAAAGTTACTGCCCTCACAATATTTCCCAAAACAGTATACCATTTTGCAAATATCATAACTTTCTATTCCCTTTGCCAAAAATTCCAAACTTTATGTCAAAAGAAAGATCAAAACATGTTCTACAACTTTCATGAACAACTTGGAAGCAAATTAAATCTATAAACACATCAAATGCTTAATCAAAGTTTTTGCCCACATATGTCTCCCTGAACAGTATACAATCTTCTAAAAATCATAATTCTTTACCCAAATGTCCAAAAAAATCCATACTTTATACCCATGAAAACATCAGACAACATACTACAATTCTCATGAAGGACTTAGGAGCAAATTTCATCTCTAATTAAGTCAAAATTTCATATGAATGTTGCTGCCTTGTTTCACATTGTCAAAGCAACATCTTGCCTAAACCACATCCAAACATTACAAATTCATAACTTACAATCCCTACATTCAAAATTTGCATATTATATCTCATTTCAAACATAAGACATTCCTCTACAACTTTTCTTAAGACCATTTATGCTAATTAAAACCGTAACAGTCCAAAAATTGGCTTCACAGTATAATACTTACAAAACCCACATTTAGGCTTAGGTTCTAGTACAATGTATATGAACAGTTGAACATCAATAAGTCATAACTCTCAACCTAGATATCGAAAAATTTCATACTTAGTGGCGATAGAAAGATAACAAGAAAATCTTCAACTTTCGTTAAGACCAATTTCACAAATTCCACCTAAATCAATCTAGAAAAATTCATCAAAGTTTCAGGTCACATTCTCGGTTACTGTTCATGCAGCACACTTAACCCACTTTCAAGGCCAAATTCAAACCCCTTCAAGCCACAATTGGATAGAACTTCCTTCATAAGAATTCTAACCAAATTTCTCAAGTTTAACTTAAGCCAAAAATCACCTCAATAGGTTCACCCTATCAAAAGTTATGGCAAAAACAATGAAACATGTACAACTTCAATTTTCCAGCTTTTACACCTAAACCAAATCCTATCATTCCAATACCACTTCTATACCACTTTTC
>JAOTAX010000006.1:18516852-18527553 GCA_025629825.1 Erythroxylum guanchezii
ACCAATCACATACCACAGTTTAGTCGATCGGTTCTACCGATCGGCCATTTCCACCTCAGTCAATTGATCGGCTGTACTCTTAGTGCACAAAAAACAAACACATTAATCCCTAATGCGGGGCAGGGATGTTACAAGAGATGGAACACTAAAATAAGATACGATTTAGTGTCTCAAGTACTTGATTACACACTATGGAGTAAAAGGGAAGATTGTAAATCTCTTTAGTTCTATAAAAGGTACTGCAAAGTTTCTACCTAAAAGTCATCCAAAGAATAAAGGAAGCTTTAGATAAAGCTTGTTGATATCAAACTATCTTAAACCAATGCACTTTAGGAGTAGGTCCCTCGAGAGAATTCTATCAAGATTTATTGGTTAAAAACCTTAAGGACTGCTTTAGCCACTAAAAAGAGTCCTACATGTTAATGTTAAAAAGAGGAGAAAAAAGGGGATAACCATAATCCTTATCCTATTTCTGTTGGGAAATTGGGGCAAGATCTAATCCTACACGTAGCGACATAATTATTAAACTTTTTTGTTTTGATTTCTCAAAAGTCATTATCAGTTTAAATTCTACAAAATGATTTAACACATAATCATAATCAAGCATAAACTTTAATTCGTACCTTATTCCAAATATTGATCCTTTTCCTTTTTGTATCCCTCAAATCATTTTTATAATCAGCTTATCTCAACCACCACTGCCGTACAAGTGTATGATTTCTAGCGATATCCATATAACGTATTGAGAAAACTCTGCAACTATTACAGAGAGGGTTAGGCAATGAGTGCTAGCTCCATTGTAGTCTAAGCCTATTTATAATAGTTTTTGGACATTTTAACAACTTCAATTAAACTTTAATTAGAATTACAATAATTCTAATTAAATACATTGTTTAAATAAGATTCAATATCTCATATTGATCCTTATTTATTAAATATCAGATATTTAATCATAATTTTTTTCAAACTTTATAATTAAATCTAACTTGATTAAAATACCTTTTCTCTATTCAACTCGATCTTTGTGTGTAGCCTATTAGGATCCCAAATATATTGACAATGGATATAAGTTATAATATGAAATCATATGCAAGATTAAATAAATTAAACTCCTTTAATTTATATTTAATTCTCTAATTTAACAAGTTATATCCATAAATTAAGAATGGTGTTTAGCAACACACAATGATCACTCAAATATTTAAGAATGTCAAAGTGTTTTTGACTAACCTTTATGTGTATGATTCAATCTTTTTAGTATACAATGTCCTGATTAGATATAAAACATGGAAATAATGTATAATCTATTTAAGTCCTATCATGTCAATTCTCTACTATTAGTAATTGATTTAACTAATGACATTTGAAAACTATTTTCAAAGTGTCATTCTAACTTGGCTAAGGATTTCTTGAATTAATACTAATCGAGAATAACAAAACATTTTCTCTAATTACTTTAGGGTAATGAATCTAGTATTGATCACTCAACTACCTTTATATAATTCATGCTATATCTAACAGGTCATAAGTTGTATTAGAATGTAGAAATCCCTATATAAAATAACTTTAGTGATTTCAAGCTAAAGAATTACCTATACAATCATCATAATGAGAATTTTCATAAACATACAACTAATATTCCAAATGCATATGGGGTCAGATAAGTGAACTTGTTCTCTAATAAACACCTATATGTTTTTTTTAAGTATCTTCATACTTTAGTCTATGAGATTAACTATTCATTTATAAGGAAAAAATATAATATGTCTTAGTCTTTTTATGATCTATTAATGTCCTGTCTTACTAGAAAAATGACTAGAAACAATTTAGGACAATAAATAAATGTAATATGAATCTCATAATTATAATCTCATCATAATTTCATTTACAATATATTTTATCCCATAGAGTCATACATATCTAAATATGTATAAGATAAATAATGCCTTTAAATTATTTTGTCACTAAACTACAACAACTAATTGGTCGTAAGGCATAAACTAACAATACCTATCTATGATGTTGAAAATAATAAATAGTTACTTATTGAACTGTAATTATATATGCATATTTAATGAGTTTTGCTTAATATTTGATAGTTTGTTGTATATTTAGTACTTAATTCTCTCTAAGTGCATTTGAAGGTCATAATTAGCTCCATGAACCAAAAGGAGAAGAATTCAAATGAAATCATGACGTGGAGCAAAGATTTGAAGTAACTAAAGACCTATGCACCCGTGTATAATGACTATGTAAGTCTCTGTAAACGTGTGAAGATTGAAGAATTTTAGTTATAGTATTGTGGGGTTACACGCCTGTATATGTTGATATACACGACTATGTTTGTTGCCTGTGTAAGTCTCTAAACCCATTTGAAATCACAAATTCATGTGTTTTTGATTATTCATGGTCTCCTAAATTGCTATGTATGTGATCGTACATATCCCATAAACTTTAAATTTTAACATAAAAATACATAAGTTGAGGCAAACAAAAGAGAGTCGAGTTTTTAAGAGTTTTTAGTCATGAGTAACATTCAGAGGCGATGATTTTGATTAAGGGATGAGAAAAACATGAAGAATATGTCGAAATATCTATTAAATAAAAACATCAAATCCAACTTGCAAGAAGATCCAAGAGAAGAGAAATGGATATTTATAATTATGATTTCTTCGTTTTCTATTAGTTTTTCTACATGTTTGTTATTGACTTCATTTTCTATGAGTAACTAAACATGTTTGGTGCCTAGGTGTGATGAACCTAATTGTGATAACAATATGTTTTGATGTTTTATTCAATACAACTATATTGATTGATTTATTGTGACTCAATTATATATTTTATTCTTTTTCTAATATATCCAAAATATTAGTGCATGATTTGATTTCATATGATTGAGATTAAGAAATCATCTTGTATGAATAGATCTACCATAATTGGAAGGAGTTGCATGCAAACTTGGAGATAGGTCGACATAAGTCCTCTAGATTAGGGTCAAACCTAATAGTAAAATTTACGAATCAACAAAGCAATCCTAGGGTTTTAATTAGAAAGAATTATGTTAATCAACAGATGGATTAGTAGTTAATATTCTTGAGAAAGATATTAATAAAATAGGAATTTTCACGGTCTAATAATCAATAATATAATTGCATGATAAATGGTTGATTTTTAATGATTCTTAGAGGGATTTATCATTTATACACTATTATCATTTAGACATTATTATCTAATATTGATTTTTCTAAGTACTTTCCTTTGTCTTGAGTTTAGAATTATTTTAATTCTTAGCTTGTTTATTTTGTTTAATTTTTGATTAAAATTCAAAATATGATCTTTAGTTTAGGTAATAGAAAAAGGGTAACTACTAGCAATCATTGTCTTCGTGCACTTGTGATAAATTTAAATATTAACCTAATCATAGTTAATCAAAATTTTTGCATCATTTTCGAGGACTATAATATTAGGAACCTATATTTTATTACTCTAGCCATTTTTTCATTCTATTTTATTTGATTTTATTGATTTGTTATTTTTCTTATAGATCTTGATTCTTAGTTAGTTTATGACCTAGAGTAATACCTCGAGCTTAATTGATGAAGATCCAAAAATCGAAAGAACAATGCACAAAAATCTTCTTAGGACACAATTAAGAGAGTTTAAACTTGATCGTCAAATAGAAGACTTGGTAGTTCAATTAGATACTGAAGAATCATAAACAATGGATAACTAACTGAGGACTATGTTCAAAGCTTCACATGTTTACATCGACTTACACGATCCCCATACATAACCGTGTATCTCAAAAGTTGCTTCAATTATTCCATTTTAGGCCTCCATTTCACCCAAATTCTTCTTTTGTTGGTCTATAAAGGCAATTAGCACCTAAAAACACACTTAAAGTAAAATAAGTACCAAAAATATTTTAAAACTATTAAATAACATATAAAACACACTAAATATGGGTATATAAATATAGTCAATTAATCGTTTATTAGTGGCTAAATAATCTTTAGCCTACATCCAGTCCCCAAGCTTCAATTAGAAATTCACCATCTTCTTTCTTTAATGAGTGAAGAATAGCCCTCTGTACAGTATCTTCTTTGCTATAGGTGAAAAGGATACAATCATCCTAGTTTTCCTTAAGTTATGAATAAACCGTTACAAATCTTTTTCAAAGTAAAGAGTAATCCTCATCAAGCGTATCATAATTAATTTCCCCAATTACAATAAGTATACAATTTTAAAACCTTTTCACTTACGCATACCAATTAATAATGGCACAATATGTGTTATGTAATGCACATATGAAATCTCTAGTCTCTTAGGACTTTTAAGAACTCTTAAGTATGCCCAAAACGTTTCCTATAACACATATGTAGTTTATTTGTACTCAAAAAATCTAGAAAAACGGTTTAAAATAAAAGATAACCATTAAAATGACTATTTATTGTGACATTAATTGACTAATCTATCATATTGGTATATTGGTCAACTAATGTACCAACCAATATAATATACAAACTCACAGCACATAATTTTCATTTCTTCTGATACATTAGTCAACTGTACCTAGACATTATTCGATCAATGTGTTGATCAGAGTGTTTGAAAATATATTTTTTTCTATGATTTTTAAAATTATTTTAAAAAATAAAACCACTTTAAATCATGACAAATAGGTTTATAAAGGTACCTTTCTAAAATGGATATGCTTCTTTTTCTCAAACTTCTTTCTTCCCTTTTTTTCCTTTCTCAACTTTTACTCTGTGGCCTTTCCTCTCTAGCTTTATTTTATTTCCTCTCTGTTTTGCTCCTTTAATCACTTTTTGTTACTTATTTTGATACTTTCTAGTCTTAAAGTCTTGTGCCTTTTTTTTTCTCAATCTTGTTAAGTCTTCTTTTTAAAACTTTGTTTGATCATTTTCTTCTCTCTCCTAGCTTTCTTTAGTTCCTCTGTTGTTTAAAGATTGTCTCTAAGTTCTCTATGTCTCTTTCTTACTTTTTTCTTACTTTACTCTCAAGTTTCTTGCCCTCTGTAACATTCTTGTGGTTGATTGTTTTCAGGGAATTTTTAGTCTTTTTTTTTTTACTTCTCTTTCACTCATGCTTCTTTTTATTACCATTTTTAGAATAGTTCTTTAGATATCCCTTTTCTTTTTTTATCTAGTTTTCCTTTAATAGTAAAATGCCTTTCTCCTAGATGGGATCTAACTAGCTTCCTTAACTTAATCTCATTAACTTTCCACCTTTTGTTACTAGTCCCCTTCACCTCAATCCCTTTTCCAGCTCTTCTCCTCCTCTTATCAACTTATGTCCTACTCATCTTCCCCCTCTACCCTCCTCCTCTTCCTCATAACCTTCCTCCAGTTCCATCCATGATCCTTTACCAGTCCTTATCTCCATCCTTCAACTACCCTAGAAACTCCTCTCTCTTAGAAGGTTTCTGCTACTTCATAACTCTTCTTTCCTCATCTATAAGTCTCAATTTTAAGATCAACTAGAAGAAAGTTTTAGGAGATCTTTCACAAACCAAATTCTAGTATTGTCCTTCATTATTCTCAAAAGGCTCCTCTACAGTTGCCCCATTATTGGAAATCCTAAAAAAGGTGCAAGTTCTTTGGTTAGGTTATTTATAAGGAAAATACCTGCATTTCCTTTACGTAGTTCCTAAGCATTTCATTATTGGAAGAGTTTGGTGCTTAGGGAGGTCTTACATAAAAAGGATAACATATTATTATTCACTTTACACACTGTTGTCTTAGCTCAAAAAAATTATTGAGGTAGACCCTTAGAATGTTAATAGAATTTCTATCTTTCTCCTAGAAACTAAGTTTGAATTTGGAAAATGTTGAACATCATCAAGTTTTTATTGGATTAGTATGAATACTGTCCCTTTAAAGTATTGGTCTACTAAGGGGTTAACCTATTTGGTCAATTTTTTAGGTAGAGTAATCTATATGGGTAAGGTTATAGTAGCCAGGAAAAGAGTTGAATATGCTAGAATATGTGTTGTGGTTATCTTGAAGCATGATTTGCCTTACATGATTCCATTATTGAACCTTAAGATAATGATATTTTAGTTGAGGACTCAATTAAATTCTCTTACTAATGGAGACCATCTAGTACTCAACAAGGGAAGAAAAAGAAACCTACTGGAATGTTGTTTAAGAGAGGTTACTTTTCTAAGCTAATAAGACTTGATTATCCTATGAAGTATGATGGTGATACCTTGCAAAGGGATATTCAAAATCTTGTTTCTTCCTCTCTGCCTTCTCCTAATGATGAATTTAACATAATGAGCATAAATTGTAATAAAAATATTAGTAAAACAGCAATTGAGGATGAGACTCCTCCTGGTCCTATCTTAACAAATGATATGTATTATTCAAAATATTTATCCTCCCCAAACACTTAATATATAGCTTCTACTTTAGGCTTAAATCTTAACTTACTTAGGAGGAAATTATCTCTTCAGCGGAGGAATTATAGATGGATAATAGAAGGAAATCTAGTAGGCAGTATCGTGTTAAAGGCTCAAAGAGCCAAATTCCCTCCTAATGTCTATTTTATCTTAGAATGTGAGGAGCATTAATTATCCTTGAAAGCAATAAGTCCTTAAAGACTTTCTCTTTCAAATTAAGCGAATTCAAATAGGTGATTTGGAAACCAAGCTTAAGGTTGAAAAGTGTAATAATATGAATGATATGTGCTTAATTGATTATACATTTAATTCATTACACTTAGTGATTAATGATATAAAAATGCTTAAGATACTCACTTTAGTTCATATATGGTTTTAGGCACAATTCGAAAGCTAAAGAGCTAAAGTGAGTCGAAAGCATAATATTTGAGTCATTTTCTAGAGATTCACAATCCTTTGTCTTCATGGAGCAGGAATGAGAAAGATTAGAAGAAGAGGAGCAAGTTAAAGCATAGAAATGAAGGAGTGGGGGACTCACGACTAAGAAATCAACTTATCACATCTGTGAGCATTAACTCACAGCTGTGACAAGGTGTCTCACGGCCATGAGACACCACTCACAACTGTGAGACACACTCACAGCTGTGAGAAGCTTCTCATGGGCGTGAGAAGATGGACCCCTCATCATTTTTTAACCTAGCTTTATAAAAAGGAAGAGATGAGACGACCGAGAGGCATGAAATGTTTATGTTTTCGTCTGGGAAAAATCAAAGGAGCTCTCGAGAGAAAAAAATGAAGAGGGAAACAAAGTTCTCACATATGGAGAGACCTATTAAGGGCTAGGCTTTCTCGGCCCAATTTGGAGGTGATATCGACGCTGAAGAACCTGATTAAGCATATTTTTCATATATTTGTCATTGTGTTTGTTATTCTTACTCTCTTTAGGGATTGATTGTGTTATCCTATGTTTATTGTTTGGGTATTGTGAAAAGATAATTTTAATGCATTCACTAGATCGTTTTATTACAAACCTATTGCTAGAATTTGAATATAATTCATAATTGTTATGTTGAGGTTCATTTGTGGCAACTAACGGTTTTGAATCATTAGGGATAACAGAACCTAGTAAAGTAATACTCTAAAGGCAATCACCTTTAACACTTTTGTACAAAATTTATTTTGATTAATAAAGCAAAAGGTAATTTTTCATTAATTTGATGTTCGTTTATTTATAAATTGATGTCGATCTTAAATCAAATTAATGAAGTCCATGATACAAAATATAGCATGAAGCAAATCATGATGAGATCATGATAATGAGATTCCCATCATATGCAATTAAGTTAATATCTAAATTATCCCTAGTCATATGATTAATAAGATAGGATATAATTAATCCAAATAGACTAGCACATGTTATACTCCTTGAATTGATCAAGCAGTGGATCTCACAAACTATAAGCATGAGATGTTTAGAGTTAACATGTGGATGCTTACTAAGAGTAGTAAGTAAATAAGATAACCCGCTATGAGATTATCATATGGATGATCTATCAAATGTCAATGATTAATCTCATCATAGCAATGGTGCAAATATCCTTAGACTTGAGGTACTCAAGGATATCTTGGACATTGATACTATACTTTGACATCATTTTTTGTTGCCTCAAGACGAGGTCGCTTATAGGGTAGTGATTGGGTACAGCTATTGGTGTTCGAAGATAAGTGGGCAACCAATAAAGGATTCACCACTCTTAATAGAAGGAGATGATACCCACGGCCTCTTAACGGGGTCATTACTTTGGAGTCTCTAGCTAGAGCAAATATGTGTCATGAAGAGAGTCTTTGTTAACAAATAGAGTAATGAGATCCCCAGAACAAGAATTAACATCACTTGGACTAGATGTGACGTGGTCAGTCTAGTGGAAGTTGACATATAGCCATACTTTAAACCAAGTGGGGGATAGTATGGTGAAAGGACGAATTGCATGGTAATTGTCTATGGAAAGGTTCATAAATCAGATAATTAACTATCGAAGAGTTTGTGTGTTAATCCATTTATATTCTGATAAATTGGCATCATGAAACCCTTCATAATATGCTTGAATTAAGAGTTAATTCAAGTTCCCAAATTGGAACCTAAAGGTCACATGCATAAAATATCAGACGAAAAACAAAGAATGTATGACTATTTTTAAGTAGACCATGATCGTAGCTCATAAGCCACGATCATGACCGAAGGCTCAACAGTTGATACATAAGTGAGTTCTTCACTTATGTACAATAAGCTAACTAGTCAAAAACACACTTAAGTGAGAGGATAAGGGGTCTAGAATAGTTATAGAGTGAGAGAGGAGTGGTCTTAAGTCATAGGAACTCATGGGTAGGAGTTTAGATTCTGACTCTTTCGCTACATTGTGATGCATGAATCCATATCTCCCCCCTAACAGTGGTATCAGAGTGAGGTAATGCATGTATTAGATGATGTATTGAACATGTGCAAAGTGCTTGATGGGCTGTGACTAACATGCATGTTGATTTGGAAAAATTAGTATAAATTTTCGAAAATTTGTTTTTTCTGATTTTCTTTCACAGAAATGTTTATAAGACGTTGTAACATCTCATCCCCATATTAAGGGTTAAGACCCGCAATTTCAGTACATGGAAGCTCAAAGAGAGATTAAGGAAATGCATTTTCTTGCTCATGCATCATGTTAGCATATATACACGTAAATATTGAATGTTTACACATTAAAAAAAAAGTGGTACATGCATTCATTGACAACTTCCGAGTATGATTGTTTTTAAATATGATTTTAAAATTTTGAGGCGCTTAGAGATAGAATTGAAATTCGATGTCTTTATAAGAAATGTAGCCATATGTTTCTAGTTTAATCCAAATCAAGAATCATCTCGTTTGGATAACTAGAGAAATTATTAAGCAAGGAAATTCAAGGTGGGTTTCACTTTTATGATTAAGTAATAAGACATTAAAGCTCTTTTAAGAAATGGCAGTAAGTGATTTTTCAACTACCTCATTCACGTGCATTTATTGCCTTCTAAATGTTGTAAGTTGGTGCTATATGATTGTTGCATAAATTGTGTTCATGATTGATGAAAAGCTTTTAAAAGGGGCTCTTTTGAAGAGATGCATGTTTATGAAACCATATTTCGGAAGTGGTTTTCAAGATATAGCAAGCATATGAAAAATCATGTTTTCGGAAATTTGCCAATTTAGGTAACAAGTTTACAAGATTTTGAAATATGTGTTATGTGGGTTTGTGGTAGTCCCTCAAGAATCGTCAAGTGCACGTTGACCAAGTATACTCCCGCCTACCCGCTAGTGACACGGAGTTCCTTCATGGACTCTCTCAAGTTTACGGCTACACAAGACCATCATATGGAAATGTGTAGTGCGTCATGTCTTTGGACTTACCCAAACTATTTGATATGTTATGTGTTCATGACAAGTTGATAAGAGTGATGCATTCATAATTTGCATACACATGAATTTCTGCACTGAAAATGATTTATAAATGATTTTGCTTGTTACCAATTATAAAATTGTTACCTACGAGCTTTAAGCTCACCTCCCATTTTCCTCCCCATAAGCAGGTGATGAGCAAGAGATCGAGTAGTCAGTAGCCAAGGCATCACTCCGCTTTTCAAATATTTTGTATTTGAAGACTTTTGTTAAGCAAGGCTTTAGTTGCATTTTAAGCAACTCATGATTCATGTAATTTCTTTTGTATTTTGGGGTTTTAAGAAGTTACTGTAATTGCGGCTTGAAATGCTCGCTAAAGGTTTGTAAAACTCTTATTTTTGTTGTCAATGGAATAAGATTTACATTTGGCTCATCATTCTCTTTTAAGTTTATACATTTCATCGTTAGTTTGCATAAGCCAAAAGTTAGTGTTCGGACTCCAGGGATAGACCTGGATCAATCTAGGTAGAGATAGGCAATTGTGCCTTCTAGAAAGTTATAGGTCTTTCTCCTAGCTTTCTAATGGTATATAGTAGGAAACTTTGACCCAGATGCTCAAAAGTTTTGGTCCTTATGATGGGATTTGCTTACGAGTATCAAGTGATATCGTCTATAAAGACGTATCATCTGGGATGACATCACATCGTCTGTGATAACGTCATATAGTCTGTAAGTGTTGGATCGCGTATGGCCCGAATATTCAAAATATACTACGAAAAAGACCATACAACAACGTGAAGTATAATCGAAAACACCAAGGATGTACGAAAATACCTTATTGTCGTGAATAGGT
>JAOTAX010000006.1:18527653-18567023 GCA_025629825.1 Erythroxylum guanchezii
GTGGAATGTCTCGTTAAACGAGACATTCCACCTTTCAAACTACTCGAATACAACTTTTGACAATTCTTGCACTCTGCTTTTTCAATATAAAGAGACACATAGAATCATATACTAGAAAGAAGATGGTTTTAGGAGGTTAAACATTTTTTACCCATAACCTTATGAAGCAAGATGGCTAATATGATTATTGGAGATAAACAACCATTGTCTTTGGTTGAAAGCAAAGATTCAAGATATTTCTTAAATCACTCCTATCGACTTTCAAGGTTCCAAGTCAAAATAAATTGAGGAAGGATATTTCAAAATTTATAAGGACAAGAAGAGTGAGACATTAAAAGCATTGTCCAGTGTTGAAGGACAAATTGCCATAACAATGGACATGTGGAAAGTTGACAACCAAAACAAGGGTTACATGGCGGTGACTGCACATTATATTGATAATAATTGGACATTATGCAATAGACATTTGAGGAAATTTATATTATTTAATATTGTTATCATTTATATTTTCATTATTTTATGAATTTATGATTAATTTTGGTAATATTTGTACATGATAGGTTCATTTATGTGCCGATATGACATACAAGTGAAAATTTTGCAAATGTGTTGAAAGACTGTTTGATGAATTTGAACATCAACAATAAAGCATCCATCATCACAGTAGCACGAATGATGCTATGATTGAGAAGTTGATGGTAAGATGTGGGTTGGGAGCTTATTAGTTAAAGGTAAGTTATTTCATATGCGTTGTTTTGCGCATATTCTCAACTTGATTGTGAAAGATAGGTTGGAGATGATAAAGGAAGCAATAGATTGTATTCGGAATAGTGTTCTATATTAGAGTACAACTCCTAAAAGAGTTGGAACTTTTAAAAATGGTGCATAAATTTTATGCATTCTAAGTTCAAAGAAATTGGTTCTGGATTGTCCAACTATATGAAACTCAATCTTTAAGAAGTTGGAATCGGCAGTCCCATATGCTCAGGTGTTTATTAGACTAACTGAAAGGGATTCTCAATATACCTGTGTGTCAACAAAAGATCAATGGGACTTGGCTATAGAACTTTGTATAAAGTTCGAATTATTCTATAATACAGCTGAATTGTTCTCAGGAACAAAATATCCAACTTCGCATAGTATCTTTAGCACTATGTCCTACATAAAGCATGTTTTATCAATGTGGATGTTTGACTCCAATGAAGTTATTCCGATTATGGCGGAGTAGATGGTGGAGAAGTTGAATTCTTATTGGCCTAAATATAAAGATATTGTTACAGATGTGTTGGACCCGAGATATGGATGGGGTTGAATATATTTATAATGCATTATACGATGGTGAAGCTCAAGAGCAAGTACGCACCATGAAACAATTATGTTATCAATTGTTTAATGATTATCAGGTTAAAATGCAACAAACTCATAATCGGGATCTTAGTAGTACAGGCAGCTTAACTCTAAATTCCATTTCAGGTTCAACTTCATCTTCTAACCCATTATTGACATATTCTCTTTCACATTTTTAGAAAGAGAAAAGAGCTAAGACTTCTTATAATATAATGGAGTTAGATAAATATTTTTCGGAAGATTGTGTTCCTAAAACTGAAGGTGAGCACTTCGATATATTGTCATGGTGGAAGAAGTCTGGAAATAATTATCTGATCTTGTAAGTCATCGCTAGAAACTTGTTAGCTGTCCCATCATCTACTGCTGCTTCAGAGTCTGCATTTAGTACTAGTGGTCGAGTCATTACTCCTCATCATGCTCGACTTCATCATCGCACTGTGGAAGCCCTTATGTGTACTCAAAGTTAGTTAAATAATGAAGATATTGATAGTAAATTCTTTTCTTTTTAATATATTAATTTTATCTACTTTTATATTATCTTACCTAATATTGTGTTTTTAATTTTCCTACAACCATAGGTATTAATACAGAGGTGACTAGTGAAATCAATCGACCAATTGCACATTACTTTGATCAAATATATGAAGATAAAGGTATATTTAATTTTCTTTTAATTTTAAGATTACATTACTAAATATTCTTTTTTTCTTTTAATATTACATTACTAATTATAATATTTGTACATACAGATGATTTGATCCAAAATCTTGTTGATCCTAGCAACAAGTACAGTTAGATTCTCTCTCAGTCTCCACTCTCCAGTATCCAATGTTCAAACTTTGTCTGTTCGGCATGATATTATCTTAATTTTGTAAATTGTATCATTTCTTGTAAAATATTTTGGATAATCATTGGTGTACAACAAAAACTGTTATAATTAATGAATTTGGTTTTATCAATTCTATCTTATAATAATTAATAAATTATTTAAGTAAAATTACAATTTGTAATTAATTGAATTGGAATTCTTAACTATAATTAACTTAATGAATTTTCCTTCAAATTCCTAATTAATTAATTATTTATATAATCACATGTTTCAATGGAAGGTTATTATTAAATTCAAATTAGTTAATTCAACTTTGTATTTTTAACATATTAGTGTCCATGTAACTTCAATTAATTAAATTCATAACTAAAATTTAATCTTTTTATTGCTTATAATTTTATTTTTAATTATACATTAATTTAATTTTTGATGGAGTCCTCACTCCGTAGTAAATTTTCTAAAGTATAAAATTACAGATAGCATTTTTAATAAATTTTCTTTATTAAAGTTTATTTAATTTATTAAAATGTTGGTATGAGAGTGTGTATGTGTAGTAGAGACATATATGCTCTAATAAGAGACAAGTCGACAACAACAGCTTCATAACTTTTGCACAGTACTAACAAAACACTAACTACCATTGGGTGTCTTGACTTGTAACTTTTACGAGTTGAAAAATCAGCTTCTTCAACTCAATAATATCATACAAATTCACTTTTTAATAATATAAAAATAATTATAGTAAATTTTAATAAAAGTAATAATTTATAAAAAATATCAAAAAATGGTTACAAAATGTATTCTAGTTGTAATAAAATAATAACCATTTTCAATGTAATATATACTATACGTATATATTTTATAACTCAATTACTTTTATATTCGTTTGAAATTGATACATTAGGATTAACAAAGTGATTGATTCATTTTAAGATTTATATAAATACGTATATGCATAATGTATGTATTGTGTAAATATGAAATATAAAATAAAAAAAGTTTAAATGTGATAAGAGTAATCATGATATTAATTTCTTTTAATATGTGTAATAAAAATATAAAATTTTACAATGATTACTTAATAATAGATATAATATGAAAAGACAATAATATTTATAGAAGTAAAAAATCAACAATAGCTAAAAGTTACATGTATAATTATTATTTAAAGTATATAATTTACAACAACAACATCAATTAAGAGTTTCATACATATTAAAAAGAATTATAATATTATATTATAAACTTAATATATAATTATTTTAAAAAACATATTAAAAAGAAATATAATAATTTTTTAAACGCATAAAAATAATATTTGAAATAAACTATACTTAAATATTAATTTTTTTACATTTACATTATAATTAATTGTTATAATAAAATTACAAAATTGAAATTAAATTCCCTTGTTTGTAGGGAATAATTATAACAACATTATCATAACTACATATTTTTAATAAATATATATTGGTTCATATTTTATATCATTTATTTTATATAAATATTTTTGTATAATTTATAAGTAATTCTATCCTACACTTTATAAATGATTATGCTATAATTTATAATTTAGGAATTCCAAAAAAAAATATAAATACAATTTTCAAATTCCCTTGAAATAAATTTATTAAAATTTTGGGCCGACTCAGGCCCTACGGGCTACCTATGGCCCGCCCGAGACAAGCCACGGCCCAATTGATTCTGGTCCGCCAATTGGCCACGGGCACCCTTGCCTCGGCCCGTTTCCACCATTCCTATTTCTCATAAAGGAAAACAATACCCACCAATAGAGACTAGTTGTGAGTTGAGAATAGACAATGCTTAAGTACATACCCCCAAAAAAATGATTAAAAAAAAACTACAATAGTCAACATAATTATCAATAAAAACAGTAAATGCAACAAATCCCAACTAAAGAGGTCTACCCAAGGAACCTGAGTAATGCCATAATGGATGCAAAAATAAAAAGATGTCAAACAAAAAGGAATATCATATTAATAAGGACGAAGTGTTGAGCTAGCGTGATCCTCTTAAAGATGTGATGGTCACTAAGGAATTTTAAGTTTTAAAAAAAATGATGGATAATGGAAGCTCCGTTGATATTCTTTTTTATGAGGTCTTCAAAGCAACGAGACTTGAATCATAGTAGCTTCACCAGACGTCTTTTTCCTTTGATCAGTTTTGGAGGAGATCAAGTCTTACCTAAAAGGAAAATAGATCTTGCAATTTCAATCAACGAGATATTTATGGAAGACAGAATGCGTTTGTTATCTGGAAGACATGTATTGTTATGATAGCATATACCTTGTTAAAATGAAAAATATTAAAATCTCAATATCAGCCAAATTCATACTTATCAACATTGAAAAGGCAAGAATTTGGTGAAAGTGAAAAAATGGTTATGAATTTAAAGGAAAAATTACTTAGTTATAACAGTACCAAATTCATGGAATTTGGATCTTATAAAGTTTTTTAATATGTAAAATGTAATCAGAAGTCTACTTCATGGAGTTATCCCTTTGATATTTAATGTATCAGATTTGAATTCATTTGATTGGTTTAAGGGTTATGCATATACGATGGAAACATAAGTTTAGAGTAACTGAAGTTGAATTTATCTTATGGAAACTTGATTTGAAGATGTATTAAATGTAAAGGAAGTTCGATTTTCAGAAGATTTTTGGTGAATACCCGATTCGATTTTTCAATGATTTTTACTCTACCATTATAGGTAAGTCATACAAATAATAAGCATATTGACAGATACACGGAAAAGAAAAGTACCTTTTAAAGGAAACAAATAAAACTTGTGCTAAACAAAGACCAGAGCATTAAATATACATATTTGTTAGCAAACTTTGTCCCACTGAAAATGAGAAAGCTAACACCAAAAGCTTAATGACACCATTCGCTACTCTTTCTGACAGATTATTTACAGATGGTCTGCTTGGAGTCATATCCCTTCCTGATGGAACCTTGCCTTATTCAGAGCTTTCTTCTTTTCTGTGGACATTCAGAACATAGCTTAAAACATAAAAGACTTGTCATAAAACAATGGGAATTGCAAGATTGGTACAAATATACCATATAAACAGTCACTACTTCTGAAGACTAGACCACATACTGTCAAAAAGTGAAGGTGATGATTATGTAGTCACATTCACATGCAAGTCATCCAAATGGAAAAACGATTCCAATCAAAAGGGAAAAATGCAGAAGTACTGCCTGACTAACATGTACATTATTCACCAAAGATAAATATTAACAATAAGTTAATTGCAGGAATGTAAAAACTTGGCGCTTCCAACACAAAAGCATTGTCAATAAGTTCAAAGAACTCACAATTGTACAGTGATTAGAGATCAGATGATGATTGTTGTTTCTCTGATCCTTGTTGTGGCCATATCTGTGCCATGTAAGGATTAGACTGCTGAGCGTACATAGATGGGTCCAACACAGGCTTACCCATCATCATTCCTGGAGCTCCAACCTGAGGTGCATGCTGAGATGGATAGCTGTAAGGGAGAGCATCAGAAGGCGCTCCAAAAGGCACTGTTCCTCTTGTGGTTGATGCCAGGACTTCATCTTTCAATTCCTCCCGGGGCACAATGTCAACCAAGAAGTCAAATATATCAGTTCTAGTGATTGCTGCAGCTATGTCATTCTTTTGAAGCGTCCTCCTTTTGTTCTCCTCTGTGTGATTCCAAGACCGCAGGGTCAGTTCTAGGATAAACATTTCACAAGCTCTGGCAAATATGACAGGGGCTTCAGCTGAGATCATCCTAACGTCCTCATCAGCCTTCATGATTTTCTTGATCCTTGCTAAGGGAAGGCTATGATTTTTGAAGTCAGAAACTTTATCAATTTCTTGATACTGAGTTGCCCAAAATGTATGAAGTTGTTGTTGCAGTTGCTGCTGCTGCTGTTGCTGTTGGTTGTGAATCTGCTGGTAGGCAAGTTGGTGTTGAGCAAACTGAGCACCCGCAGGCTGACTGATAGGATGCATGGCCCCAGCTGATGCAGTAACTGATCCAGAAGTTGCAGCAGCAGGCATTTGGTTTGCATGGAACGGGCTTATGCCGTATGACAGTTGTGCTGCACTATTACCAATCCCTATAGCAGGTGTTTGTCCATGCCCTGGTTGATCCATTCTGATCCAGGTAAAATCAGCAGATGAAACTTAATGCCTATGCCACTAATAAAATAAGGAACATCAAAGAATTAGGAACATATATAGCATCATAAAAACACAGAAACAGATTGCACACTGGAAGGAACTGCAGAATGGAATTGATATGAAGGTGAAATCTCAATCTTCTAACCTATGGTGAGTTACATTTGAAAACATACCAAAGGTATGTTAAAAAACTTGTAATATGTTTTGAAAAGGGAAACTCCATCATTGTTAACATTCTGGAGCAAGAAAGGCAAACACAGAGAATAAAGATGCCAAAAGCAAATTCGTTGCTTGCTTTTCCATACCAGGGAGTGAAGTTTTTTCTTTAATCAAGGAAATTTTCAGCGCTAGTTTTGGTGTTCAATAACGCATCAATTGCATGCAGAGTAGTAACAACTTTCCCTTAATAATTTCTAGGATTGCAAATATTTTCATGGAGAAATGAGTATCAAAAACCAACATTAATAGCATATTTAGAAAGGAAATTTAAAAGGAGTATATAGAAATAATCAAGCTAGCCAGAAGCACAAACCATCTGCAAAAGCTCTTATCTACTATTACCATCTAATTCTATTTAACTGTGATTTGCATATCTGCAATTGAATACAGGAGTCACTGAAGCATTTCGGAATAGTTGCAGTTGAACAGTTAACGGGTCCAAATTGTTTAGATACCATACTGAAGAAGGATACATTTCCGCTTCAGAGACATTATCTTATGCAAGTCATGTTCTATTATTGTAGACAAAAGGCACTAAGACATACGAATGATTACTTGCTTGATAAAATTCCCGATGAAACACTCAGAAATCAAAACACTGAGGCTACATAATGAAAACGATTATGAAATTAACATAGCAACAAAGAGAAACTCCAAAATTTTAAAACGTTGTCATCTGTAATGAACAAAGAGAGAGGATTGAATATAACTAAATCAGAAGGGTTATCTATTGATCTCAATCCAAGCTATTATAACTATAAGCTCGAGTAAGACGAAGAGTGATCTTCTGCTTCTTCTTTGAGTTCTTGCTCTCAACCATTTTGAAGTGGACATGAGACAATGCAATCCAGAAAATAAATGATTGGAATTCATTCGAAGATGAACCACAACTCTCAGAGAAAATTTCAGCACATTCGGTTAAGGACACCTCATTTTAATAATAGAGCCTCATCCAAAGTAGCAAAAGAACGTTGATCGACGTTGTGACAACGATCCAAAAAGAGAGGATCAGAACCGTAACTAGAACCAATCCCAACCCGCAATTGCCTTTTATTGAAAAGGAGAAACATAAACAACATTTGCAAGGAGAATACAACCCAGAAAACTCTCGAGTCTATTCATGCTCATGGTCATTAAAACCAAGTAGAAAGTTTGCAAATTGCATAGGTTTCATGAGAAAAATAGACAGTAAGTTGTACGTTACCTTTTCTGCTAACAGAGGTTGTCCTTTTCTTACTGCCTAGAAGAATGAGGATCTGAGGAAAAGAGAAAGGAAGGGTAAATATAAAGAAGGGAGAGTAATTAACAAGAGATCCACGGGGATTTTACGATTTGCTAATCATGGGTTTTCATTATTTTTGTCCAAACAGTGAAAGATCAGATTTGTAGATTCTTTGGGGGATGAGGAATCAGCAAAATCGGATCTTTCGTGAAAAATGATGAGGCTATTTTTTGGTTTATATTGATTCTCTGCTTACTGCTTAGAGAAAGTACCAAACAAAAGCTGATTGTTGGATCTGGACTTTCGAGCCTGTCTTACATTGTCGGGTACAAACTTTGTACGGGCTTCTACCTTTTCCTTCCTAGTAATTTGCTTTTTGTGTATACATGTTACCTATAAATACCTACCCGTTCCAATCACATATCTCTATTATTTTTCTTTTACATTTTATATATCGGAAAAGAATGTTTCAATTTGACTCATTTTTTTAATCAATAATTTATCTAATTAAGTAATGCTTTTATCAAATGTTATTACATAACACTAACATTTTCTACAAAGGTTCTCCTTTAATTTGATTTTTATTTGTTAATTCTAGACAAATTTTCTTTATCTTACTTTTGTAATTAATGGTTATACTTTCCGCTTCTCGTTTTTTTGTTGGTTCTTTTCTCCTTTTATAAATGAAACCATATTTAATATTTAACTTTCTACTTCCTTGGATTCTTATAATTAACCCTTATTTTATTTCTTCTTTTTTTAGTTTTTATCATGTTCCCACTCTATATCTTACCCAACTTCCTGACCCGAACTTTATATGGTTCAAATGTTGGTTTCCTCTCTTCAGTTTTCCAATTTTGGTCTTAACTCATACCTTCCTCTCACTTTCGTCGTCCCTTAAATTTATTAGACTCGGTCCTCTTTATAAAAATTCTTTATTCTCACACTCTCTCCTTTCTCCTATACCATCTCAAGCCTCCATTCCTTCTCCCTCTTCCCCCTTCGACCCTAGTTGTTCCTAAAACATGGTGTTATGTAGTTGAGATTAAATCATCTACCAAACTCTTCTATAGTCCACAATAAACTACTTTAAACCTCTCATTGATATCCCCTTATTAAAGTTCTTTAAGTAGGTGCAATTAGGTGGATTACCACATTAATGGCATACTTCTTAATAAAGGACCCTCTTTTCCCATATACAAAGATGAGTTAAAGCTAGATGGGAAAATATTCTTTTTTAAATTCTTCAATGAGATAAGCATGAAGAACATTTTGGAGCAAGAACATTGACATTTTTATGGAAATATAGTATATGATTAGACATACAAAGATTGAAACAAATTCCAATATGAGATAATTTCTATAACATCCCGTTAGAATATGGTTGATGCATTGAACACACTAGAAAATAACACCTAACTCTACACAACTAAATTTGTAATAGTAGTGAGAAAGGATCCTATCCACAAAGAGTACGTGTTTACCTTTTGTAATGAATAAATCGGTGTATATGATTGGGGGGAGGTTTCGTTAAATTCAATTAACAAAATAAAGTAAAACTAAACAAGGGAAGACAAATTAAATTAAAAGTACAAAAATTACAAGAATTAATCAATAGATTTTAAATCTAGTTTGCGGTTAAATCAACACCTTTACATGAATATGTATAGTCAATCCTCATGTTGTCCTTGTACCTCTCTTTAAACTATTCGTAGATTAACAAAAAGCTCTATTAATCTTAGTTTTCTCTTAGGTTGTATCTAATTAAAACAGCCACAATAACAACAACAAAAACAAGAACCCAATAAAAATTCTACTAAACGTGGAGTCTGGGGAGATTCAATATATGTAGTCTTACCCCTAACTAGTAGAAAGACTATTTTTGAACAAGCTATTTAATGTGATAAATCACTTTATGTAATAGGAAAACAAGTTAATCTAAGAAACAATCACAAAAGCTCGAGTCATTTAACATATATTATGTTATCCCTAATGATGCTCCATAATTAGTTTACTATAAGTAAATCATATTTACAATGATTACATATTGCAATCAAGATTATAGCAATGAATCCATACATAAATAATCTAGTAGGCTTTAAATTGTTTATACATAAATTAAACACATAATAACATAATCAATCCTAAAAAAAAGTTTAAAATACATGTTTAGCTTAATCAATGCCCAAATATGTTCTTTCTCAACCTCGATATCCCCTTTGAACTGGAACGATGACATTTAGCTCCTCGTAGCTCTCAAAAGGGAAGGGAATTTGCCTATTTTTTATTCTCTCATCTCTCCATACCCTTTTTAGCCTCTTAAATGCCCTATCACAATACAAAATTAGGGTTACGTGGTTATAGACAATTAGCTACACAAACCTACAAGTGACTGTGTATGTTAATTTAGCACAAATTTCAAAGTTATACAGTCCCAGATAGATACATGATCGTGTAAGTCCCAGGGTTGCTTGAAACAACGTCTTCGAGTTTGTACACGTTCCTATACACAGCTGTATAAGTCACAGTAACTGCAATTCTTCCATTCTTTGTCTCTTCACCACCTTACTTTATCTATTTCTTGCTTTACGAAGAAATATAAGATCGAGCATCAGTAGAATGGCACCAAAGATATAGATTTAGCTCATTGTTGTTCTTTTTCCTTCGACTTATACCTAAAGCAAAACATGAACCAAAATAAGTACCTTAAGCGCAACATAACATTAAACACTAAGTATTAGGGAATAAATATATCAATAATAAAGTACTTATTAAGTTCCCTCACACTTGGATTTATCAAGTTCCCCACTCAAAATCAAAATTCAGATACTTCCTCTTTAACCATACTTCCTAAGAATAGACATTTATAAGAAAAGAGGAATAACTTTCAAAATCATGGAAAGAATTGAACATTCAATGATTTTACTTATGATCAATCAACAACCATTTCTTTCTAAAAACTGAGCAATCTAAGGTGGACTTTGATAAGTTATGTTTTAAAATAAGATAAAACTACAAGTACACTTAAACACCTTTTATGATCAAGATCTTCCACGACTTTGCATATCATATCAATTTTCCACCACTAAAGATTCACATGCATAATATGAATTAAAGGACTTTTCATGGTCGTAATGAGGCAAATGTTAAGGTGAGAAGTATTTGGATCATGTAGTTCAAAAGCCATAAAAACTAGTGAAGCAGTAAAAACACTTAATAAAGTAACAAATGCAAAAAGTGAACATTTAATCAAATTTGGGTGCCATCAGCTATGATGAATGCAA
The DNA here is from genome assembly GCA_025629825.1 of Erythroxylum guanchezii. Classification (NCBI taxonomy): domain Eukaryota; kingdom Viridiplantae; phylum Streptophyta; class Magnoliopsida; order Malpighiales; family Erythroxylaceae; genus Erythroxylum; species Erythroxylum guanchezii. Next base: position 18,538,735 of record JAOTAX010000006.1, read on the forward strand.
AAACTTTGTTCCCATAGCTTAAATTCAAACTTTCACACCACAAACTACATAAAGCACAGGGAATTAGAAAAATCACTCATAAGGACAATGATGAATAATTCACTATAACCATAATGAGTGATCCTTCACAACTTCTTCCCTATTTATATCATAATCAAGTCACTCATTCTACACAACTTTAGGAGAAAAGATTAACATGAATTACTTTGCAAAATAAATGATTTTCCTCCTTGATAACTTCTTTTCTTTTATTCTCTTTTTCTTTTCTTTTCTCTTGTTTTTAATGTCCAAAATAAATAAAAAATTGAAAGGAACTACATCAACGATGGAATTGAATAGGCAATAAAATCATATTTTATTAACTATAACTGACCCGAATAAATGCCCACCTTACACTTATTCTCTTGTGCATCCACAAAAATCACCAATCATAAATGCTCCACTAGATTTAAGGATTAGGTAAGACATTTTGTTACGTTAAAGACTCCTAATATGGTTAACATAAAAAGAAAATGTTAATAATGCTTAAGGGGCTTAACAATAGGAAAAATCATGTCATTGGGTAGGCTATTTGGCTAATATAGCTCATAAAACAAAGAATGCCTATATAATTTTCATATTAATGCATGTGATAAAAATGTAGTTTAAAATAAAAAATCAAGGCAAACTCAAGTTTATGTCTACCCACTAATCACTACTCTTCTAAAGGAAACATACATTGACTAACAATAAAGCAAGAATACAAGCTCAAGTTGCTATGAATTTTTCCGATTGATTCTATTATCTAATTATAACTATATAATTCTAGAAGAAATAGAAAAGGAGAGTTTTTTTTTGTTTTCCTTTTTAACAAGAAAAAAACTTAATTACACATAATAAACAAACTTTAAAACACACATAATGAACAAGATCCTCACCCCCATACTTAAAACTTACATTGTCTCCAATGTACATTAAATATTAGGAATGGAGCATTCAACAAAAATAAAAATGTGAAAACGTAAAGGACAAGGAACAAACTCCCATTCGTTACCTCCTAGGCAATGACTTTGTTTATTGTCGTTGGCTCGACTCCAAATTTTCTTCATCATATGATAAAATTTTCATTTCTAAGGATGATAACTTCTGCATTCTCCAATTGTCATTCTTCAGGACAAGGCTTGAGTTCATGAAAATTTGTCATCCATATTCACCACATAAAAATTTGTAGGAAATTAGTTTATTAACCTACGCAAGTACATCCTCTATCACCCTATATGATAAGCATTAGTGCCATCAATCAATTATAGGATAACACTAGTTTCTTTCAATGGGCCTAAATTTAAAAAAGCATAATGGAATGAGGCATAACATTAATCGATGCCCTTAAATCTAACATGTTCTATATAATCATAGTTTTACCAATTTTAGAGGGAATGGTAAACATGTCTAGGTCCTTACATTTAGGAGGCATTTCTTTTTAAAGTCTGCGTAAATAGTTTCACTCATCCTAATCATTTCATTACCTCTCACTAGTTTGTATATAATTCCTTTAGGAATTTCGCAACCCTTGGCATTTGCCTTGATCACCTCTAACAATGGTATGTTCGCTTCAACCTTCCAAAAGGCTTCTCAAATCTCCTTAATTATCCTTTTTTCATTGTTTGACTTTGCTAACCCACCAAGGAAGGTGGAGGGTTAGTCTTAAAAATAATTGGGGCTCCGTCATTTACTTTTGAGTTAGATGAGATATCCCTTTCTTCTTCAAGCTCCTTCTCAGTTTCTTCTTCACTAGCCATCCTTTGTGTGATTCTTTTAGGATCCTCAAGCTTTTTACCACTCTTTAAGTTGATTGCACTAACATTCTTTAGATTTATCTCAAGTTATGATGTTAATTTTCCCCCCTTTTAGGCTTTTAAATGGTAGATATCAACTATAATTTGACTCATTTGGTTCTCCAAATTTTGATTTCTAGATTTCATCTCCTGAAATTGAGATCTTGTCTCTTGTTGAAACAATTTTATATCCTACTGGAATTAAAAAGTGTTAGTTGCAAGAGACTTAACCATATCTTCCAATGAAGTACCTAAGGCAAAAGAGGAGGCTTGTGGTCCATGTTGAAATTGTTGTGCACCTTGCAATTTATTTGGGAAATAGTTCTATTGCCTATTATCTCCATAACTCAGGTTCGAGTAATCCCTCTAAACTGGGTTATCGGTCTAGGAATATGGGTTGCATTGTTGGGCAAAATTTTCTCCTGCAGCATTAACATACTTTATGTTTCCCTCTTAAGTTGGGCACCCATATGTCAGATGATTCATATTTGCACATATCTCATAAACTTTTACCTGTGATTGCCCCGCAACAATCTGTCTAACAAAGGATGTTAGTTCATCTAAAGAATGTTTTATGGATGAATTACTTATGTCATTTACCCTATAAACATCATTAAGAACTCTAAATTGTTGAGTGTTTACCGCCATATGCTCAATTAATGACCTTGGCCCCTCGGGAATCTTCTCACTTAGTGTTCCACCACTTGCTGCATCTACTAAACTCATATATATAGTAATGATCCTTCGTAGAAATATTGGATAAAGAGTTGCCCCGTGATATTGTGATGGGGACAACTAGTACACAACTTCTTGAAGCGTTCCTAACACTCATATAGGGATTTTCCATGATGTTTCTTTATCCTACAAATTTCTTTCTTATGCTTGTTATTCTTGATGTTGAAAGGTACTTCTCCAAAAATAACTTTTTCATTTTCATATATATGCTAATACTCTTTACAGGCAAATTAAACATCCAATATTTTGTCACACCCTTCAGTGAAAATAGAAAAGCTCTTAAGATGTCACCCCTCGAGGTTTCATACTAAGACAAACCATATCGAGTTCTTTAAAGTGCTTATGAGCATCTCTAACCACAAAACTACAAAAATTAGGAAAAAGATGTATCAACCTAGACTTAACTCAAAAGCAATACGTTCACCAAAATTTGGGAAAGTAAAGCATAAGTGTCTTTGAGTTATGTCTAGGGTAGCCAACTCTCTTAGAGTTCACAGATTGGTCGTAACTTCTTCTAAATAAATCCCTTGCTCTATTTCTAGATTTGTTCTATTTTTCCTACGCAACCTTTATCATGTCATTTTAATCTCGAGATCGAATTGTACAAGGTCTTAGTAAGGAGATCTAGTCATTGTCATACACAAACATTAACAAACATAAAAAGATCAAGAAACAACTATAAAAACTAATTATAAACAAATATGAATACAAAACAATAATTAATATCAAACGCAAAAACTAAATCACTTCACTCCCTAGTAACAACTCCAAAGTTCTAGTCGATGAGTCAAACATACCAGAAAATAATACCTAACTTTGCACAACTAAATTTGTAATAGTAGTGAGAAAAGATTGTATCCACAGAAAGTGTGTATTTAGCTTACGTAATGAATAAATCAGTATATAGGATTGGGGGGTTGGTTTAATTCAATTAACAAAATAAAGTAAAACTAAACTATAGAAGAAAATGAAATCAAACAATGCAAAATTACAAAGATTAATCAATGTGTTTTGAATCTAATTTACGGTTCAATCTTGACCTATACCTAAATGTCCATAATCAATCATCACATTATTCTCATACCTCTCTTTTAAAATATTAACCATATATTAATAACAAGTTGTATTATTATCAGTTTTTCCTTAGGTTGTATCTAATTAAAACAAGCTCTTTGATTAGGCCTAACTATCAGATAGCCTATAATAAGCTCTTTAGATTTAGTTTGAAAATCACTTTACATAATAAGAAAATAAGTTAATATAAGCAATAACTATATAAGCTCAAGTCATTTAACCTATGATATGTTATCCTCACCATTAGTTTACCACAAGTGAATAAGATTTATAACGATTACGAATTGCAATCTAGATTATGGAAATGAATCCATACATGAATAATATAGTTGACTTATCTAAATCATTTATAATTGAAAATCCAAAACATTAAACACTTAATAATATAGTTAATCCCAAATGAGAGTTAAAAATAACATCACTAGCTTAATCAATGCCTAAACATGTTCGTTCGGCCTCAATATCTCTTTTAAATTGGAAAGCTGAAATTTAGCTCCTCATAGCCCTTAAAGGGAGGAAAATTTGCTCCTTTTAAGTCTCTAATCTCTTCATACCCTTTTTGTCCTCTTAAATGCCTTTTTATAGTGCAAAATTAGGGTTGCATAGTTATACATAGTTAGCTACACGAGCGTGTAAATGATTGTATATGTTAATTTAGTAGAAATTACAGAGTTATACTGTCCCAAAGAGATACATGATCATGTAAGTCCTGCACGGGCATGTAAGTTTATAGGTTGCTTGAAATAAAATCTTCAAGTTTGTACATGCTTTCAGTGCGTTATGTGTTCCCATACACGGTCGTGTAAGTCACAGTAACTCCATTCTTTCATTCTTTGTTCTGTCTTCACCCTACTTCATCTCTTTCTTGCTCTATAAAGGTAAATAAAAGATTGAGTATCAATAGAACAACTCTAAGGATACAGATTTAGCCCATTTTGGTTCTTGTTCCTCCAACTTGTATCTAAAGCAAAATACAAATCAAAACAAGTATCATAAGCACAATATAACATTAGTCACTAAGCATTAGGGAATAAATATATCAACAATCAATCACTTATCATAATATTGGTCTATTACTAGTCTCAGTTACCTAACTAACTCCTTAGGCAAGCCCCTATGTCTTGATAAGCACACTACTAACCTATAAAGAATTAGATTTATCAAAACTTATATAGTGATGGATCTATATTAGGAATTACCTAGCATACTGAGAATCTTAAGATTAGGGGATGAAAGGGAACTAATTGAAGCAAAAATATCAGTATCCTACTATTGGAGACGTACAAGTCAAACAAATTACAAAGTTTGGAAACTAATATATAAGAAATTCACAATAGGGACTTATTAGGAAATAATGAGTATGAACAATATGATTGGACTAGAAGAGGCAAACCCAAATGTAGAGATAGTTTGTGAGAAAACTATAGTATTAGAGGGAATTAGCTCAACTCTAGCAAAGACCAATGTCCTAGAGGAGATGTTTCCACTTAGAGAGCCTATAGCCCCTTATGCCAATAAAATCACAAATCTAACCAAAGAGATAACTCCTACAAGAAAAATAGTTGACTATGCTACACCACAATAGGAATAAGGCTCTTCAGATAAAACTATAACAGATCACGCTATAAGCCCAAGTAAGGATGCTCTTTGTATTATAACCAGAAGAACCTCAAGTAGGAAAAAAGAATGTCCCTAAAACCAAAACCACCCATAATGTGTGTTTTGGCCTAGAATGTTAGAGATTTGAACAATCCTAATAAAAAATAAACTTCAAATGAATTTTTATCACTAGGAAAGCCCTTTTTATTGGCCTTTTAAAGACTAAAATAAAATCTAATTACCTAAAGCAAAGGGTTTTCAAATAATTCTTAATGTGTGATTTCTAACTAAGAAACTTATTGTAATGGAAAAGTGATTATTTCTTTTAACCCTATTTATGTTTAGGAATAAGAATTAAAAATGCACAGACCAATACCTCCATATTTAGGAATGTCAATTTTGCCTGGCCTGATTTTGGCCCAAGTTGACCATGCCGTAGGCCAAAATTGTTTGGCCTTATCGAGCCATGGGCCTAGCTCGGCCTCAGCTCAGGCCGACTTTACTGGAACATCAAAAACATCATCACATAATAAGGTTTAGTCGGGAACCAAGAGCGGCTCAGGTCCAACCCAGCCCATTGACATCCCTATCCATATTATAGTCACCCTAATCCATAGTAATACCCTAGTTGATATCACTTTTATCTATGCACACAATTTAGCTTCTCAAAGAAAAGCTCTTTAGTCTGACCTTATTAATTTAGTAGCCTCTGTTTCTAATCCTTAGATTGTTCTTAGAGATTCTCTACTCCAATAAAGTTGAGGGAAGATCTCTAATAAAATAATAATATTGATGACTTCAGAAACTACTTATATAGTATTAGTTTTAAGGACCTTAAATATAATGTTTATTAATTCACTCAGAGTAATACGAAAGAAGGAATTTGAACCTAAAAAAGAAGCTTATTTGATGTTACTTGGACCTCCACTTTAAGCAAAGTGTTTTATACTTCATCCCCCCAATAATATCAAATCACTTTCCAATAGAAGTGCATCTTAATGTCTATTCTTACACCAGAAAGAGCATATTTAAATTTAACAATTTTTTTGTAAATATCTTGACTATAGTTCTATTATCAATAAGTTAATTAATACAAATGTAAAAAGGTATAGCCCTTATAAGCGTAGTAGTAGATCAAGGTAATAAAGATCGAACTTAAATAAACAAAAGTTTGCAATGATACTCTTTAGACACTAATAGATGTCAATGATAGCTTAATCAATTTACAAATCAAGCTCTCCCTTAAACCCTACACAAAATTCTTATGACTTAAGAGAAAAATTCTCTCTTTAATCATATCAATGCTTTTGATAATCATAATTCCCTTTAATGATAGAGATCAAAAATTTAACTATTAAATGATGAAGATGAGAATCCTAGGTTCTTTCCTATCTCCATTCTTAGTAAGAAGAACACCAAATTGATATGTACCCTCATAGATAGTATATGAGAAACATATTACAAGAAAGGGGACCTTAAAACCCTGGCTTTCTAATTTTTCAAAGAATCTCTTCATAGTATAGGTGGCTTCATTTCTTATTTGGATGAAATATAGAACTTTATACCTTAATTTCTAATCAGCAAGTTGACTTCTCGGTACTCCTTTTAAAGAACTAATGTGGAAAGAACCTTATTTATTATGAACTCAAAACGAACTCTAATATTATATTGTTTTAATATATTCTTTGTCTAAAGATCATCGAATCTAGTTATGGATATAATAAATTCAATTCTTGAATTTTTCTCTTTTGCAAATTTTTAAGAGAATTCAATAAGAATTTTATATGCCTTATGCCTAAAACCTAAAACCCCTCATGTTTTAAGGAATTTAGACCAATATTTTATTATTTACAAAATCATCTCCAAAGTACTAGCTTCTAGACTTAAAGCAAGCTTACAAACCATCATAAACCTAAGCTAATGTGCATTTAACCAAAAAAGGAGCACTAAGGATGATATCCTCTTGACTCAAATATTCTTCAAGAATTACCATAAAAAGACACATATAAGGAGCTATGTATTGAAATTGAACTTCACTAAAGATTTTGAATTAGTAAATTAGGGCTTGTTATTTGATGTTCTAATAGCCTTTGGGCACTCCAACAAATTTATAAGTTAGATAGAGCAATGTGTTACCTTCACAACTTTCAGTGTCCTTATAATGGTGAACCTACTTCTAGCTTCTAAGGAGGAAAGAGATGAAGATAAAAAGGATCCTTTTTCACAATATCTATTTACCTTCTTCACTTAAGCTCTCCTCATATTAAAAATAATAAAAATAAGAACTAAAAGGATAATTTAGTACCATTTCAAATGTAAAATTCTTTAAAATTTTAACTTGTTAATGATATACTAATGCTATTTAGAGGAAACGTTGACCTAGTTAATGATATACTTAACTCCCTAAAACTTTTCAAAGATTGTTAAGACTCATTATCAACAATATCAAAAGCCACCTGTTAGCTTCTACTAGTATACATGATTTTATAGCTTAAGTAATATGATTGTTAAAGCTTTCAAACACTCTAACGTTCATTCAAATACCCTAGAGTCCCCTTTTTACATCAAGACCTACCTTTATTGAATGCCAACCTCTCTTTGACAAAATTCACAAAAGAATTAGAAGGTGGAGCAACAAATTCCTAACATTTGCAAGGAGATTACAACTAATCAAATCTATACTTTGCATCTTATAGATGTACTGGTTTGCTCACATATTTCTCCTTACTAATATGATTGAAGATACTAAAAGATTGCTAAGAAATTTATCTCTGGAGTGGTAAGTTTAATAGAATTACATACGCCAAATTAAAATGGGTTCTCTAAGGTCTAGAGAATAATGGGGTGTACGGATAAAACTTATTAGAATTATGAATAAGGTTATATTGGCAAAGAGAATATGGAAGTTGTTTGATAATCAAGAATCACTATAAGCACAATGGATACATATACAATTATTCAAAGGTTAGAATATCAAGAAAATCCAAATAAAAAACAAGCATTTCTTAGATTTCATTACATATGTTGAACATAGGAGACAAAGTTGCAACCAACCAACCAACCAACAACACCAGTATGAATCTTGCTGATACGTAGGGTTTGGAGAGGTTCAGTAATATTCACTCTTACCCCTAACTAGTAGAAAGATTATTTCTAAAATAAGTGACAAAGTTGCAACGCATATAAAGCATTGTGGGGAATGAAAAAAATGGCTATGATATTTCAATTGGCACTTATTAGTCCCTCTTTACTAATAATTCAATGTTGGAAACTTAATTTCTATCATATTATCTTCCTTTAAAGTTAATTTCATAATATAAGGTAACTACTAGTCGTGGCCTTCTTACTACACTTGGGGCTGCTCCAATATTCCGAACAACATGGTTAACTACCACTAGAGAGGACATAATCTCAATAGTTGAGATATAACTCAAGTAAATTCATTATAAAATCTTGTGCTAAACTCTTCAAAGAAGCTTGCATAATGGGTTGATTGTGTATAATCATGCTAAGCTAGAGCTTCTTTTATACATTGGTTATTTGAACGTTAGTATACAAAGGTTATTTGAAAAAATTAATCTACAAGCTAATAATTGGTCCTAGATTACAAATCAGGAAAGAATGGCAAAGGTCACGTGTAAAGGAGAGACAAACATATTGCTCTTTATCCAAGTGGTCTCTCTTACATGGACCTCTATTGGTTTTCTCATTTAATTAATTTTATTTTTTTGGCTATTTTGAATCAGTTAGTACTATCATTCACTAATGCAAATTTTAACGTAACATCTTTATGTTTGTTCAAAAAGTCATCCGCATTCACCTAATGCCAATAGTAAATGTATATTTGTAATGTGGTTTTTTAACATCTTATCCAATTAAAATATTCGTATTAGGAACCTTCAATCTCTAATTTTACATATTTTTAAAAAATATTTGTATAATATCTAAGTGATGTTTATGCAACTTTTTATATTCCTTTGAAATAAATCTAAAACAAAAGACTTCAATGTTCTAACCGAAAGTTTCCCATTGAAGCTTCTTCTCTCTACTTTTATCCATAAAAAGTAATTTTTTTATATATAAATTATGAATTAAGGAGTCATATTTTAAAACTGATTAGCATAAACCGTAGGTCCAGGAGAGGAAAAACCTCGTTTGCAACTTCACAAATTACATTTTAAAGAGATTGGTCCATGAAAAATATTCATGAACCATAGGCTAAAGAGAGAATGGACTTTCTTTCTTCAACACAAAAAAAAATTATAGCTTCATAAATCGTAATTCAAGGGGTGAATAAATTTTCTTGTTCCAACACAAAAATCTGAATTTCTTCTAAACAAGCTTCCCGCAAGTCTCAAAATTGCTGCATGATTTGATCTTATGATGTCCAACTTCAACTCACCACCCTCAATTGCTCTTCTAGCTCTTAAGAGCTCTTTGCAGGTCTATAATCTATGCCTTTGGACTTGTCAAACTCGTTCTCAAGAGTGGGCATCTACACATTAAACTCCTCCTCTATCACATCTTTCTCCTTCTTGTATGCGTCATGTTCCCTGCATGAATCATCCATTGCCTTAACAACTTTGCATAGTTACTTGTAAAATTTCTCATAAATATACCACTACTCTTGCTAAACCTTCACAGGTCGTATTTCTCTATCTTTTACTTTACAAACATGAGTGTGGGGCCCCCACTGTCGGATCAAGCTCTAGCACTCTCATTGTTGTTTTGCAGGCTTAACGACCCTAGGCCTAGATAGTTACGCGAGCCCAATTAAGTTTCAAGCTACATCATAAATTTTAACCGAATATCCACACAATGTAAACTGAAGCTTATGTGGACCTACCTGATTATCTCAAGGGTTAGGCCTACAAAACGACAACCAGACCTCCGGCAATGACTCCTCCACAACCAAGTTAGTAAAACAAAGGGGCAAGAAATAGGTGTAGTAAGGTTTTTAACAAGAATAGTGGTGTGTTTAGTGCTACCTTTATAAAAGCAATCCATCAAAGAAATATAGAGTTTTAGTGTAACTCTAATATGGGACTTGGATAAATTTGTTTGTTAAGAGTTTTCCATAACTTATTTAGGCTTGATCCAAATGTAGTCAGCAAAACCATCTTATTCTAGGTTTGGTTGGGCTTATATCAGTAATTTAAAAAAGAGTTTTTTGAGAAATAACTTTATAGAATAGATTGTTTAATAATATAAAAATAAAAAAATACTTTTAACTTTTACTATATTTTGTTTTGTAATAAAAATTATTTATGTATATAAAAATTATTTGAAGTATATTAAACAATATGCAAAGTATAATATATTAATTATTATATAATTTTAAACCATATGAAACATAAATGACAATATATCTAACTAAATCTTTTATATGGATTATAACATAAGTAAAATTAATATCAAAAATAAATATTAAAAAAATATTAAAAACTAAATAATATTATATAAATCTCAAAATAAATATTCAAGTTAAATAAATGGTTAAATAGATAATAAAACAATTGCACAAGAGATTAAGGAAGATAAGTTTGCAAGATAAACGTAAAGATGAGTTTGTAAATATTATGAGAATTATGTGAAACATAAGGATAAAAAGGACTAAAAAATAAGTTCATTAATTGATATAAAAAATCAACCCAAAAAATTATTTGAGAGGCTTTTTTAAAAACCTCTAAATTTGAGCTTTTTAAAAAGTTATATTTTAGCTAATAAAAAACCATATATATTAAAGAAGTACTTTTTATTTTACAGCCAAACACCTATTTTTAAAAAAAAGACTTTTGTGGTGAAAAAAAGTACTTATCGACCTCCCAAATATCCTTCCAAATAGGTACTTAGTTACCTAGAAACCAACTCTTAAATGACTGAAGCCAATGGATGAAGTTTCAGCAATTTTGAACACTTTTACTCAGGTGACACAGTTCCAAGATAGATCTCCAAAGGTCAAGGTGAAACAACAATTGAAATAGAGATGTTCGAGGGATTCAGGATCCACTTTACAAATATAACAAATTTTTTCTCCAGATTGAGGAATCTAAGCCTATGAACTAATGTAGGCACTCTACCCATTACAAATAACCACACGTATAAGCATAAGTAAGGAAGCAAGTTTTTTTTTTTTACCCCCCATAAAATATTACTCTAGGCCATTTTTTCCCCTTCACCGATACCCGCCCTATACGATTTATTAGTAAAAACACCTAAGCTTTGTCTAAGCCATTTGTGAGTATTATCTCTACGCTTGTTAGGGTTGCCGCTTAGTAATACGTGGTTACTCCATTGATTATCATTTATCCATGCTTTTACCTTGGAGTTCTTAGGGAACCTGAGCACGAAGGTTATTGTGCTGTATTCAAAGTACTTATCATACTCCAGTTGTCAAAATACAAGGATGTAGTTTCCCCATTCCCTACCATACATTTAAGGTGTCTTGGCATTGTCCCTGCAAAAAGAACAAAGAGAATGATGGTTTATCCTCGATGTCCCATAGGCTTTCCCTTTTAACAAATATGCATGGACCATCTAACCCATAATGACCCCTTGTTTACTAGAAGTCTCCAAATTCTCTTCCCCATAACCACCTTACTGGTTAACTTAATTGGATAAACTTCAAGTCCTCATTCAACTCTTGGTTTATAAACTTCCTTCCAATTTACCTTAGTAAAATATCTACCATTGCATTCTTCTACCCACACGAACCTCCTTATCATCATTTTTAATCTTTTGATTTTCCCCTTTGCAAGGAAAAGAAAATGCAAAGACCATATACATAAAGGGAATTAAGCGCATATTTGAATAGTTGAGGTCTCCTTAGGGATGAGAGAGTTTTATTGCACCAATTGCTAAGTTTTCTCTAAATTCTCTCTGCTAATGGGAGGCATTCCTTATATAGAATTCTGTTAGTAATTACCGGCAGACCAAGATACATGAATAGAGCCATTATGCATCATGACTTGCACTAGCTGATAAGATGATATCGCTTTTATGCTTGTTTATATCCCAAACCATTCCTTAAAGCCATGGAGCGAGGCCATAAGAGTACTAATAGACTGATCATATGCTCTTGACAACAATAAAACATCATCTACAACATAATTGTCAAGTAAGATAATATTTTTGAATGCAGACAACAACATACCATTTTATTATTACCAAAATAAAGGATAGTTCAACAAACAATTCTTTATCTTGAAATCTTAAAAACATGAAGTTCAGTAACACATGATGTTCAGGCACAAGCAAATGAAATGAATGCTACCATGCATTGCATATATGAAAAAAGAAAACAGTGTTTGTAGACACCACACCTCTCACATTGGTGACATGTTGGACTTACTGTAACATTAGTCTCCAATAAACATAACATCGTTCAATAGTTTAGCTACTAAATTCACTGTAATCTGCCACAAAAAGGACCTCTTTAGCTGATTATTATATAAAGTTGGAAAGTAGCATAAAAGCAAAAAAAGAAAACGATGCACAAATAATATCAACAAGATTTGCCAAAATGGGAAGAAATGAGGTGCCACATTACATATAGATGAACTAAGATATTTGATCTGGTGGATCTTATATTTGCTTCTTGGTGCTAATCAAAACACAATGGAATTGGGAAAGACTGATAACAAACCCCAGAAAGTGTAGTAACGTGCCTATCTTCATATTGCAAATAAAACACTCCCCCCTGGCTATTTTTTCCCTCGTACATCTTTATCGTATCTACCCTTGAATTTATATTATCAGCTGTAATAAAGAATGTAGCTATAATCGCAACATATTAGCTGGTTTCCTACCACTGAATAATCAGCTAGAAAACTCAGCAATAGCTATGCTAAGTACCATTAAAAAGACATAAAGACCCACAAGGCAGAAGCCCCAGAACCTAGGCACCCGAAATCTGGACCACGTAATAACTAGCAGAGACCCCATTAGGCTCAGAAGCAAGAACACGAATGCAATTACAATTCCAATATGGAAATTGAGTTCATAAGCTTTGGGATAAATATGAGCGGTTTGCATCACCAAAGCAGACCCAAGACCCACAAGCATGTTAAACATTGGTCCAGCAAAGCACCCAGCCATAGCCATTGCTGGCTGGCCTGCTTTGGCTACCGCAACATCAGCAACAAGATCACCAACTGAATTTCCCCATGCAAGCACTGTGAGCCCAAGTAGGGATGGATGCACCTCAAGAACTATCCCCAGTGCTTGGAGGCAGTTTAGCAGTTCTCCGGCAACAGTGGATATCCAAAAGACACTCATTACAAATGCCAGAAGCACTACTAGTATTTGCTCAGTTTTTGGGGGTTCCTTTTCCAGAATAAAGTGAAGAACTGCCAGAGAGGTGCTTGCCAGTAGAATTACAAACCAAAGTGGCAAATAAGTGTTCGGAAGGAGGAATATTATTGGATGATCTAGCGGCATGAATGAATTGCAAGTGTATAACAAGGCTAGGGGACAGAGAGCGATATTAACAGATAAATAGAACCTGTTCCATTCCGAGGGTGATGGTTGTGGAATTGTGAGCTTTAGAAGAAATGAGATAGGGAGTTTCCACACTTTTGATACCTGCATGCATGACAAAAATAAGAATCAGTAAAGCATGCCCTTTGCTGTAACAAATACAAAAATGGCCTAAAAAAATACACAAATTACTCTCTGTTAAAAACATGCTTTTGCCTTGTTGATTTCCGTTTCTTGTCTGAACAGGTTTTATTACTTAATTACATCACCTAAATCAATAGTTTTAAGTATAAGCCAAGTCCACATGTTTTGGCAGCATTTCAAATGTCCCAAGCACGTAAAATCCTAGAGGATTCTAGTGCATGATCCACTTTTTCCGCCCTAGCAAGATCAAGAAACAGCACACATGTGAAAAATCCAATCTTAAGTTTACTTATCCACCGAGAGAAAAAAGTACACGGCAGTCCAGTGATTGTAAATATTCCTTTCTTTGGGTTGGGATGTAAAACCCCAAAGCTCAACCTTAACCTTCAGCTCAATTGATTTGCAGCAACACTAACAGTTCCAATGCTGAATCTTAAAAGTCTATCATTTATAAGCATTAAGAATAAGAGCAATTTGAATAAGATACTGAAACAGAATCAAGTTTTAACATATCCTTCCTTAATAGAATATAACTATTTGGTTGTAAACGTTAAGTAGCTAATTGGTTTACATTTTAATATTTGAGGAAAACAAATTCAGATAGAAAATGCATAACTAAAGAAATATAGACAGCATTTCAATTACGTACACGAGAAGAAAACCGATATATACATAATGAAGCAGATCACTGTCCCGTTCTCTTATGTTCATCCACACAACAATTCAGTCTACAAACAAGTCATTTGCGACAATGCTAAGCATTTAGTAACGAGTGCTGAATGATTACAGACTCATGAGGCAATATCGAGTTAATTGATGATAGAGAAGCACAAAGCAACCCATTTGAATTCTCAGAGATCAAACAAAATTGAAGATCGTACATTTTGTCCTATTACAACTTTCCCGTTCCGCAGGAGAGACAATGCCATCCGAAGGACATAAAGTCATTCAAGGCTTCCTCAGTATAAGTCCTAAAGGTTGTGTTGGAAGAAACAGACAAGTAACACTGAGAGCATTCTAAAATCAACAAACCATTGAGACGAACATTCAGTTAATATACCTGAATTGACCATATACCAAACCACACCCAGATCACACAATAACATCCAGTTAAAATGCTTAAAAAGAGTGGACGAGGAACATGTGAAGGGAAAAGGCAACTTTATCTCAAAATTGCATGGGCTTCCAAGGAAAATATTATCACATAACACAATTGTTACCTTTTCATAACCCATTCTGAAACACCCAGAAACCTCCCCCTTATCGACAAGAAATTCACTACCTTTTTCACAATCCATTTCTCTTGAATCTCTCACATCCTTCACTTTATCTTCACCATCGCTAGCGGCAGTTCCCCAATCCATCCAAAATACGAAACCAACAAAGAACACATAGAATCCGACAAATCCAATAGCCTGCCAAAAAGATATCTCCCCACTCAAATACACATAAAACAAAAACAGAGCCCCAACAAGATAAAAGCCAACATCTCTCACAAAAGACCCCGGATCCACATTAAATGGCGCAGCATATATCGCAACAAATCCAACAACAAGGGCAGAGACAAAAGTCCCAGCAGACAAGATAGCCCCAAACCCAGTCCTATACTGCCCAGAGCGAACCGCAGCAAGAGAAGCGAAAACATCTGGAGCTCCATTGCCAAGAGCTAAAAGGGTGACACCACCCATGCTTGGAGAGAGGTTTAAGTGATTGGTGAGCTTTGTAGTGACAACAGAGAAATGACATTGGGCAGTTTTGATGAGGACATAGAAGTGGAGAAGAATGAACAATAAAAGGCAAGGAATGGAGAGGAAAGGGTTGGCCTTGAAAAGGCAAAAATGAAGTGAAAGATAGTTGATGAGACCATTGGTGGGATCAAGAGAAGAGCACGTGAGAGGGACAACTTGGGGGTGTGAAATGAGTGACCTTTTGGGGATTTGGGGAGATGGGTTGGGTTGAAATGAGGAATAAGAGAAAAGGAAAGTGGTGGAGAAGAGGGTTAAAGAGAGAGCAGCGAAGGAGTTGAAGAAGAGATGGTATGAGAAGGCCATGCCATTTCAGAGGAAGCTTTTCCTGCGGATCTTTCTTCTTCTTGTGTTGTGTATCAAGTGTGTGCGCGTACCTGTGTCACTGGGAGATTCTTTTTTGGCCTTAGATTAGATTACGCGTTTTTCTATATTTAGTACATGTACATGAAACATTCTTTCCGATCATATATGCAACGTATTTACTATTTAGAATCATGCTTGGATTGGAATTTGGAAGAGAAAACCAACAATTGTGTTTAACTTGAAGAGAGTGTAAAAAAATATTAATATATTGTTTTGTGTTACAACACAATCACGCATGAATTAATGGCACTTGTTATTTTCCGACTAAAAATAAATCAACCTTATCTTTTTTTCTTTGGATTGAAATTACATTTAACATCATATATAATTCATTTTATTCAATGTATATTTTTATATCGTTCATTGAAACAAATGCTAAATGCTACAATATTTAAAACCTTACTCATATCTTCTACTCTAACAATAACAATAATTTAGTAAAAGTTTCGCTGATACATAAATTTGGAGAAATCCAGTAATACGCTACCTTGCCACTAATTAGTAGAGAGACTATTTTCGATAGATTCACATGAAAAAAAAAGAAAAGAAAAAATATATATACTTTTTAAAATAATAAAATAGAAATAAGATAATAACAATAAAATATAAAAATAAAAATAAAGCAATAAAATAGAGAAAACTAAAGAATAAAATAAATAAATAAATACACTTATAAAAAAGAAGACAAGTAACTAAATAAATCAAAAAAGTCATTACAAAAAAATATTTAGGCTAAGTGAGGAAATATTTAGGGTGGATGACTAAGAGAAAATTATTATATATTAAATGTTTAGACTAAATACAAAATATAAGATTTAGGGATGGCAATAAGGCCTGATTCAAAATCAACAAGCACGGTCATGCTTTCATTAAAAAAGCTATAAAAATACTTTTGTCATTATTCCTTAATGTTATTTTTGGCCACAAACACTGACTATGCTTTATCATTTTTACAGTTAAAAATATCCTTTTCTTCCTATTTAGTTTTTAATTGTTGGTATAAATTCTTGTAAGTATTGATTTTAGCTATTGAGATTATCTCATTTGCTTCTTTCTTTCCCAATTTATAACTTTCTTTATTAATTACTCTCTCTAATGCTATCCAATAGAACTTTATAATCACTCTTATGAGAACTTAATATTTTCTTATACATTTTCGTTCCACTTTCAAGACTCCGTCTTACTACTCTTAGCTTTTTATAAGCACTCAAGATCAGAAGTACTTCTAAAAAATGTTGCTACTCTATTCCATATTTAGTTAGCAGCTCCTTCTAATTTTTATTTTATTTTTATATATTACTCTATTGTTAGCTTGTTAAACCAATATTATCATGTTTGATATTTCATTCTTCTAACTCCTATATTTAAATATCGATGGCTTAACTTTCTGTTATCTTTCAGATTGTTTTTTTAATTTAATTGTTTATGAGATACAAGAAACTAATATAATACCCGATTAATATCTTGTTTTCTTTTCTCCGAAACTTTCCAATTTTGACGCCATACTATCATAGTATTTTATACGGGAATATCTAAATTTGGAGGATGTCTCTCCTAAACAAATTGTCCAAAGTCACAAATAGACCATGTAAGTTCATATAAATTTACACTAAATTTATTTCAGAAATCAAATTAGATTTATAATCTTTTCAAACTTAATTATTTTTTATTTTAAATCCATCGGAAATTTACACTACCACACAATTACCAAATGAACCAACTCTTATAGTAAGCTCCTTGTCAAATTTAGTCTTTTTTAAGTCATTACTGACATCATTAATTTGGTTGTAGCCCTAAAGTTATTTTAATTAAAGCTTTTCTGAAACTTGCTAAAAGTCTAAACATAAGGCAGCCATTTCATTTCTTCCATTTCACCAAAATTCATAAATGCAATTCTCACGTAATAACTGACTTGCATTAACTGTAAAATAACACTCAATTGTAAGAGGTTACCAATTGAGCTTCCTAGATAACCATTTCCTTCGCTTAGTTGCATCCATTTTCACAAACAACTTTGCCTTTTCCTCATTCTCTAGAATTTGACAGGCTTCCAAGAAGAGCTCATCATCCATGCCTGGTATAGCTTGAAGCGCATCAACAATGACTTCAATAGATAAATGTTCTCCATCATCTTTATTTCGCACATTTCTTGCTACATGGAAGTTCGTACCTAGTGCTTCTTCAGCCTCCTCATTGAGTTTTTGGATTTTTCTAGAAGACATCGAGTAGATTGGTGAAGTTGCACAATTTCTTTTGTTCTGGGTAAGTGCACCCGTGAATACACTGCCAAGGACACCGTTGTTGTTCTCCATTTCTATGCTAGAACGACTTAACCTTCCACCTACCACTCTGTTACCAAATATCACGCAAAGATCATTATAACTTCCCAACATTCTATTTCGATATTTGATTGCACCTGGATGTCTCTGCACAAAATAAATTATGTCACAGGAAACACTATCAGAAAAATGTTATATGCACACCTCCAAAAGTAAGTACAAATACCACTTTCTTTCATTTTTTTCTGACAGAAAAAGAAGTAATAAGTTCAGCTTTTTTAGAGAGATGAGATGGAATCCCACAAGACAATCGTGGGTACATGAAGCTGGAAAGAAGGTAATTTCTGAAGCCATCCATGTTCCAGAGAAAGAAAAAGACACACGCACCTTGATATAAACTTCCCAATCGTCATCATCAGCAATGACCTTTTGCTCAATGCCATCCCATGCAAAGCCAATCTGATTGATAAGCATCCTAATGTTATTGTATTCTTTCATCAAGCTTAGGTACAAGCTTTCTACTTCATCTTTGTCACATAGAACTCCAAATTTCTCATTGAATGATTCAATTATCCAGGCCCAAGCTTGTTCGGTGAATGTCTTACCAATCACGTTCCCTTCAATTACTTGTCCTAACATGAGTTGAATAAAGTATACTTCCATTGACTTGGTCCAATTTATTGGTAGAGGATTAAAATCAGGTGGAACTGGGGAATCTTCTTCATCTGTAATTTCAACAGAAGAAAGTATCCCACTCAGATATTCATAAGATAATCCCATGTACAGTGACCATCATAAAATGAGATTTTAAGTCTCGAAATTTTTCTCCAGATATCTTAACAGTTCTTTTAATAGCATATTGACAAAAACTATTCAAGGGAGAGGGGAGAGAAAGTGGAGATGTAAAATTATGAGGAGAATGATACCATCGCTTGGTACCAGGACACAGTCACAAATAGCCCTTGAGCGACTTGAATCATTGTCCCTTCCATTAATATTTCCACCTCCGAATATCAAGAACAAATCATTATAATTAGGAAGGGTCCGATTCCAATACGACCGTGCATCAGGGCAATCCTGCAAACAAGTTTAAACTACAAGATTTTTCTAATTTTGTTAAAGAGAACTGAACAATGGATATAGGAAGTACCTTTAGATAAGCATGCCATAAAGAATCATCAGCAATTATCTTTTGACGCAGCTCGTCCCAAGCAAATCCACCATGATCAAGTAAACTTTTCATATCATTGAATTGCTTCATCAAGTTCATGAAGTGGCCCCTTAAAATATTCTCATCATGCTGATATCCAAACTCAGAACTGAACTTTGTTGCCATACAACTCCATTCTTGTCTGGTTAAATTTTTACTCATACTTCCTTGACGAACATGCTCAAGCATCAGGTCAATGAAATATCGGTCCATTTCTGGAGTCCAATTAGTCTTCGCGTAGTGGTTATTGTTAAAAAATTGTCCTTAAACAAATTGGGAAGTGTACATGAGAAAGTTTCGTCATGTATGTATCATCATTGCATCAACTTTGTTCATGTTTGAGCCTCATATATCCTCTAGTAACCATAAAGTAACCAATGGAACAAAAAGAAAAAGTAACACATTTCTAAAATGAAGCATGATAATCTCCATGTTAATAAAAGCAGAGGTCATCATCAGTGCCTGTACCTGGACCTAATAGATTGGCTTCATCATCAGGCGAAGGCTTTCCATAAATCAAAAATAAATCATTGTAATCTTCCATAAATCTAGTTCCGTAGAGTTCGACCTCCGGTTGTTCCTGGAATGTAGAAACATTAGCAGCCTTTAATAGGAATTGCTGATATACTAAATCAAGACAAAGTGAAGCACCTTTATAAATGTATCCCACACATACATACCATGATGACCTGCAGTGTACCATCCCAAGAAAGCCTTCTCCTCTCAAGAGAACTCTTCACCACACTGTGTAACTTCTGAAAACTTCTGCTACGACTCTTCAGGATATCCTTGCCATATTGTGATCCAAATCTTTCGTTGAACAACACAGCCATATCTATCCAAGCTTGGTCTATAGTATAGTCAATTTTATTCCCTCTATGTATTTGCTCTAACATAAGGTCAACAAAGTAGCGGTCCATCACAGGCGTCCAACTTGTCTCTGAAAGATCACCATCTGCATGGCAATCATCATGCTTTCCTGCCAATCACACGGCTTGATAACTTTTCCTTGTATTTGTAAATAATAATAGTAGTGCTTCAAGTCTCTAGGACCTGTAATCATATGTATGATGGAATTAAAGCAATCAAGCATAATAAAAGCTATATAACAACAGAATCTTATTCTTAAATTTGAGAAACAATCAGAAACACTAGTTACTCACTCCAGATTGAAAAGACTTGAACTACAACAAAAATCCTCATTTATCAGTTGAATCACTAAAGCATAAACGATTCTCCATGATCAAGGTTTGCATCAGAAATATTATTTTCCTGTAATTTATACCTGCCCACACAAAATATGTTCATATATCTGCTAATGCATACCAATGATCATATCAGGGCTTTCACTGCCAAGATCAACATTATGTTCCCTCTGCCTGCATCGTTCGAAAGAACCTTCTTCACCATAGATAAGGCATAGCTTATGATAGCTGGGCACAGATTTATTTCTGTATGGCTGAGCATCAGGATGCATCTGCATACATCAAAACAAACATGAAACAATAAGTTCTTCAAACATATTAGCCAGAAGAAAGAGAAGGTAACTTCACCTTAATATAAGAATCCCAAACATGATCTTCAGCTATAATCATTTCTCTGTTTTCATCCCAAGAAAATCCAGTTTGCTCCAGAATGACTTTTACATCATTATATTGCCTCCTCAAATGTTTGAATCGATTTCTTAAAATGTTTTTCTCACATGCTAAACCAACTTTAGCATTGACTAACTTGGTCATTTCCGTCCAAGCCTTAGGTGTAAATTCATAACCGATCTTATTACCCCTAAGGGTTTGGTCTTGCAACAAGTCAATGAGATAGTAATCCATTAATGGGTTCCAAATAGGCCCAGGACCATGACATCCAGCAGAGTAATGACAATCCTTTTCTTCATCTGCATGAATGAAAAACCCATTAAAGGTGCAATAATGTGTGCATAAGAATACATATATATATAAAAGGGAATCAAACATTAAGAACTAAAGAAGATCATCAACTAGAGTTGTTGCCTTTGATGAAATGCAGCAATGACAGAAGCCAGCAGAGGATGCTGTTGAAGAAATGTCGAACTCACCAGTCTCAATTTGTAAACATTTATTTTCAGTAATCTGATTTTGATGCTTAGCTCCACGAGGCCCCCTGGTAATCTCATTGCTGTAAATGAGGCTCAAATGTTCATAATTTAGTAAAGGCTTCCCTCTGTATGAATGTGCCTCTGGATGGCCCTTCATTAACAATAGCTATCTATTAATAAGCATATTTGCATAAGTTATCATCCGGAGACCAATAATATTATTGTTGTACCTTGATATACTTCTCCCAAATACCATCATCAGCTAAGATCATTTGGTGCTTTTCATCCCAAGAAAATCCATTTCTCTTGAGTATTCTTCTCATATCACTATAGTACTTAAACAGCTTATTATAGCGGCGCATCAGAAAACTTTTTCCATATTTAGAACAAAATCTAACATTTAATGAAGTAAGAATGTTATTCCATGCTACGTTACTGAACGATTTATCTGTCTTATTGCCCTTTCTGATTTCATCCAGCATACGCTCAACAAGACATTGGTCCATGTCTGGTGTCCAATATGTTCTCACATGCTCAATACTTGCTGGGTGAATACCTGTTCCAAAGCCTATGATTAAGCAAAGAATTATTTAGTCTTGCATTTTCTAAATAAAGAAGACAAACCCATGTTATCTGCCTGAGTACAATATTCATATCAAACTTCATGTCTGTTTTTCTTTGTCTTTTTTAGTCTGATCTTTCAGAGAAATCTGAAATTGTGAAAATTATATAAAGTTTATATATATATATAAATCATCACTTCCAGCCCATATCCTACTTTAGTTAAACATATCACATTAATACAAGTCTCACAAATGTTGTTATGCATAGAAAGTTATAATCAGCCACCCCAAATTTTGACATACAGTTTTAAGACTCTACTGGAAAATGTAACCTTACACTACATTCTTTAGTGGACGAAAAACATACCAATAATGAGCCCTTGAATGTCATCATCAAAATCTACATCATGACTTGAACGGCTGTATCTTCCATCTGCTTCTGTGTACGCAAATATCAAGCACAAATCATTGAAGTTCACCAAAGACTTCGTCTTGTAACATTCTGAATCAGGGTGAGCCTGTATTACTTTTATCGGTGACTTTCAAGTACTATCAGATATACAAAATGAAAAGGCATAGAGATCAATTTAGCAGACCTTAATATAGGCATCCCATACTTCATCAGCAGCTACCACCATCTTTTGAGTATCATCCCAGGAAAACTCACTTTGTTTGAGAAGATTTTTAACATCATTGTATTGCTTCCACAGAGTTTTATAATGACTTCTCAATATATCTTGGTCATATTTAGTCCCAAACTTTGAATTGAACATGTCCAGTATATCTGTCCATGATTGCTTGTTGAAAGTATGACCCAATCGATTGCCCCTGTGCATCTGATCCAGCATGAGATCAATAAAGTATCTTTCCATCATGAATGTCCGACTAGTGTTTGCTCTATCCCTAGTCGGAGGAATTTGACCGTCCATCTTCTTCCTAGCAAAAGCAGAGTTGGCGATAATAAAAGCTTATACACAGTCAAACCCAGTTCATGTATTTCATCAAAAACAGAAAAGACAGGAAAGAGAGAAGATTTTAACCAGTTATGGTCCCATCAGGCTAGGATCGAATGGGACTAGATTCAGCAAGTCAAAGATAGTAATTCTCTCCAGTCTGTTTTCACATGAAGCGGCATCTCAGAACTTCAAACCTCAAACCATAGTTTGCTATTACATTGCTGAATGGCTTCAGGCATACTGTCAACTCAATCAGTACAAAATATTAGAATTGACACCCACAAGTATCTTCTAAAACTAAATTAACCAATAATCTTAAAAAAGCCGAAAGGAAGATGACAAAAACAGTTGTATCTGTCAAAAAAGATTGAAAATAAAAAAAAAACTTCTTAATATGATACCTTAAAGCTAATGTACACAATAGAAGCAATTTCATGACTAAAAGACGAACAACAAGTTGAGAAGCAGAGCTCCAAAGATGGATACCTGCACAAATTAAAATGTCAAAAAGAAAAGGTTAAAAGCCTGAAGGAATAATAAATTCGTGGGAATATTTGATTCTCCTATACAAAAAATGATACATACCCTTTATTTGTGTCACTGGAGAAGGGAAAAGACAAGGGAGAGTACAAGGTCAAAAAATGGGGAGGACAGGGGCAAATCGTTTCGGGTCGGTTTTAACGGGTCATGAAGGCTACAACTGGTTGCGATCTGATCGGCTTAATGTAATTGTCATAAGATAAACAATATCCATATGTTATATTGTATTGCAATCAAGTCCCTCGTGTTCCGAAATATACCCAATCATCTGTTATATTGTATTGCAATCAAGTCCCTCGTGTTCCGAAATATACCCATTTGTTTCCAGTCTTTTGAGCTATTCCTTTTCTTTGGTTAAAATAACTAATGGCTAAATGTACCATCTGTATTTTAAGGTTTTATAATTGATCTGATCAACTTTTCAGATATCACTTTGTATCAAAATATTATTAAAACGACATTCTAAATATGATTCAAAGTGATATTAAAATAACTGTAAGATAGAGTTCGTTTAAATTTTTTATAAAATATTAAGTTACAAATCACACATTTAATTAATACTTAAATAAATTATTTTAAAAGCTACACTAATATCTAATTAGTCTAAATTACTCAAACATATTAAGTTGATGGTTTAACTATTAAAAATCTAATTCCTTTAGTTTTAAGAAGTTACAAGTATTATTTTGAAAACATTAAAATACAACATGATATTATAAATAACCATACCATTTACTTAATTTTTTTAAGAAATATGTTATTCAAACCTATAACAAAGCGCATGATTTGCATTCATAATTGACTTATTAACATGAGATGTTGACAAATTCAGGGGCATAAAGGTTATTAGGCAAATTAATTAAAAATTTACATTAGCTATCATTAATTATTTAATCAAGTGATTAAACATGTATTGAAGTTCTTAAGTTACCAAATTAATGTGAATGTGAAGACAAACAATAACAAAAATAAGTGAAGTCATCAAGAAAATAATACACAAATATTAGACGATAATAGTTAACATATCTATCAGAACAAAGGTTTAATTGTGGTTTAATAATTTTGGGAGCATCACATTAGGTGATATTAGAGCAGGTTTACGTTTCTAGGGACGTATTGAGTGAAACTAACAATTTGTTCTTGACTTATCTAAGATGGCTTCAGAAGATGATAATGTTGGCCCTGAGTCACCTGGGGAGTTGGGAAGTTTGATCCGTGCTCCGAATGTGCTGGATTAGGGCGATGCCCAAGCGAGTAGGGTAGGAGGAGAGGTGCCAATCCCTTCACAGATGATGCAGTTCTTTCATATGATGTAGCAGGCTATTATTGCGGCTCTAGCCCGAGGTGATTCTGGGGTAGATCACAACTATAAGTGGATCCGTAAGATGAGTGTAGTAGAGTTTCGAGTTACTACTAATTTTGAGGAGGTCGAGATATGGTGGGAGTAGACAGAGATAATTTTAGACTTCCTAGAGTGTACCTTGGATAGAAAGTTCTAGTACATTGTTTCCTTATTCTAAGGCAGTGCACTGACTTGGTGGAAGTCAGTGAAGCGATCATACAAGACCCAATAGATGACTTGGTAGGAGTTCCAGAGAGATTTCAAAGATAAATACACTCCACGGATATATCGGAATTGAAAGAAGATGGAGTTCATAAGTTTGGTTCAGATAGAGGAGATGTCGGTGGCTAATTATGAGGCTCCCTTTGTAGCCTTATCTAAGTATGCATTGTAGGCTATGGCAAATCCTGAACATAGTTGTTATCGATTTGAGCAGGGTCTGAGGATGAATATTCGTTTGGTTTTGGGGGCTGCTACTTCCGATTTCAAGAAGTTACTAGAGACTACACTTAGAGTGGAAGATGTAATAGAGCTAGGTAAAAGGAGAAGAGAGCTAAAAAGGCGACAGGATAGTCATCAAGGAGAGGGGAGTCGATCTGTTAGGAGGGGAGCTACTCATACTAGTGCAGGGGGATTAGGAGAGCGGATGACATATCGAGTAAAAGTGGTAGTTTCTACCAATCTAATGGAGATTAAGGAGTTGGCAGGGATTCAGGACAACATACCACTAGTAGTGCACCTTCAGTTAGATCAGATAAAGGGGCTAGTCAGAGGTTTAAAGGATCTTTTGATAGAGGAGTTGGAGGATTTTAGAGTTGTGTTACCTGTGGGAGATTTCACAAAGGACCATGTTGGGGACCTACTGGGATCAATAAGGCATGTTATATTTATGGAGAGTGGGGGTCACTGACAAAGGAGTTTTTCAACAATAAGAAGGAGTTCAGGAGTGTGGGTAGAGGAGATAGTACAGGGTCAGTGGTGCCTTCTGTTCAGGTAGAGGTTCGGGTAGAACTGGTGGCACACTAGCAGTGGGTACGAATATTAGTGGGATATCTTCAACTCAGAGTCAAATTCAAGCACCATATGACGAGGGAGGAGGCACCTGTAGCCAACGATATCATTTCTGGTACAATTTTATTATTTGATGTTAAAGTTTATGTGTTAGTAGACCCAAGATCTACACACTCTTACATTTCTTTAACGTTTGCCTCTAGAGTTCTAGGGGACATTAGTCCCTTAGGATACGACCTAAGAGGGTCGTTAATAGTAGGAGACTGTGTGGTAGTAAATAGTGTAAGGACGGAAATGTCAGTAAGGATTGGTGAAGTGAAGTTATTAGCTGACTTGATAGTGATGGAATTAAGGGAGTTCGGTGTGATTCTTAGGATGGATTGGTTGGCACAAAATCGAGCTACAAAAGATTGTTATACAAAGGAGGTGATGATAGAGTCTTCAGGTAGTGATATTTGTGGGGGATCGTTCCAACATATATGATCTCGACCGCGATTGCTAGATGGTTGATATTGGATGGGTGTGAGGCATATCTAGCTCATATCATAGATACGAGGGAGGTGAGTCCTGGATTAAAGGATATTCCTGTGAAGAGGGAATTTTTAGAGGTATTCTTAGATGATTTACTAGGTTTACCGCCTCAATGAGAGATAGATTTTACCATTGAGACTATGCCTGGGGTTACACCGATTTCTACCACACCTTATAGGATGACTATTATTGAGTTATATAAGTTAAAAAGGCAGTAGAGGAGTTGTTAGAAAATGGTTTTATTAAATTAAGCACATCACCATGGGGAGCTCTATGGTTGTTTATGAAGAAAAAGACTGGTAGTATGAGACTATGCATGGATTACTGACAACTAAACAGGATGATAGTAAAGAATAAGTACCCATTGTCGAGGATAGATGATCTTTTGGATCAGCTAAAGGGAGTTGTTATATTTTCCAATATTGACTTGAGATCGAGTTGAGGATTGCTGAGTCAACTATTCCCAAGACAACTTTCGCACTCAGTATAGCCATTATGAGTTCCTAATGATGCCTTTTTGGTTACTAATATACTAGATGCATTTATGGGATTGATGAACAGGACTTTTCAGGAGTATTTGGATCAAATTGCGATAATGTTCATTGATGATATATTGGTGTATTCAAGGAGTAAAGAGGAACATGAGCAACATTTAAGGATTG
The DNA here is from genome assembly GCA_025629825.1 of Erythroxylum guanchezii. Classification (NCBI taxonomy): domain Eukaryota; kingdom Viridiplantae; phylum Streptophyta; class Magnoliopsida; order Malpighiales; family Erythroxylaceae; genus Erythroxylum; species Erythroxylum guanchezii. The sequence goes on from JAOTAX010000006.1 coordinate 18,565,858, forward strand.
TGTTACAGATTCTGAAGGAGAGACAATTGTGTGCAAAGTTAAGTAAGTGTGAGTTTTGGATGGAGCGGGTAGTTTTTCTTGGACAAGTGGTGTCCAGAGATGAAGTGATGCCTGATCCTGCTAAGGTAAAGGCAATTATGGAGTGGAAACTGCCTAGAAATATATCAAAGGTAAGGAGTTTTTTAGGACTTGCTAGGTATTATTGGAGATTTGTGGAAGAATTTTTGATAATAACTAGCCCGTTAACCAAACTGCTAAAGAAAGGAGTTCAGTTTGAGTGGACCTATCAGTGTTAGGAGAGTTTTGAGGAGCTTAAGTAGAGATTAAATTCTATCCCAATTTTGGTGTTACCATCAGGTGGTGGAGGATTTGAGGTATATACTAATGCTTCAAGGATAGGTTTGGGGTATGTATTGATACTTCATAGGAAGGTGATAGCTTATGTCTCTCTTCAGTTGAGATCGTATGAGTTAAATTATCCCACCCATGATGTGGAGTTAGAAGCAATTGTGCATACTCTTAAGATTTGGAGACATTATTTGTAGATGCAGACATTATGAATCCTTACAGATCACAAAAGTCTCAAATATATTTTAACTCAAAGGGAGTTAAACTTAAGGCAAAGAAGTTGGATCAAGTTGTTGAAAGATTAAGATTGTACTATTGATTACCATTTGGGGAAGGCTAATGTAGTGGCAGATGTTTTGAGTAGAAAAGTGTAAGGCCCCAAATTATACCCTAGTTGAAATGTTATATGTTTATGAAGGCATAAGTGATAGGTGATAAATTGTGACATGATTGAATTTTTGTTTGATCTTGAATTTTGGGTTTAATGGATCCTACTTAGTGAATTGGAATTAATTGATACCATTAGAAAATTCATGTATTAAAATGTACATTTAGACAAGAAAAATGTCAAGTGGCAAGACAAGTTGGTACATGAAAATTGGATGACTAAGCCTATACATTTAGTGACATTTGGCATAAGTAAATAAGGGACAAATGACAGTACAATTGAATGACATTTGGCAGAATTGATTAAGTGACAAATGACCTAATAGATGTGTTAACCCCCCGAATTTTTCCTTATGAATTAAGCATGATTTAAATGAATTATGAGGTTTGATGGATTAATTTTGGACCTAATTATTTATGTCAAGGTTAGT
>JAOTAX010000006.1:18568481-18580223 GCA_025629825.1 Erythroxylum guanchezii
GAAATAGTACCCATTTGCCAGTTCATGTCCGTTTAACGGACAGGTTCGGGTGAAATAGTACCCATTTGCCAGTTCATGTCCGTCATGTCCGTTTAACGGACAGGTTCAGGTAAAATAGTGCCAAGTGTTCAGTTCATGTCCGTTTAACGGACACACATGTCCGTTCAACGGACACTCTCGGGAAAAGGGTTTCTAAGTTCAATTCATGTCCGTTTAACGGACATGTGTTGGGAAATTTATTTTTAGGAATTCCTTAGAGAAGATTTCAGTTTTGAAGTTAGATTAGTGTACGCTCATCACCAATGTGAGTTAGCAACAAGTGTCAGGTTTAGGGTTTCAACAAGGCTCCGGTCTTGGGAATGGGCTTCAGTCAAGCTCATGTCTCGGGCCCGTCGGGCTCCGGAAACGGGGTCCGACAGCAGCATATGCAAGAAGACATAAAGTCACTCCGTAGCGAAATCAAAGAATTGTTTTCTGAAGTTATGAAACATCTTCGGTCACGATCTTTTTGATCAATAACAAATAGGGAGAGAAAGGACAAAATAAGAAAGATAGGCGGAGAAAAGATAGAAAGGTAAGAGATAAGAAGAGAAGAGAAGAACAGGAGAAGAAGAAGAGAAATGTATTGAGGTAATCAAAGCATTTTGTTGTTTTAATTTCATTTGGCAAGATTTTTTTTTCAAATTGTATACAGTCTTATATTGTATATCGTATTAATAAAACTTTCTTTCTAAAAACTTTGATTATTTTTTATCATCAAAAAGGGGGAGATTGTGAAGCAAAAAGAAGACGATTAATGATTTTGATGGAAATCAAACAATAATAATATTAGAAAGCGATGTACCATTTCGGTAAGGCTGAAGAAAACTAAAATGAAGCTGCGGAAGCCAAAATGAGACGAAGCAGGGAAAGCCAAACTAAGACGGAAGCACAAGTGAAGCAAAAATAAGACGAACCCCGAAGAGAAAAATAAGACGAAGTGTGGAGACAAAAGCAAGAGAAAGTCGAAACTAAGATGAAGGGGAAACTAAGACGAAGCGGTTGACTTTAGAAAAACGTTTCTTATATTAAGATACAAAAGTTCAAGTGAAGCAAAAATAAGACGAACCGCAGAGACAAAAATAAGACGAAACGTAGAGACAAAAGTAAGACGAAGTGGAAACTAAGATGAAGGGGAGAATAAGACGAAGCGGTTGACTTAAGAAAAGCATTCCTTATATTAAGATACAAAAGTAAGACGAAGTGGAGAAGCAAAAATAAGACAAAGCACGGAGACAAAAGTTAGATGAAGTGCACAGACAAAAGTCCCAAAGTGAGACGGAAGCACAAATGAAGCAAAAATAAGACGAAGCACGGAGACAAAAGTTAGACAAAGTGCACAGACAAAAGTCCCAAAGTGAGACGGAAGCACAAATGAAGCAAAAATATGACGAACCGCGGAGACAAAAGTTAGAGATTGCGGAAACTAAGACGAAGTGGAATAAAAATCACAGAGAAAAGTAAGACGAAGCGAAGACGAAGTAGAAACTAAGACGAAATGGTGGAATGTAGAAAAGTGTTATTTCTATCAAGATAATTATTATATCAATATAAACCGTATGCTATATAATATTAATCTTTTATTATGTAGCATATTATGAACATTTGTTAAGTGCGTGGAGACAAATGAGACAAGCCGCGAAGATAAAAATAAGAGGAAGCGCGGAGATAAAAGTCAGAGGATGTGGAAACTAAGACGAAGCGGAAACTAAGACGAAGTGGTTGACTTTAGAAAAAGTGAGACAAAGCGGAGAAGTAAAAGTAAGACGAAGCACGGAGACAAAAGTAAGACGAAGTGCACAGACAAAAGTAAGACGAAGCGAAAACTAAGACGGGTCGGTTAAACCATATTATGCTATATAATATTAATCTTTTATTATGTAGTATATTATGCACATCTTTTAAGGTATCTGGAATCCAACTTTATTTCTTTGACACTGATGAAGAAGAACTACAAAAAAGGATCAGCAGTTCTGATAAACTTCGTCAAAATACATTGAAGCTCATAACCCTTATGCTAGGTTCACCAATTCTTTGAAGCTCATTATGACAATTCTTCAATATAACCCTCATGCTAGGTTCTTTCGAAGTCTTAAAGATATTCAATCATTTAAAAATCAGGAAATTGTTCTCTGATGTTATCCTGCTCTTGATCAACACGTTTACAATCTTCCTATTGCATCACAAGTGGCTGCGATATGGACAAAAACTGATGAAGAACAATATGATAAATCTCCTCATTTCCAAGTCTACATTCACTCAGGTCGACGTTATACAATTCAATCTTATTATGCATGCTATGACCCGCTTCAATATCCACTTTTATTTCTGCGGGGCAAATCAGGATGGTATCATGGCATTAAGCCGTTACCACAGCTGCAGAGAAACAAAAGCAAAAAAAAGAAATTACCAATCATTATCGGACGGAGAAACTTTAAGACAAAAAGGGAAAAAATCAGGCAACAATGAGAACTTAGTAGAACTGCAGAGAAACAAAAGCAAAAACAAGAACTTAACAAAGCTGGAGAGAAACTCCAAATGTTGAATAAAATCTATACCACAACCGATAAAACCGTAGGCCATCTGTACACAAATAAAACATGGATGAAAGTGGAAGGAAAAAACGCAAAGACAAAAAGGAAAACAAAAACATAACTGTAGAGAAACAAAAAAGGAAAACTTACCACAGTACGAAAACTTACCACAGCTGCAGAGAATCAAAAGAAAAAACGAGAATCTTATCTTTACTGCAGCCGATAAAACCGTAGGCCATCTGTACACACAATAAAACCTGGATGAAAGTGGAAGGAAAAAATGCAAAAATAAAAAGGAAAACAAAAACACAACTGTAGAGAAACAAAAAAGGAAAAGTTACCACAGTACAAAAACTTGTTGCAGAGAAACAAAAAAGGAAAAGTTATCACAGTACGAAAACTTACCACAGTTGCAGAGAAACAAAAGAAAAAACGAGAATCGTATCTGTACTGCAGCCGATAAAATCGTAGGCCATCTGTACACACTATAAAACCTGGATAAAAGTGGAAAGAACAAACGCAAAGATAAAAGGGAAAACAAAAACACAACTGTAGAGAAAAAAAGGAAAAAAAACGAGAATCGTATCTGTACTGCAGCCGATAAAATCGTAGGCCATCTATACACACAATAAAACCTGGATAAAAGTGGAAGGAACAAACGCAAAGATAAAAGGGAAAACAAAAACACAACTGTAGAGAAAAAAAAGGAAAAAAAAAATGAGAATCGTATCTGTATCCCAACCGATAAAACCGTAGGCCATCTGTACACACAATAAAACGTGGATGAAAGTGGAAGGAAAAAACGCAAAGACAAAAAGGAAAACAAAAACACAACTACAGAGGAAAAAAAAGGAAAACTTAACCGCAGGCCATCTGCAGACACAATTAAACCTGGATGAAAGTGGAAGGAAAAACGCAAAGACAAAAAGGAAAATAAAAACACAACTGCAAAGAAAAAAAGGAAAACTTGTCACAGTTGGAAATAAACCGCAGGCCATCTGCAGACACAATTAAAAAAAAATTGAAACAGAAGCAGAGAATGTCGAGGGCGGAGAACTGACAAAGAACGAGAGAGGAGCAGAGGAAGGCAAGGGCGGAGAGCTAAAGGAAGAGAGAGAAAGCTTTGCGGAACTCCAAGTAAAGCAAATGAATGAAGGGAAGGGAAAGAGTAATAATAAAGACACAACATTAAGCCGTCAGATTAAACGGACGAGTAGGATGAATCGGCAAACACAACATTCAATGAGCATATAATAATAATAAAGACACGACATTTAATGAACAGATATAAAAAGTCAGATTAAATGAACGAGCGGGATGAATCGGAAGACACAACATTCAATGAACAGATATAAACCATCAGATTAAATGAACGAGTGAAATGAATTACGCGATCGTCCATCCCAACTCGTCATTAGTATATATACTTAATATGCTGGGCCTGTTTAATAGTAAAGAGCTTATTTATAAAAGAACATTAACGTTAAAGAAACTCGAAATGCCAAAAAGTAAGATACATATTAACTATACAAATATGCCGTGCTTGCTCATTATAGATTGTAGAAACAAAAATGCTCCTGAACCGAAAAGGAAAAATATCGTAGAGGAAAATGATAAATTGCTGACGGAAAAAGGAATTTGGCATGCCAATCAAACAGCACACTTTGCTTGAAGATGGAAGTCTCTGAATTTGGCTGGTGGAATGAATTTAATACATGTAACGTGAACGAGGAACGTGAGAAGTAGGGTCCTCATCAAAAATTCACTATAATGTTCTTGCAGTGAGCCTAAAAAATGCAGGTGGCTTTCATCTTGGTTTTTTTTTTCAAACATAACAAAAGTTCTCCCAGTTTCTATTTTCTTTTTAGCCGACATTTATCATCCCATGTTAAATGGCCAAAATTACAGCAAAAACATACAATACAATATCGCAACCTCATCTATATTCCTCAGGCAAGCGATATCCTGACATAACTAATTCGTCGGCAAACATCTTGCCAGTCTTGGGCATGACATGCCAGTGCAGCGTCAAGTTGAATTCCTTGCCCCGTAGGTTGCTCCCCTGCACCATCAATTAAGAAAAAGAGACCCGTTATCAAACATAATGAGAGAAACAGGAAAACTGGATGTATCTGCGTGAAGAAATTTAAAGAATTTGGCATACTTGATCTACAAATCGATACTTGTTAGCTGTCTGTATCCAAAACTTTGCATGCTCTCTAGCAGGTATGATCGCGTCCCAGAGTGATACCTATTATACAAAAACAATTCATAATTAGCTTAATCTAGCAAAATGACTGAATTTCATGCACGATCTAGTTTCCATACATGTGGAATATGACGCATGGAAAGATAAAATATGCTAGTTCGGACCTTGCAACTGAAACACAGAATAACCAGACATAATTGAAACTGAAATGTTTCGAGATTGCAATTAGAAGTACCTGGTTCAAAGCATTTTTTGTGGTTTCATACTCTGCTGCTACAAATACAAATACCTGTGCAAATGTACAAGAAAATTATCCTATATGTTGATCAACTTTCAAAACAGAAGATAAGAATTGAGGAAAGCAACATGTTAAGATGATCAATAAAGTTCTTCAGGATCAGAAAATTTCACTTCATAAGATATTAATAGCCAGTTTGTCTACGGGTGAAATGAAATGTAGAGAATCTGTTCAATACTAGAAATTTAGTCCAATTAGATACAGTCAGCCAAAAGTTGAATGTTTTCCTCTGCTTTAGGTGACGATACATAGTATATAAGGCTTAGAAAGAAACAATTAAAAAATATCATCTAAAAACAAAGGAATTCTGAATAACATACCTGCTTTGTGTTCCATGTAAACAGAGATTGCAAATCCGCTGTTATATTCATCGTCAGGCTAACCTATATTGGATGACATCAAATTAAATTAGTTTTGAAAATGAAGCTAGGACATCAGTGTGCGCATAATGAATGCTAGGTGTACCATTATAGAACTTAAATAGAAAAATGACCTTTTGAACACACCATCTGAAAAATAAAAACTGTCACATAACAATCTTGTAGAAACTGAAGAACTAACTGAAAAGATAACCATCACCACTTTCAGCAGAAAGTTAACAATCTGCGTCAAAAGATTTCAACATAAAACAAAAAGTTGTGTGATCAACTGCTTCTTGTCAGCGTTCAATATATGACCACATCTTCAACTAATCCTATATATTCACACGAGACCCATGATCTTCTCATTTCAAAATTTTAATACAAAAACTTTGGAAAAGATTCAATCACTATACCTAGGTCATTAACAAATTCAATTGTATCTGTTCCTATTAGGGTGGTGTTATTTTCAACAAGCATATACATCGCTTACTCATGCTAGGTCATCAATCTAATTATAAGGACACTTTAACAATATGAGTGGCAGGGTGAATTCAAAATCAATTGATCAACAGCTGCGCCTAAAAATGTGATAACTGTTCAATGAGTGTTCATATGCTTAACCCTTTTCCATGTCAAATTCTATTAGTAAGGAAGCAGACCATGTGGAAAATCTCATATTCTTCAAATTTCATGCAATGAATATTATTGGCGACAAAACTTTTTTGTTTATTCGGTACTCCAAAAAGCAATTGAGGATCACACTTTAATTCGGGATGACTTAAAAGGCTTTTAAGTCATCCTGAAAGCTTTACAGAAGTTCAAATCATGATTTCCTCAATCCAATACCATTAAATCAGTATAAGATAACATATTACTAAACAACAGGAAAGATGCTAAATTATCAACCATACATATCGCAAAGATCCAACTATTCCATAAAAAAGGAGCCCATTTCAGTTATTGCTAACTCAAGTATATTTTGTTCCTTTCTGCCAACAATCAGCAGAGTAAACATTTTTACTTTAAGGGGAACGTAAAATGCTCCATTCAGATTTTAGAAGTGCTTCACAAACTCTAATATGAAAAGAAAATAACAATCCACCGTTAGAAAGAGTAGATAGAATAAAGAAAGTTACCTAAACTTGACAGTCAATGAAACTAAACCACTGAATCAATAGAAAACGCTTTTATCAGAAACCTTAATGACTCCTCAGCACGGTCATGGAATTGAAAGGGTAAAAATTTCTAGTTTCCGATTTCAAACTAAATTCAGGGCTTCAAAGCTAGTTCTCGCGTGATCTTAAGATTGAAATTTTTTTTGTTTCCTTTTCCCACTTCTTGGTTAATTAAATCAAAGAAAAGACAACTTTACAAAGGAAAAACCAAAACCACAAAATCAACCGAATATTCAAGCAAATATAATACCTAGACCTTTTATTTAAATCATTACAAAAATACAAATAAAACTGACCTCATCATTTCCATGGGGCTGCTTTTGGAACCAGTTGAAATTCAATATCTACAAAATCAAACAAACCCCCAAACGAAAACTAAAGTTTCAGATCCTAAATTCTTAATAGATCTAAAAGTATCGATAATGAAGATGAAGAGAAAACCTGAATTTGAGCAGATGGAGAAGGAGAGTTAAGATTGTCTGAGAGGGAAGCCATAGCGCACATGAGAGCAAGGATTGTGACGGCGAAGGTGAGCACGGCATTGGCTCTGTACCCAAAAGAATGCATTTTTTAGGCTTCGTTTGAAATAAGACTTGGGTGTTGATGAGTTGTGGTAACTGATGATGTGTCTGAGACCGAGTCGTCGATACTAGCAACGAAACTCCATAGTCGCCTGGCTTGGTTAGTGCGAGTCAGTGTCTGGGACTGGAAGCGGCTTTTTAATTTTATTTGTGAGAAATTGAAAATTTCCCCTTTAAGTAGAAACTAATGCTGCTCTTTGATTGGTCAGGACACGTATAATCCTACCCTGGGCCCCAACTTATTTCTTCTGTTTTTTACTTTTGCCCACTATATTATCAATATTCAATACAGCCAAGTTTCCATCATTCCTTTCAAATTCAATAAAAAAACACTTGGATTAAAATTTTAATTTCTGTTATTAATTTCAGTTTATATAATTTATGAAAAGTAAAAAAATAATTTTTATTTTATATTTATGCCTTTTTTCATAATTTGATTTAGTATCAACTAAATACATATTATTTAATTATTTAATATTAATTATTAATAAGAATTTATGAATATTTTAATTTAAAATTGCATATTTAATTATTTAGAATTATTAATAATTTAATTTAATTTTTATAATTAATTTAAATATTAATTTTGAAAATAAAATAAATATATTTTAAAATATATAAAATTTTAAATAAAATTTTCTTAAATGATTAAAAATAAAGATTAAAAATAATTTGTAATTTATAACTACAATAATTATTAAATTATTTATTTGAATAAATATTTAACTTTTTTAATTTATAAATAAAATAAGTATTAAATTATTTATTTGAATAAAAATTTAACTTTTTATTAATAGAAATCATTTATCTTTAAATTTTATTTGATATATAATTATTATCAGTAATAAAATATAACTACATTTACATTAACAATCAAATATGTTATTGTTTTTATTTAAAAAATTAAAACCGAAAACAGAAATCTAAAACTAAAAATTAAAAACCACAATAGAAAAATAGACATAAAACCAAAATGCACCTAATTTTTTTTCTATTTTTAGCCTTTTCCTACTTTTTTATTTCCTATTTTTATTTTTTATAACCTATTTTGTTATTGATTAAATATATATTATTTGATATAATTAATAATTAATAATTGATTATTGATTTCATTCCTTAAATTTGTTGTTTTTATTTTTTATTATGATATTCCCTAAACTTTTTAATTCATTCATTATATTTTATTAAGTATTTTATATTATGATTTTCATTAGTCTTCTTAATAGAAAATTTATATGATATTTAAGACACTCATATCATTTATGTTTAATTTAAACTTATTTTATGTTACTTTTAAAAATATTAATAAATTCCTAATATAAAGTGGTTAACAAAATTTAAATATTGAATTGTAAATTTTGATAGTTAGAAGATTGAAATAGAAAAAACATGTTAAATTGAAAGATTAAGAATATTAATGCCTTATAAAATTTAAATCACAATCTTTTTTTTTGCGATAGGCATTTTTTTAAATAATAAACTATATTTGATTATCTTGTTTATTAATTGGGGATTGTTAAAACAAAACATGTGGTTGAAATAACAAAATTTATGGAACATAAAGAGGAGGAGATCCTTCTCGTGTGTTAGCCCCTTAACATAAGAAGGCACTTTACAACTAGCCAAAGACGAACCTTGGGTGGAAGGTTAGCTAGATCACACGCATAGCGGTGGCATGCGAAAGCTCCAAGCTGATTTAGCACGTTAGATCAAGTATGGTGCCAGTTTTAGTAGAGTTTCGGACTGTGTACGAGCTGACATGGCTAAGGCTAAATTCTTAATGGACTAAGGACTTAGTAGGTGCTTAAATGGACAAGCCATGACTAATGAACTTGACATGGGTAAGCATTGGATCATATCAATGTGTTATGACTAGTTTTGGCTTGGATGACTCATCATTAACGGATATAGATCGTGGGGATTTTGTATGATATGGCGGATAAGATCACGGAGGATAAATATCAGCGCTAAAGGATAAAGACCACATAGGAGGAATCATCTGAAGATAGTAGACATCTTCGTGGATAGTAATAGATCATGTGTAATCTTTTATCTTGTTAGTTGGGATGTAGATAGACCTTATTAGATACTGTTCTATTTAGATGGGGATGTAATATTATAAGATAACAATGTAATATGATAGGATAAGATGAGATCATGGGTAGTAGAGTTCTGTTAGGATTCTAGCTTATTCCTCAAGCCTTGATGCTTATGTATATCTCATTTGAGACTTGCTTTTCACACAGAGTGAGAGAGCATTCCTTTGTATACTTTGAGGTTATTGTTGCCTTTGAATATTCTATTGCTTCCTTAGTTTCTTACGAGTGTGAGAGTTAAACACTGTGAGGTTCATGAGGCATTTGAGAACTCGATTGTTAGTTGACAATCATGTGGGGAAGGCTAAGTCTTGCTTAAACAAATCTAAGTAAGATTGTCGTGCAAAGGAGTAACCGTGAGGCGTGACTTACGGATAAGTTCAGTGCTTAAGAAAACCTTTGTAACAATTGGTATCAGAGCTATAATTTTGAGATGGCAAGAGGCAGTAATTTGACGGAGTGTGTCAACAAAGTGGAGGCACTCATTGGCCCAATTCCTTGAGGGGAGGAGGAGGCCACTTCTTACAATACTTGAATGGAGATGTTAGCGGAGCAAATCTAAGTGTTGTAGCATCAAATATCATAGTTGATGAAGGCACAAGAGGATATTAGGTTCGATATGACGATCCTAAGGCGTGTTGTTACAACACAGGAGACTAGACGTGTCAAGAGCACCACCGTGAAGGTGCATGAGCCTAAAGTTTTCGAAGGTGTTCGGAACGTGAAGGAACTCGAGAACTTTCTATGGGACATGAAGCAGTACTTTGTGTCTACAAAGATGCACGATGATGAGAAGGTCAACGTGGCGACCATGCAAGATACTCAATTTCTTCAAAGGACAAAAGCCTAACCCAACAGGAGAAAAGCGAGGGGAAAAAGAAGAAAGAATCCAAAAAGGAAGACTTCAAGGGGAAAGGCAAGCAAAACGATGGCTTCAATAGTAGGGAGACGTCCTCTAAAAAGGGTAAACTTGCTTGTTACCTATGCAGCGGTCCATATTTTGCGAGAGAATGTACAAAGAAGGAGAAGCTGAATGCGTTGATTGCCGAAGAAGAAGAGGAAGATTCGGGGGTGACCCTAAATTCGATCGCTTTATTGAACGCAGTTAAAAATGAGTCTAACCATTTTGACAAGTTAATGTATGTAGGGATACAAGTCAATGGGAAGGAGGTAACCATGATGATAGATACTAGTGCGATGTACTCATTCGCACTGAAAAGGATGGTACGTAAGTTGGGGCTAAAGGTGTCGAAGTCCTACGAGTAAGGCACAAGTAGTAGTAGGAGCTGCTTACAACATCCTAATGAGTATAGGGAGTTGGCGAGCCAAGTTCAATTGCATGGTCATACCACTTGAAGATTTCGTCTTGACACTGGGGATCGATTTCTTGAAGGAAGCAAAGGCAGTGTTGTATCCAAGTTTGGAAGGTATGATGATCATGGATAGAAAAGTTCCTTCTTTGTTAATTGTTGTAGATCTGGTGGGGGAATGGTGGATGATACAATGACGGTAGCACATATGTCGGTTATAAGCATCAAGAAAGGGTTTAAGAAAGGTATGGATAACTATCTCGCTGCCATATAGGGGATTAGTGAGGACCACGTGGTGGAAGTCCTGGATGTGTTTGTTTAGGGAGTTTCAGGACGTGGTGCAGAAAGAGTTACCGAAGACTCTTTCCCTCTCATCGAGAGATAGATCACGGGATTGAGTTGGTTCATGTAGCAATCCCATCTACACACGTCCCATATAAAATGTCCCCATTGGAGTTAAGGGAGCTTCGAAAACAACTTGGTGAACTGTTAGAGGCAGGGCTCATGCAACCGTCTAAAGCCTCGCATAGCGCCCTGGTATTGTTCCAGAAGAAGCATGATGGAACACTTCAGATGTGTGTGGACTATCGAGCATTGAATAAGGTAACAATTAAAAACAAGTATCTTATTCCCTTAGTTCAATATTTGATGAACAGATTGTCGAGGGCTACAGTTTTCACGAAGCTGGATCTTCAAAGTGGGTATTGGCAAGTGCGGATAGTTGAGGGTGATGAGCTAAAGACAATGTGTGTGACTCAGTATGGATCATACGAATTTTTAGTCATGTCGTTCGGATTAACTAACGCCCTTGCAACGTTTTGCAACTTGATGAATGACGTGTTGTATGATTTCTTCGATGAGTTCATGGTGGTGTATCTCGATGACATCGTGGTGTATAGCATGGACATGGCTGAATGTTGGATCCCAAATTGTTCTGGGAAGTTGGAACTATTATATAAGAAATGCTGGAAGTTGTTGGAAAAGTGTTACATTGCACATGCTTCGGTGTTTTAGCCATAACTCTTTCTTTAGTTATCGAAATGAGATGATTTTTGATTTGGATTAAACTAGAGAAATAGGGCTACAAATTATCTGATGAAATTGAGTTTTAATTTAGTCTCTAAGAGTTTCAATTTTT
>JAOTAX010000006.1:18593217-18606835 GCA_025629825.1 Erythroxylum guanchezii
ATAATTTCATGTGCCCTAATTTCACTGATCACCAGTACCAGTATGAATGGACAATGCTAAGAAAGCCCTATCAATCTTAGCTTATGTCAAATTTACTATTTGACCCTTCCAGTAGGGGGTGGGATGTTACATTATGGATCTTAAATCTTGATTTTTTTTTTTTTGGATTGAATCTTGATTAGAATGCCCTCCTTGCTCTAAAGTTTCTTTTTTCTTCTTTTAATATGCTTCAATTTAGTTCTCTAGTCCTCTTCGATGACTCTCTCACCATATATTTTTTTGCTCATTTTGATCATAAAATCCTAAAAATTATATCAAATATAGGTCAAACACAAGACTATGTAGGTCCTTATATTGCTTTACACCCCTGGCACCTTCTTTTTTGTAACATTCATTATCAACATGGCTCTTCAACACGATACAATGTTGATTTTGTGTTCTGTTTCTACCTATGACATTTTATATTTAAGACTCCTAACTTTGAAAATGATTATGAAATTATGGAACATAGTACTATATTACATTATGATAAGGAACATTAGACCATGTCTAGGCTATGTTCTTTATGTAGCCAATCATCAAAGAAGTAGAATGCACTAGTTTGCAATACAAGATTAAACACCTTTTTGCATTGCTGTCATATTTTAAATATAATACCATGTTCAATTTGGGTTAATCCAAAGTCTCATTAAAACTTCTTTAAATTGACTCCAACTTGCTCATATTAGTTCCTTTTTCATTGGAGAGCTAAAACAAGGTATGTAAACAAAATGTAAATTAAATTAAGTATCAAATCCTATATAAATTATTTAAAAATAAGCTAGATGCTTTACAAAACATACTTAAAATCTAGTCTAAATGCAAGAGTTTAAAAGAAGTAGAGTTGAAAGGTATAGTACTTTAATGGAATTGTTAAAGGTATAGTACTTTAATGGAATTCTTCCATTCAATTTAGCTTACTAAAAGGATTTTCTATGACAATAGTTGTCATTAGAAGAAAAAAATTATTGTATAAATTTTCTTACCTATGCGTGATATTATAGAGGATATATATATTTCTAGTTCATACTTATGAGCATTTAATACTAAATTTATATTCAAGATTATTACAATGTTCAAGTTATCATAAGAAGAGTTTAAAAGAAGTATAGTTAAAAGGTATAGTAATTTAAGGAATTTTTAAAGGTATAATACTTTAATAGAATTGTTCCATTAATTTAGCCCACTAAAAGGTTTTTTTTTTCTATAATATGATAATAGTTTTCATTAGAAGAAAAATATATTATATGAATTTTCTTACTTGTATATGATATGATAAAGATTATATATATATCTGGTTCATACTTATGAGTATTTGATACTAAATTTAGGTTCAAAATTATTACAATATTCAAGGTGTAATAAGAGATATATTTCTTAAGTAAAAGTAGTTGATCCAATTTATACAAATAGTTTATATGTGTTGGATTAATGAAAACTTATACTTAACATAAGTGGCAAGAATACAAAGTTAGATAACTGAGACGATCCTTTCATGCTTTGTCGGTTAAATGAACGTAACAAAAATGTTAGAAAGCAACAAATCTCTTCTAGTACCGTTAAAGAAAACCTCAAAGAGGCCGTCTTGGCCAGAATATATCCTTTTGTTTCAACCATAGTTTTCTCCTCCAACTTCAGTAGGAAATTAAAAGAAAAACCCGTGCATACATAGTGAAAAATCACCAACTCGTCTACTAAGCAACAACTACAAGCAAACATAAATTTAGAGCTAAACCTTGCAACCCTTGTATAGACATCCATCACTAACAATAAACCAAAAACTAAAATACAACATTGGCTCGTGTAAAACCATGAAAAAACTACTCTAGTTTAGCTACCAACTTTCACATTACAGTGCAACTATTGGCGTTCTCATCACTGAAGATGTGAGTGAACGGATCAGCCCCAGGCGGTATTGGCATTGGTGGTGGCATGTAATTCACAGCGGGATGCAGCCGAGCATACATCATTGGCTGAAACATATCCCCCTGCTGCTGTCGTTGCTGTTGCTGGTTCATCATCGTAGTCATATAATGTTGTTGTTGATTGTAAGGGTTGATACGGTCTATCCCCTGATAATATCCGCCGTTAATTGTAGGCAATCCTTTAACAGCTGGTTGCACATGATTATAAGCCATTCTATCGTAAGCATCACTACTCATGAATCCCATATGTCCCACATTCCTGGGACCACCTCCACCATTGATGACGCCATCCATCTCATGTTTGTACCCTTGTTTGATTTTGCTGTTAGTAGTGTCATGGACCCCGTCATTTTGAGATCCACCCTTCTTGGACCGATTTTTGTATTTATTGTTTCCACCAGCTCGTACTCCTTCTAGACTATTGGCAGTACCATTACTGGTATCGGTACCCTTAGTAGTAGTGCCATCTGCTCGACTTTTGCTTTTCTTGCCAAATCCCAGAAGCCCACCAAGTCCTTTGCTACCATTTTTCTCTTTGCCCACATTTTTTACATCACCATCTTTTTTACTTGCATTACCGTTTTTCCCATCACCATCTTTTTTGCTAACATTACCATTCTTTCCATCTTTACTCTTCATTACTACAGGTATTTCAATCGCTCCAATACCTTTCTTGTCATTTCCTCCACCACCATCTCTTTCGTCACCAAAAGCAGGCCCATTAATCATGCCAAATCCTTTACCCATCATAGGCATCACTTTGTTGGGTAGATGATATGCATGAGCTTGTCCTTGTCCATGTCCAAATTCTTCCTCATCGTCATCGAAATCATCGTCACTTCCATCAGAGTACTCATGTAAATTAAACTTCACAGATTTCGGGTCTTTTTGTGGCAGATTTAGATCTTTAGACCCTTTGAATTGTTGCATCTGTGGGTGTTGCCCCTTTCCTCCTTTATGTTGAGATTTGTTATGTTTGTTGCCGCCTTTGCCGCTCTCGAATTGCAAGTTCCTGCATTGATTGTTTAAAAGGCTTTGGGAGTTATTGAAACCCTTTTGACCACCACCCCATAACTCTGCATGTTTCCCTGACTTCTCGAGCCTCTTTATCAGCTTGCTTGAGTCAACATTACCTGTTACAGTCACTTTTCCTTGATCTGCATTTACTGAGACTGTATAAACCCCTGGCAAAAGAAAAAGAGTTTCCCCTCCCATGAGAAAGCCTCCCAAATAACTCCGAATGACCGAGGCATGAGTATTTCGACTCATTCACATCCAGATCACGGGCACAACTATAATTAAACACAACTAAAGACGTAAAATTGATGTTGGCAACCATAACCTCACCATCTTATCTTATTTCCACTTTTGCCCCACGTCCCAATCAAGTATTCTTTTAGCTTAAAAACCTCTCCCACATGCGTAAATATAAAAGATTGATAATCTGAAACAGAAGAAATAGATGTCCGTACCATCGATTTTCTGAAGCAATTTCTTTATTTTGGTCTTACAACCATCACAGTGACATTGAATGTTCACTCTCAGTATACAGCTCTGCTACAAGAGCCAAGACCAAAACAACAATATAGTTACAACAGTCGAGAACTAATCAAGAAATGACGAAACGGGGGAGACAAAGCACTGAAAAAAAACATACAGGAACTAAATGGATGGAGGGGCGTACCTGCGTCTTCGAAACTTCTTGCTTACTCATATTATACAAGCTAGAAAGTAGAAAAAGAGACGAGCAAACGGGGGTGTTTATTTATGAGGTGAACTTTAAGGCTCAAGGAAAAAGAAAGCTAAAGGCGGTCGGATGTGAAAATTTAGAGAGAGCAACCGCTTGGTGTTAAGCGGTTCACAATAGGCAAGGTATCGTAATGAGAAATACCTGGTCCCAGAATATAAACTCGCTCAATATATAATAATCAAAATATAAGATAGGTGGAACTGGAAGATTAATGCATTTGCGGCTTAGGGGTAGATTAGAACTAGCATCAAGGGAGAGCACATGGCTTGGAGAGTACAGTGCAAGGACTGTCAGTGCTTTTAACGAAAACACAGAAAACAGGACGTATACTCTGGTGGTGTGGATAGAAAGACAGCTATGTACCAGTGTCTCGCGTAAAAACACGGTCTTGAGTTCCTTTTTGACAATAAATGTAGCACACTATTTTGTGATACAAAACCGCCTTTTAAAAAATCAGAATTTTTTGTCAATTTTTATTCTGTTTTATTTTATCTTATAAAATTTTAGTTATTTATTTTATGGGACTTATGTAAATTTTATATGAGTTCCATATAAATAAATAACTAAGATTTATTGGACACAATAAGACACTATAATATTGGACAAAAAATCTAAACTCGCCTTTAAATCCATTTAACTGATGGTATTAAGCAGTCGTTGACACCTACCTACTGCTATCAAAACCAAAGATTAGAAATTATATAATATTAGATAAAAATTGTAATTTAAATTTAAACATTTTTATGAGAATATAATTTAATTTTTAACATTTTAGAATATTTAAAATAAAATTTTAATAAACAAAAATTAAAAAGTCAAAATTCAACGAGACTTCCCATTTTACAAAGGTCAGGGTCATACTATTAACAACCTTTCTTTTATATTTTTACAAACAAGTGAATTAAATCTATAATTTTATAGTTGCAAAGGAATAAACTTTAAAAATTAGTTAAATGACAAGTTAATTTTAATATTTTTAAAATAAAATTTTCATAAATAAAAATTTTTTAAAAATAAATTTATAACATGATGTAATATTTTTTATCTTTTTAAATTTGTTCCGTTACTACCATAAATGGGTCACATTATATATAAACTTAACTAAAATTTGTTTTAAAATATAGGAAGTGTCGTGTTATTGATAATACAGCACTCGGTGATAAAAGGAAAGGACAAAAATACCCAAGTTGCCCTCTGGCAAGGACAAACACTAGAGTCAAAAGGTCATTGAATGATGATTTCCCCTCGAGATCATTGCCGTTCGTCCTTCTTAAAAGACTCAACCCTTCTACTGTTGACCTTGCATCTTCCTTTATTGTCTCTTTGCTTGTAAAAGATGTCTGAATTATTGCAAAAGGATCGAAAGCTTACGCCTATCTTTACGGGGTTTGATTATGTGTTAGTTCAAATTTTGGTTTTTGTAACCCAATCAAAGCAAACAAATCGAATACATGAAGAAATCACAAAGCTGTAGATTAAGAAAATTTATAGGCTTGAAGTAACAATCTTTCACTTACACTACAACTAATTGCTTACTTATCTAATACCATATTCTTCTATATATTGATCATGTCTCTTCTGCAACAATGACTTGGTTAGAGAATTTGGAAGATTTTTTTAATGAGAACTCGCTCCAATGTTATGTCCTATTATTCCACCATTTTCCTGGTCAAGTAAAATTTCTTGAGTACGTATTTGGATCTTTAATGATACATTGATTCATTTGCCTATGCAATGTTGCTATTGTTATTACAATACAATACTATAGGGTTAATAATGCTATGAATGTAGCACTTTATTCTCTCAAGACACGTATCCGATATCTTAAATAATGTGCGAGTACATACTTACAAGGGTGGCATGCTAGAACAGTCAAACTCTCGAACTCTCAGTACAATTTTTTTTTGAAAAATAATATATACATATGCAGAAATCAGTAATCAAATTTAGGCCCATTCTTTTCTTTCATAACATCAAAATCACATTTATTATTACTACACTCAAGATCATTCTCATTTACAAATCTTTTAACTTAGAAAAGTTATTATAAAGCAAATATCTTCAAATAAACATGTTACCATAATTATGGAAGACTTAATTTGCTACAAAAACAAGAAAATACAAATGCAGACACAAACTGATCCCGACCTCTACCTCTTATTTGAATGTAGTGGCTATACTTCCGTTTGTCTAATGGGGTAACTTTTTAAGCCTGAAAAATATTGTAAATTTTGGATGAGTTTTGCAAACTCAGTGAGTGACCATCCTTGATAGCTTACTCATCACATAACATATACAATTCACATCATTTCATCAATAATCATATTGAGGCACATATATTTCACAATCCCTTGAAATATATCTCACATTCAGAAAATCAGTCAAACTGGCAAATCATACACATCAAATGCATATGTAATGCTTATGAGACTCACTTTTAATTTGTTATTGTTGTGACCGAGCGCTTATAACTATCCCGTATCCATTGTGGATACAGGTTCATTAATAAGTGTCCCGTATCTATTAGGGATACCGGGCTCATTTTACATGGTAAGCCTTTGGCTCTTATGCACTTTCTGAGCTTTAAGCTCTTTTTTCACGATCTGAGCTTTAAGCTCTTTTTTAGTGGCTACTTTGGTCACAACAGCCTTTAACTTTCATGCATTCATGAAATGAAATGCATTACATTCACACCTTTTCAATCAGTTACTTAATTTCACTTAACACATGTCATTGGACCTTAGTCTGACATTCAACATTAAAGTTGAGAATCACTTTTTCATTTATATGCTTATTCACATTTCTCTTCGGAACTCAGTCTAGCATTTAACAATCAATTTGTGTTTCACATATTTCATCAAATTATCATACAAGGAACACTTCTATTATTATTCATGCATTTATTGAACTCCTTGGACATTCAATGTCTGAAATCAGAACAATCATATTTCATTTCAATAGCAATTCAAAGCAAAAAGTTAAAACATAACAAACAGTGAATGAGATCATCTAGATCGACTCACAGTACGCTCCAGATTAACATTTGTTTCCAAGTTTTGGAAATGTCTGAATGCGGACGTTTATCCTACACATCCAAATTATGCAATACACACGTTGTACACATATTAATAATTGCACAATTATAAGCATTCATTTATGCACAAATGTATGTATGGACTATGTACAATGCATGCTCAATGACAATCCCGGGTATATTATCAAATTTTACGTCTTATCTAAATTCTCATTTTATAACTCAATTACTCGTCATTTCATTGTTAGCATTATTTGCTCTTATTATCAAATTCTCGTTCACTTTAACTTGATACACTTCACTCCTCTTCTTTGAATCACAACCTCAATCATATGATTATCTTTATTTCCAAACAAACTCATACCTTTGGTACTTTGATCTTAACAATTCATTCACTAATGTTATTCGAATATTACAAGATTACACATTATCCAAACTCTCCTTTTTTCTTATAAATTTTCTCCAATTTTCCAAACCTTCGGCTCTATTTTCCATGAACATTCTGACAAGGAAGATGAAGTAATTTGATAACAATTTCTTCTAGAAAGATGTTCCCCATTGTCTTAAGTTTCTAATGACACCAAAATCATTTAATTTGGTTCAGTATTCTGAAAGTTAGACTTTAAATATTTTCGGACTATTCTCATTCTGTAACAGTACACTATACTCAACTTCCATCCAAAAATTGAAAGTCTTAGAGACTGAATCAAAATTCTATTTGTTCAGACAATTTGTAGCCCTATGTCTCTAATTTACTCCAAATTAAAAATCATCTCATTTGGATGACTACAAAATAGGATATAACTGAAATACCCAATCATGTTTAGTGAAATCATACCAGTTCATTCTATTCCAACATATTCCCCCCAATTTCCTTCAATCAATCTTTTTCAAATCAATTCAGAATGCTAAAAATTTTTATGGAGAGATAGAAAAATGTGTTAGAAATCTATTGGTTTAAGAATCACTTCATTCATAGGTTGGATGACGAAGTTATGGCCAAAATAATCAAACATGTTCAAATTTGGAAAACCCTTTGGGTGGTAGAACATTGGTGAAGTAACGAGGTGCAACCGCACCTCTCCTTGTTGCGATCACTCCCAAGGCTACTCCCAAGGCGCAGTCGCACCTTTGCTTGTCATAATTGCACCCGGCCTTTCTTTGCCGAGCGCGACCGAAGCTGTTCTGTATATACCTCCTCTGGGACATCCTAACTTGTAATGGTCACATCTCTCAACTCCAATATCCAAAATTTTCATACTTTATATCGTTGGAAAGCTGAAAGAAAGATCTACAACTTTTGTGAAGACAATTTTGTTAAAATCCTCCTAGATAAATATAGTTTTTCCCCTAAAGTCAGACCACACATTTTTCTTCACCCCTTTTTGCTCTTTCCTTTCTTTTATTCTAAACCAACCTCTCTTAACTTATCTTCTTTCACTAAATCGGACACTTCAAATTCATTTATTCTCTTTCTACTCCATTCACTCTTGATTGTCAACTCCATTACAACTCAGTATCATTCACAAACCAATCCATGATTTATATTTGATTATTAACCAAAACAGAACATATATATTTACCCAGTCCTAAATAATTTTCTGCACTCATCTAACACCACTTTGATAATCATTCATCCTCAACATCATTTCTATAATAATATATGAATTATTACCCATTACACATATACAAGAGTAAGACATTTTCATATACTTTTCATTATCCACGGCACACACATAAAAACTCATATAATCAAGTCATCAATCTTACATTTCTCATCATTCTAGTTTCATTTAACAATACCTATGAAGATTAACAATCTACTGACTTGATTTAGCTCTAGAATCTTCAAAATCTCACTCAACCCTCTTCACACACCACCCATGGTCATCATCTTAAAGGTTGGAAGGTTTGGGTTTTTGGTGAGAATGAAAGAGAGAGCAAGGTTAAAGAGTAGTAATTGGAAGATGAAAGGACTGGGTTTAACGTGAATGGAGATTTAAAGGATTAAAACTCATGAAGAAGAGGAAGAAGAGAAGCTACGAAAATGGAGGAGGAAACAAAAATAAAACACCAATAGCCCTTTTAAGTGAGAAGCATCATGAAAGAACAAACAAGAAGGGGGGGGGGGGTCTTTTAATTAAAATTAATAACTTAATACATGGTTTGGCAAGTGACACTTATCACTTGCCACATGTCCAATTTCTAAAGCGTTAGACTAGGTTCTTTCATTTAACTAGTCCAATCAACTTCAATTTCTACTCCAATTGTCTCCCAATTTTCAATGACACTTGTCGATAAATCCTAAAGTCATTTATCAAAATTTCCATTGCCATTGGACAATAATTTCTACTACCATTTAATAATTGTCTTGCCACTTGACATTTTTTCTAGTCCAAAAATTTACCTAAATTTTTAGAAAATTCACCAAAAATTCTAAATCAAAATATACACTCTCCAAATCAAATTTTAACATATAAAAAAATCACAATTCTCAATAAAAATCACATGTCACATATATAAATCAATTATACCTGGCAATTGTCAATGAATGCATGTACAATCATTTTAATGTGTGTAAAAATTCAGATTCACGTGCGTGTATGCTAATAATATGTATGAGCATGAAAATGTATTTTTCTTAATTTCTCATTGATCTCACACATACCGTATTTTTGGATTCTAACTCTTAATATGGGAATGAGATGTTACAGATATGATCCTACATCAGTTGGGAAGGAGAACGAAGCACTCTTTATAAGGGTGTGGATACCTTCCCCTTATAGACACGTTTTTCATGCCCTAACGCATCGGATCCCATCAGAACTCCGAAGTTAAATGTGCTTGGGCAAGAGTAGTATCAGGATGAGTGACCTCCTGAGAAGTCCTGCAGGAGTAGTGTCCAAAAGAGGCCTACATGCTGGAAAAACAAAACCGTGCGGGTTGGTAGCACTAAGGCTTTGGCCCAAAGTGGACAATATTTGCAAGCGGGTGGTCTGGGTTGTTACAATTAGTATCAGAGCCAATACCTAGGCCGATAGGTCAGTGAGGACGCTGGGCCTCCACAAAGGAGGGGAGAAATCCCACATTGGTTGGGAAGGAGAATGAAGCATTTCTTATAAGGATGTGGATACCTTCCCCTTGTAGACGTGTTTTCCATGCCCTAACGCATCGGGTCCCATCAGAACTCCAAAGTTAAATGTGCTTGGGCAAGAGTAGTATCAAGATGGGTGACCTCCTGGAAAGTCCTGCAGGAGTAGTGTCCAAAAGACACCTACACGCTGAAAAAATAAAACCGTGCGGGCTGGGAGCACTAAGGCTTTGGCCCAACGTGAACAATATCTGCAAGCGAGTGGTCTGTGCTGTTACACTGAACTACTCCAAATTTAGTGATTAACATATGGATTCAAACCTTTTCCTTTTCTGCCTATCACACTAAAACGTACTCTACCTCAATCATGGAATCTAAAACGGTTGACTGTTTAGAACTCTTCCAACTTACTACATTACCATTTAGAGTGAAGAAAATCAAACTCTTTAATTGTCTCATTGAAACGGATATTCTAACTATGTGATGTTTGCTTAGGTCCATAATATACTTTTGCAATTTGCATACTTGATTAGGAAATCTCTTGGATTCAAAACCTCCAGGTTGTGTCATATAAACATCCTTCAATGAATTCCTTTTGAGAAATGTTGTTTTGGTATCCATTTGCCAGATTTCATAATCATGATATGTTACTATAACCAATAAGATCCTTATGGATATAAGGATAGCTAATGAAAAAAATGTTATATTAAAATCAACTCCTTGTTTTAGTTTGTAACATTTAGCCATTAACCTTGTTTTGTACGTATGTACATTACCATCTATGTTAGTTTTTCTCTTAAAACCTAATTTGCATCCAATAGGTACAATACCATTAGGTGCATCCACCAAAGTCCATGCTTGGTTAATGTACATGGATTCCATTTCAACTCTCAGAACTTCATGTCATTTGAAAGAGTCAATGTTAGACATTGCTTCTTTAAGAGTAGTAGGATCATTATGCATAAGCAATAAATTATCCTTTTCAATTTCAATATGTATATCTAATCTATTGGAGGATGACGTATCTTACTTATGTATCACGGATTATGTATCTCTTGAACCCTTGGTTATACCTCATATGTATTAACTTGAGGTCCTTGCTCTATCTAGATATGAATTTGTGGCACTTAAACTTCTTTAAGTTCTATCTCACTCCTACTACTTTCTTTGAGAATCAATTATATGTCTAAGAATGCAGCATGTCTTATCACAGACATCTTTTTCTAGAAGATGATAAAATTTATATCAGATACTCTCTTTTGGATATCCCATAAATTTGTATTTATTTGATTTAGCTTAAAACTTATTAGATTTTACACACGTCACATAAATATCACATTCCCAAATCTTTAAGTATGACAACCTGGTCTTCTGCCAGTCTATATCTTATGCAGTGTCTTGTCAACCAATTTATATGGAACTCTATTTAGAAGGTAAGCAGTAGTTTCAATGGTATATCCTTAAAAGGAGACAAGAAAGACAACATGACTCATTATGAAACATAAAATATCTAATAGAGTATGAATTCTCCTCTCAAATACTCCATTATTTGTAGATTTCTAGGAGAAGTCTATGATGAGAGAATCTCATTCTCTTTTAAGTAACCAAGAAAATCGTGATCAAAATATTCATCACCTCTATCTGATCTAAATTTCTCAATACTTTTACCAGTTTGTTTTTTAACCTCAAGTCTAAATTCTTTGAATTTTTCAAATGATTTCAGATTTTTGTTTCATTAATTAAACATAACCACATCAACAATGATCATCTTTGAATATAATGAACTATAAGAATCCTGCTCTAGCACAAGTAAACATAGGGATGCATACATATGAATGTATAAGCTCTAGTAACTCATTGGCACATACTCCTTTTCTATTAAAAGGTAGTTTGGTCATCTTTTCTAACGAACAGGAACCACAAATTTTATATGATTCGTAATCAAAAGAATCCAAATATCCTTCTTTATGTAACTTTGTGATTCTAATTTTGTTGATATAACCTAATCTGCAATGCCATAAATAAGATAGATTTTAGTCACTTAACTTTCTTTTCTTGTTATTTTTATTAAGAATAAGCCTTTCAAGATCTAGCTTATACAAACCGTTTGTAAGTAATCCAGATCCACAATAAATATCATCTTTATAAAAAGAACAACTCTTATTCTTAATAATAAAGGCAAGTCTATTTAAATTTAAATAAGAAATAGAAATGATGTTTCTAGTAACAACTGGAACATAATAACAATTATTTAGTTCTAGTATAAGGCAGAAGGCAAAGCTATACTATAAGTTCTTATAGATAATGTAACAAATTTTGCTCCATTACCTACTCGCAGGTCCACTTTGCCTTTGCTTAATGATCTACTCCATGATAACATCGCCTATCTGTGTAGGTCATCATGGGCTGGCGCTATCTCATATGTTATTTGCAGATGATTTGATTCTCTTTGTAGAGGTTTCTATTGAGCAAATTAAAACGGTTATGGATTGCCTCAATACTTTTTGTGTCTCGTCGGGTCAAAGAGTTAGTGTAGCTAAGACCTGAATTGATTCTCAAAGAATGTACCCCAGTCTTTGTCCCATGCAATCAGCTTGGAGAGTGGTTTTTCCCTTACTCATGACTTGGGTAAATATCTTGGGTATCTTCATAATTGAGTTACAAAGCAAACTTAGAATCACATTGTGGAGAAGATTAGGACTTTCTCCGGCTAGGGCTAAAGAGCCATCTAAATACCGTTAGACAAGCTAGCATATACCCGCCATGGCGAAGAAGCCATATGTTGCAGAGGTGTGTCGAGGCCTGCTATGCAGAGGCTCACAGGGACAAAAGAAGGGCAAGTTCACCTTGATAGCTATAATGGACAGGGAGATGTAGGGCATTGTCCACTGATAGACTTACTTGAGCTCCCCTCACAACCTTTCGACTCGGGCTTTTCTGAGGTGCTAAATGCATTGTTGGAGCTCGGCGTGGGAAATTTTGCTTTAGGAAGCGAGAATTCTTGGTTATATATGTTATTACAAATATGAGAACCACATCTAGTATCTAATGCCTAAGAATATCGAACAGAAGTAGAAAAATTGATGTCAATCATAAACATACCTGAAGAAACAACTTCCATAAGCTTCTTATCTTTCAGGCTAGTAAGATAAATTAGGTAGTTCCAGTTCCAGTGTCCATTGACTTCATAGTGAAAATATGTGCCCTTTTCATTGCTTTGCTTCCTGAAACCACCTTGTTGGGACCCGATTTCAGAATCGGACCCCAACTGGCAAACGGACGGAAAATGGAAACGGAAACAAAAAGAAATCGAAAAATCGACGGAATGGTTCGGAAATCAATTAGCGGAAGTATCGAAAACGAATCAAAAATCGAAGCGGAAATAAATCAAACAAATCGAACGCGGATTCGACAGAACGGAACGAATTTACAAAATGAAAGCAACTCGCGTAAAGAACGGATACAAATGTCCGAAGCGCGGAAAACGAAATGCCGAAGCAAATTCAAAGCGAAGCAACTTTCTGACATCCAAGAACAAAACGACAACAAATGAAACTAACGTGTTGCGTTGGGAATCCTAAGACTAACCATTTCGAAATCCGGTCAATTTTTTTTCTTTCATCTTTAATCAACCTTATACAATCAAAACAGAATAATTTCCCTATTCGGAAATTCATCCTCATGCAAATCTCAAATCATTTCATACATACATACATGTCCCACAATTTCATCCATAAACCAAATTCTTATCTCATTTATAACAAAACCTATTCTAATTC
>JAOTAX010000006.1:18606935-18632106 GCA_025629825.1 Erythroxylum guanchezii
TTGATCATTTTGGTGTAGGAATGGAGGGTGGACACCTTTGTGATTGAGCTAGGGACCAAGAGAAGAGAAGAGAAGTGAAGCTGCTGAAAAATAAGAACCCAGAATCGTGGAAGAGGGTATGTTTTCCATGATCGTGGGAAATCTATGGAGAAAGTTTTTGTCAAGCTAACCCACGATCGTGGGAAACACAAGTATAATTCCCACGATCGTTGGGACTGGAAGTCAAAGAGATGTATGGGTTTCTTGTATTTTTAAGGTTATTGTGACTTTATAAGGAGGAGAATCTCAAGAGCCGTCAGAGGGTCGTGGAACTTGCTTCCTGGAGCCAAAAGATATATTGAGAGCCTAGAGATAAGGGGAGATTAAAGGTTTCATTCTCGATTAGGCAAAGAGCATCCCGTCATTCAAATTTTCCAGATTAGGCAAAGAAGAGGAGGAGCTGCCTCGTCCAATCTTATTTCAATTTCTTTCTCTTCTAACATGTTTGTCATGGATTATTTGATTTTTGGGGATGTTATGGATATTATGATGGGCTAAAACAACCTTTAGGGTTTGTTGTTTAAACTATTTGTGAACCTTTGGTTATCAATTTAATGATATACATGTTCGTGTTGTTTATTGTGCTTAACCTTGCAATAAATCAAAAGAGTGAGCTTGATAATCTGTGTTAATTGTACAACGAGAGTTGTCAATTAATAGACCTATAAATAACAAGTTATTGATTTATTAGGAAGAGATTTCAATAGATCAATACACTACCGATAGGTTAACTTCATATCTAGTTGAATGTTTAGGAAAGGCTTTGCATATTGAGAGATCCCAAAGTTATTTCTAATTTATTTAACTAGTGACATTTAGTTACCCCTTGAGAGAGGGTGACTAGAATTTTAGGAAATCTTAGGACAAGCATAAATTGAATCAATTAATCAGAGGGGAGCAAATAGGGATAATGACAAGTCCTAATGTTTAATCATGATTTTCTCCAAGTCTTAGTTTATGATTTTGGTTTGGGTTGCATTGTTTCCTATTACTTTTAGTTTTCTTTATTTTACTTATCTTTTTAAATTCGAATGAAACAATTTCCTAAACATAGAACAACTTGAATTAAGTAGTGCCCTAAGCACAATCCTCGTGGAAGCGATATTTGCTTTCAACTATAAGTACGATCTGTATACTTGCGATTTTGAGCGTAAAACTAGTAGTGTATTTTGCATTCAACAAGTTTTTGGCACCGTTGCCAGGGATTGATTGTTTAACATCTTATTTAGTTTGGGTTACCTTGATTTAAGAGTTTTTATACTTTTCCTTGTGTCTTTGCAGGTGCATGAACATAAGGAACATGCAAAGGAATACTGAATTTCGTGACGAAGAGTTAGTAGATATCACAAGGCACGAACGATAGTTAAGAAGAGCGAAGCGCCAAGACGTTATACACCCTAATATGGCGAAACAACTAGCCCAGGCAAATACTTCCCATTGACCAAGACAACAAGTATCATTAAGGAAATCACAAATTTTCAACAAAGTGATGGGGAGTCTTTATATGAAGCTTGGGAGAGGTTTAAAGAACTATAAAGAAGCTATCCCCACCATAACCTTCCGAGGGAATTCCTCATGCAAACATTCTATAATGGTGTAAATTAGAGCACAAGAGGGACTATAGATGCAGCTGCGAGAGGATCTTTGATGAGGAAAACTATCGATGCAACTCATGACCTTTTGGAAGAATTGGCGAGCAACAGTTGTATGTGGTCAAGCGAGAGGAGTAGACAGGGGTAGAAGGAGCAAAAAGGTATGATCCCAATTGACTCTGTTAACATTTTACAGGCACAAATTATATCCCTCACCAAGTAGTTGAGCAACATGCAAGGAGCATCTTCATCTACAGCCAAAGCTATGCAATCACAGTGTGAGTTATACGGGCAAGACAACCATTGCAAAGCAGAATGCTTTTTGTTGGGAGCTAGTAGCATTGAACAGGTAAGTTACTTGGGCTAACCACAGTAAGGTAACAATCTGTACTCGAATACTTATAATCCGGGGTGGAAAAACCACCCAAAATTTTTTTGGAGTACTAACAATGTAGGAGGTCAAGCAAGACCGCAAGGACCTCCAGATTTCAGCAAGACAGACTTGGATCTTTAGAGAACAAAATAGACAAGTTGATGGATATTTTGGGTTCCAAACTGGCAAATCAAGAAGAGAATCAAAAAAGGATGTTTTCGAGCAAGGAGGAAAGTCAAAAGAGGATGGAGCAAAGTTTGATCAGATTGTAAATAACCATGCCTCATCCATCCATAACTTGGAGGTATAGGTAGGTCAACTTGCTAATGTTATGTCTTCTAAAAGGATAGGTAACTTACCAAGCAATACCGAGGCCAACTTAAGGAAACAATTGAAGGCTATCACACTTTGAAGTGGCAAGCAGATGGAGGAACCATGTGTGAAAAAGGATTGCCAAGAAAAAGGAAAAGGTAAGGAGATTCGAAAAGAGAAAGAAGAAGAGAGGCCTTATATACCATCACCACCCTACAAGCCTAAACTTCCGTATCCATACAGAGTGAGACAACATCAGGTGGACACTCAATTTTCCATTTTTTTGGAGAAACTGAAGAAGCTTTTGATTAACTTGTCATTGGTGGAAGCTTTGGAGTACATGCCTAAGTATGCGAAGTTTCTTAAGGACATACTGACACATAAACATCCTTGGGAGGACAATCAGATGATCACTTTGACGAAGAATTGTAGTTCGATTATCTTAAGTACGATGCCTTCAAAACTACAAGATCTAGGGAGTTTTACGATTCCATGTGTTATTGGTGAATTTGAATTTTCTAAATGCTTATGTGATTTAGGTGCAAGTATTAACTAGATGCCTTTGTCTGTTTTCAGGAAATTGGGACTAAGAGAGGTCAAGTCAACATCCATATTGATTTAACTTGCGGATCAATCCATCAGGAGACTATATGGAGTTATAGAAGATGTGTTGATAAAAGTAGACAAATTTATTATTCCTGTTGATTTTTTGGTATTAGATTTTGAAGCTGATAAAAATTATCCATTGATTTTGGGTAGGTAGGCCCTTTATGAATACTAATAGGGCATTAGTTGATGTATATAAGAGAAAACTTGTTTTGAGGATTGGTGATGAGAAGGTTGGGTTTAATATGTATAAATCCTTGAAGAAATTGAGGGATGGTAATGTATGTATGAAGATTGATGTTGTGGATGAATGTGTGAAGGAGGTCAAAAAGGAAGTTAATGAAGTTACTGAAGTACACAAGAAGAGAGTGTGAGAGAAATGATTTATGTGAGGAAGTTAAGTTAGAGAAGTTAGAGAGAATAGATACACCCATACCACCTTCCATTATTAAGCCCCACACTTTATAGCTTAAACCCTTACCTTCGCATTTGAGGTACACCTTTTTAGGTAAAAATCATACCCTACCCATCATTATCTTGAACTAATTAGATATTGAGCAAGAAGAGAAAGTGCTAGAGACCATTAAGAAAAGGATGAGAGTTATGGGGTGGAAAATTTCTAATATTAGGGGGATTAGCCTCAATGTGGTGATGCATAGGATTAACTTAGAAGAAGGGTGTAAAACTGTCAGAGAGTGCAGAGAAGGTTAAATCCAAACATGCAAGAGGTTGTGAAGAAGGAGGTAATAAAGCTGTTGGATACAGGATTATTTATCCTATTTCAGATAGTGAGTGGGTGAGTCCAGTACAGTGTATGCCTAAGAAGGGAGGCATGAAAGTGATGGAAAATGAAAAAGGTGAAAAGATTTCTACTAGGACCATCACAGGTTGGAGACTATGTATTGATTATCAAAAGCTCAATTTGGCCATCAAGAAAGATCACTTTCATTTACCTTTTGTGGACCAAATGATTGAGAGGGTGGCTTACCATGCATTTTATTGTTTTCTTGATGGATACTCAGGATACAATCAGGTGGTTATATATCCATAAGATCAGGAGAAGACCACTTTCACTTGCTTTTATGGGACTTTTGCTTATCGGAGGATGCCATTCAGTTTATGTAATGCACCTGTCACATTCCAAAGGTGCATGATGGCCATATTCACGGACATGAATGAGAACTTCATGGAGGTATTTTGGATGATTTCTTTATCTTTGGAAATTCCTTTGATCATTGTTTGTTGAATTTCGATATAGTGCTTCAAAGATGTGAGGGGTCTCACCTAGTCTTGAACTGAGAGAAGTGCCACTTTATGGTCCAAGAGGGAATTGTATTGGGCCATAAGATCTCGTGCAAGGGGATTGAAGTGGATCGAGCTAAGACCGAAGTAATTGAAAAGCTACCACCTCCCACTAACATGAAGGGCATCTGAGCCTTCCTTGGTAATGTAGGGTTCTACAGACAATTCATCAAGGATTTTTCTCTTATCACTAGACCCTTAACTCATTTATTAGTTAAATATGTGCCTTTTGTTTTTGATGATGCTTGTTTGGACGCTTTTAATAGGTTGAAGAAGGTACTTATATCAGCACCCATTTTGACATCGCCGGATTGGTCACTTCCTTTTGAAATTATGTATGATGCAAGCGATCATGCCATTGGTTATGTCCTTGGTCAGCAGAAGGAAAAGAGGCTGGACGCCATTTATTATGCAAGCAAGATCTTGACGAGAGCACATCTGAATTACACAACTACGAAAAAGGAGTTGCTTGTTATGGTGTTGCATGTGAGAAATTTCATTCTTATCTTTTAGGCTCGCATGTCATTGTTTTTACATATCATGCATCATTGCGATATCTTTTTACAAAGAAGGATGCCAAGGCTCAGTTTATCTAGTAGGTACTTCTGCTCTAAGAATTCAATATTGAGATTAAAGACAAGAAGGGAGCAAAAAATATTGTAGTGGACCACCTTTTGAGACTCGAAAGAGGTCACCATAAAGAAGAAGAGGAAATCGAGGAGAGCTTTCTTGATGAGGCTTTAATGATGGTAGATAATCCTTTTCGCCCTTGGTTTGCAGATATTACAAACTACCTCTCAGGTAGTATTTTTCCTTCTGATCTTTTTTATCAACAAAGGAAACGATTTGTATTTCAATGTTCTCGTTATATTTGGGATGAACCTATACTTTATAAGATATGTGTTGATAGTGTGATTTGCAGGTGTATTCCTGAAGATGAAATGCCTGAAATTTTGATGCAATGTCATAGTTCACTTTATGCAGGGCATTATGGAGTTAACAAGATTGCATCTCGTTTCTTAAAGTGCAGATTCTATTAGCCAACCTTATTCAAGGATGCTCGAGATTTTGTGCTAAAGTGTGATAGGTTTCAAAGAGTGGGTAACATATCAAAGAAGGATGAGATGCTACTTTCAAACATCATAAAGGTGGAGATATTCGATGTGTGGGGATTGGACTTCATGAGACCATTCCCATCCTCTTCAGGTAACACTTACATATTAGTTGGAGTTGACTATGTTTCTAGTTGGGTTGAGGCTGTAGCTACTCTAAATAATGATGGCCAGGTGGTTCAAAAGTTCATCAAGAAGATCTTTATGAGATTTGGGGTACCCAGAGCGATTATAAGTGATAGAGGGAGCTATTTTTGTAACAAACCGTTTGAGGCTCTTCTGAAAAGATATAATGTTCATCATAAAGTGGCAACTCCTTACTACCCCCAAACCAGTGGTCAAGTGGAGGTGGTGAACAGAGAGCTGAAGAAGAATTTGGAGAAGGTAGTGAGCACCTCAAGAAAGGATTGGATGTTGAAGTTAGATGACACCTTATGGGCTTACAGGATAGCTTTCAAAACATCCATAGAAGCTACTCCTTATAGATTTGTGTATGGAAAGGCATGTCATTTACCTTTGGAGTTGGAGCATCAGGTCTATTGGGCCATTAGGAAGTTTAACATGGATTGGAAGCTTGTGGGTGAGAAAAGATTGTTACAACTTGACGAATTGGAAGAATTAAGGTTTGATGCTTATGAAGAATTAAGGTTTGATGCTTATGAAAATGCTAATTTGTACAAGGAAAGGACAAAGAAGTGGCATGATTCTCACATCAAGAAGAAGGAGTTCAAGAGTGGGGACTTGGTGCTTTTGTTTAATTCAAAACTTCAGTTATTTCTTGGAAAGCTCAAGTCAAGATGGAGTGGACCCTTCAAGGTTATTCAAATGTTTCCCTATGGAGCTTTGGAATTAGAAAACGACAAAGTGAATCATTCAAGATCAATGGGCATAGGTGTAAGCCATACTATGGAGGGCTATACTCACAAGAAAGGGAAATCATCTCTTTCCTTTCCTCTACTCCTTTATGAATGCATGTGAAATGTTCAAGCTAGTGACCTTAACTTAGAATATTGAGCATGAAGAGAAAGTGGTGGAGACCATTAGGAAAAGGATGAGAGCTATGAGATGACAAATTTATGATATTAGGGGGATTAGCCCCAATGTGGTGATGCATAAGATTAATTTAGAAGAAGGGTGTAAAACTATGAGAAAGCGACAGAGAAGGTTAAATCCAAACATGCAAAAGGTTGTGAAGAAGGAGGTAGTAAAGATGTTGGATGCAGGGATTATTTATCCCATTTTAGACAGTGAGTGGGTGAGGCTGGTACAGTGTACGCGAGAGACATGACAGTGATGGAAAATGAAAAAGGTGAAAAGATTTCCATTAGGACCATCACAGGTTAGAGAGTATGTATTGATTACCGGAAGCTCAATTTGACCACCAAGAAAGATCACTTCCTTTTACCCTTTAAGGACCAAATGATTAAGAGGGTGGCTGGCCATGCATTTTATTGTTTTCTTGATGGATACTCAGGGTACAATCAGATAGTTATATACCCACAGGATCAGGAGAAGACCACTTTCATTTATCCTTACTGGACTTTTGCTTATCAGAGGATGCCATTCGGTTTATGCAATGCACTTGCCACATTTCACAGGTGCATGATGGCCATATTCGTGGAC
The DNA here is from genome assembly GCA_025629825.1 of Erythroxylum guanchezii. NCBI lineage: Eukaryota > Viridiplantae > Streptophyta > Magnoliopsida > Malpighiales > Erythroxylaceae > Erythroxylum > Erythroxylum guanchezii. Next base: position 18,613,895 of record JAOTAX010000006.1, read on the forward strand.
ATGAATGAGAACTTCATGGAGGTATTTATGGATGATTTCTTTGTCTTTGGAGATTCTTTTGATTATTGTTTGTTTAATTTAGACAAAGTGCTTCAAAGATGTGAGGAGTCTCATCTAGTCTTGAACTCGGAAAAGTGTCACTTCATGGTCCAAGAGGGAATTGTATTGGGCCACAAGATCTCATGCAAGGGGATTGAGGTGGATCGAGCTAAAACCGAAGTAATCAAAAAGTTACCACCTCCTACTAACATCAAGGGCATTCGAGCCTTCCTTGGTCATGTGGGGTTTTATAGATGGTTCATCAAGGATTTTTCTCTTATCGCTAGACCCTTAACTTATTTATTAGTTAAAGATGTGCCTTTTGTCTTTAATGATACTTCTTTGGTCTCTTTTAATAGGTTCTTCCTTTCAAAATAATGTGTGATGCAAGTGATCATGCCATTGGTTGTGTCCTTAGTTAGCAGAAGGAAAAGAGGTTGTATGTCATCTATTACACAAGCAAGACCTTGATGGGAGCACAACTGAATTACACAACTACGGAAAAGGAGTTGCTTGTTGTGGTATTTGCATGTGAGAAATTTCGTTCTTATCTTTTAGGCTCAGATGTCATTGTTTTTACAGATCATGCAACATTGTGATATCTTTTTACAAAGAAGGATGCCAAGGCTAGGCTTATCCGGTGGGTACTTCTGCTATAAGAATTTGACATTGAGATTAAAGACAAGAAGGCAGCAAAAAATGTTGTAGCTGACCACCTCTCAAGACTTGAAGGAGGGCACCATAAAAAAGAAAAGGAAATCGAGGAGAACTTTCCTGATGAGACTTCCTTGGGTTGCAAATATTGCAAACTTCCTTGCAGGTAGTATTCTTCTTTTCAATCTTTCTTATAAACAAAGGAATCAATTTGTATTTCAATGTTCTCGTTATATTTGGGATGAACCTGTATTATATAAGATATGTGCTGACTGTATGATTCGCTTATGTATCCCCAAAAATGAAATGCCTAAAATTTTGATACAATGTCATAGTTCACTTTATACAGGGCATTTTCAATGTCATAGTTCACTTTATACAGGGCATTATGGAGCTAACAAGATTGCAGCTCATATTTTAAAGTGTGGATTCTATTGGCCAACCTTGTTCAAGGATGCTCGAGATTTTGTGCTAAAGTGTGACAGGTGTCAAAGAGTGTGTGACAGGTGTCAAAGAGTGTGTAACATATTGAAGAAGGATGAGATGTTGCTTTTAAACATCATGGAGGTAGAGATATTTGATGTGTGGGGATTGGACTTCCTGGGACCATTCCCATCCTCTTCAGATAATGCTTACATATTAGTTGGAGTTGACTATGTTTCCAGGTGGGTTGAGGCTGTAGCTACTCCAACTAATGATGACAAGGTGGTTCAAAAGTTCATCAAGAAGATCTTTACGAGATTTAGGGTGCCCAGAGTGATTATAAGTGATGGAGAGAGCCAATTTTGCAATAAACCGTTTGAGGCTCTTTTAAAAAGATAAAATGTTCATCATAGAGTGGAAACTCCTTACCACCCCTAAACCAATGGTCAAGTGGAGGTGGTCAACAAAGAGCTGACGAAGAATTTGGAGAAGATAGTGAGCACCTCAAGAAAGGGTTTGGTGTTGAAGCTAGATGACACCCTATGGGCTTACAAGACACCCATAGGAACTACTCCATATAGACTTGTGTATGGCAAGGCGTGCCATTTACCTTTGGAGTTTGAGCATCGGGCCTATTAGGCTGTTAGGAAGTTGAATATAGATTGGAAGCTTGCGGGTAAGAAAAGATTGTTGCAACTTGACGAATTAGAAGAATTGAGGTTTGACGCTTATGAAAATGCCAAGTTGTACAAAGAAAAGACAAAGAAGTGGCATGATGCTCACCTCAAGAAGAAGGAGTTTAAGAGTAGGGAATTGGTGATTTTGTTTAATTCAAGAATTCAATTATTTCCTGGAAATCTCAAGTCAAGATGGAGTGGACAGTTTAAGGTTATTCAGGCGTTTCCCTATGAAGCTTTAGAGTTAGAAAATGACAAGGGTTCAGCATTCAAGGTCAATGGGCATAGATGCAAGCCATACTATGGAGGGTTATACTCATAAGAAAGGGAAGTCATCTCTTTCCTTTCTTACACTTCCTCATGAAAGCATGTAAAATTGTCAAGCTAATGACCTTAAATAGCATGTTTACCTTTCTTTTGCTTGCTTTTGTGTACTTGTGTGTTTGATTTGTTGGGTTTTGATTATGTTTGGTTTGAAGTTTGTTTGAATTTGAACTTGTTTTCTTTTCAAATTTCTTGTTGGATAGTTGATTTTGATGTGTTGGTAGGTTGATTGAATGTTGGGAATGTATGTTACGCTTAAAAGAAGAATAAGAAGTTGGAAAAAAATAGGATAATCCATGATCGTGGGAATTGGGTTGATTCCCACGAACGTGTGAAGGCTTTCTAGAAATTTTCTGAAGCCTTAACCCACGATCGTGGAAGTAGACCCATTTTTCACGACCGTGGGAAGGATCTCTAGAAACTTTCTAGAGCCTTAACCCACGATCATGGAAATCATAGTGATTTCCACGATTGCGGGATCCTTCGACAAAAACTTTTTAAAAAACCCTCTTTTCTTCTTCTTTCTTCACTTTCCCTCACTTTCTCTCTCTGCAAACGACTCTCTCACTAACTGTAGCTTCGAAAATCTGTCATTTTTCTCCCAAACTTTGGTATTTTCTTCATCTTTTCCATCATTAATCATTTCTTTTACTTTTATTTCACATTATACCATCAAGAATACAAGGATTTGGTGACTTCTTATTTCCTTCTCTCTCTAAAACGTACTCACTCTCTCTTTTGCCTATTTTACAAATTTTTCTTCTTCAATGGATCCAAAGAATCTTGTCACTCGAAAACCTATCGACCAATTGCATCAACAAGTCTCCAGTGAAGGTAAAACCAATATAGTGCAAATTTTCGTGCCCTATTCCTAATTTTTTCGAAGGACGAAGGTATGCAATTTCGGGACTTTAAAGATAAAGAATTACTGTATCTGAGATACTTGGATTTTGAATTGTTAGAAACTCTAGGTTTGAGACGTAATATTGAATGATTAGTTGTGAATATTGGTTTGTGATGTACCGATATACCCCATGATAACTGTTGAATTTTTTACCATTATGCGTTATAATCCTAAAATGGATACATTTTGGTTTAGAATAGGTGGTCATGTTTATAAGCTTGATTATATAGTCATTCATGCACTTATTGACTTGTCAAACACTAAAATTTTAGATGATCATGATGACTTCAATGTGGATGACTATTGGAAAAGCCTTATGGATGAAAACACGTTTGATTTTAGGAATGCACCGAACACCTTAATTCGTAACACTGAGCACTTATTGCTTCACAAATTTATGTGCTTAATTGTCTTTAATAAAGCTGAAAGCAATAACTGTTCTGCTAAAGAACTTTTCTTTCTCTGGTGTATGGATCACAAAGTTAAAATAAATACCCTGTATCACATTTTTAGGTCTATTGTGAGTTACGTTAATAAGAAAAGATCATATTTTGGTATGGCTTATATTTTCACTGCTTTGGTTTCGTTTTATCATCTTGATATGGATACTGTGCTACTACTAACTATGATGTCTTTGATGTATCATATTTAAGGCGCTCTCAAAGTTTGGTCTATGAAGCTCTGAAATCCTCAGACATATACTGCGTTTAAGAATAGGAAGGGCAAGAACACAACCATAACTCAACCATCCACCTCTCAGGTGCCACTGGAGCCCCGAGAAGAAGCAATCGAAGAGGAACCAATAGTAGCAGCAAATGTTGATCGGTTTTAGCAAATTCTTGACCATATGGCCACAAATCAACAACAAATGACGCTGCAGATCAATGAGCTCAGAAACCAAATGCGACAAATACACAAGCAACAACGATACATAAAGAATAAGTTCCTCAAGTTCATCCAGAAAAAGAACATTGAAGGCCCCTCTCCTACACCTTCACCACCTCAATTCCCATAAGCCTTCTTACCCTTCACTTTTTATATTGTTTTGTTTACTTTATTAGTTGTGTTATTTGTTTGCTTTGTTGATGTTGTGTTTAATGTTTTTATTTCATTTTGTGGTTGCCTTATTACATTGAGGACAATGTGTTATCCAAGTGTGTGGAGGTGACATTTTCCTTGTTAATTGCATCATTTAAATTTGTTTTATTTACTGTTTAGGATGCATATTTTAGGTATATTATGTTGTTTGATGTTGTGATGTGTTAAGCAATGAAACCATACTTGAATCATTTTGATTTGTGCTGCCATGAGATTGTATCATACTAGTTGGAATGAGATTGAATGCTTGCTTGAACTTGGATTAGGTTACTTAAGTAGAAAGTGAACCATGTTGAATGATTAAAGAAGTTGGTTGCACAAGCTTACTCAAAATGCGACACTTGAGCAATAAGGTAGTGTAGATATGCATAATGAATTTTCAATTGATCCAATGTGAGGATTGAGCTTATATGACTCCATCTATAGTCATCTTATTTCTTTGAGTATGTGATGCCCCTTTAGGTTACTACCTTCAAAACTTGCTTTGAATCGGTTTAAGTTTACTAGATGCATGCTTAATAGAAATGATTAAGGCCCTTTTTGTGATAAACCTTGGCTTAAATGACCTACCCTTGTTATTATCCCTTGTTAGCCCCATTAAGCCTTAACCATTTTGTTTCTTGAAAATACCTCATATTTCAAAAACCTAAACCTCATTAACCTACCCATTCACAAACTTAGTAAAGTATTAAGTGATGCGCTAGTTTGGGATTTTTGGTACAAATTTTTTCTTTCCATGATGAGTTGAGTTATACTTCTACTCTTTGATCCCATTATATCTAGTTTCTATTTTGTTTGTTGTTTCTTCAATTATATAAAAAAAGAAAAAGAAGAAAAGAAATGAAAAAAAGAGAAAAAAAAAGAAAAAGGAAGAATGTTTTGGTAGCATCAATAAGTGCGAAGTAGTAGTATATTTACATTTGTATATCTTAGAATATGTTTTGTATCCCTTTGTTCACTTATTACTTTATGCATGCTTGTGTTAAATCCTTTACCTCTTTTAAACCACCTTAACCCTTACCACATTAACCCGAAACAAACCCTTTTGATTTATTTATGCATGTAATCATTATAAAAGAGAATTGGTGTATTAGCAAGCCTATGGTAGTGTCGTTTCCTATAGGGAGTTTGAGAGAAACACTAACCATCAAACACTTAAGAGAAAGGAGTGAAACCGTAAGGAAGATTCATTTTTGCATTTATACTTATCTTTGAGTGATGGTGCCATAAATTGAGTTTGCTTATGTACACTAATGAAAAGTAGTCATGATATGTGTAATAGCTTGATACTTCAGTTGGCTAAATTTTGGGGGATTGCATGCTTTGATCTTTATGAAAATGAAGTGATAGAATTGGTTGGTTGTGTTTGATTTTGCTTGAGGAAAAGCAAGGATTTAAGTGTGGGGAAGTTGATAGTTGTGCATTAGTATGTGTTTTTCTAAGTATTTGACATGTGTTTCTTGTATAATAGGGTAGTATTATTGTGTTTTAGGACTTGTTTTTTGTGTTTTTATTTAGTTTGATCTTCATGGTTGTTTTTTTATGTTTGATATTGGTTTAGAGTAGGAATTGATCATTTTGGTGTAGGAATGGAGGGTGGACACCTTTATGATTGAGCTAGGAACCAAGAGAAGAGAAGAGAAGTGGAGCTGCTGAAAAATAAGAACCCGCGACCGTGGAAAAGGGCATGTTTTCCATGATTGTGGGAAATCTATAGAGAAAGTTTCTGTTAAGTTAACCGACGATCGTGGGAAGTACAAGTATAATTCCCACGATCATGGGAACTGGAAGTCGAAGAGACACACGGGTTTCATGTATTTTTTAGGTTTTCGTGACTTTATAAGGCATAGGATCCCGAGAGCTGAGAGAGGGTCATGGAACTTGCTTCTTGGAGCTAAAAGATAGATTGAGAGCCTAGAGATAGGGAAGATTCAAGGTCTCATTCCCGATTGGGCAAAGAGCACCCCATGATCTAGATTTTCTAGATTGGGCAAAGAAGAGGAGGAGCTGCCCCGTCGAGTCTTATTTCAATTTCTTTCTCTTCTGGCATGTTTATCATGGATTATTTGATTGATGGGGATGTTGTGAATATTATGATTGGCTAAAACAATTTTTAGGGTTTGTTGTTGAACTATTTATGAACCTTTGGTTATTGATTTAATGATATACTTGTTTATGTTTTTTATTACGCTTAAACCTTGCAATAAATCGAGAGAGTGAGCTTGCTAATCTGTGTTAATTGTACAACGAGAGTTGACGATTAATAAACCTATAAATAAGAAGTTATTGATTTATTAGGAAGAGATTTCAATAGATCAATACACTGCCTATAGGATAACTTTATATCTAGTTGAATGTTTAGGAAAGGCTTTGCACATTTAGAGGTCCTAAAGTTAATTCTAATTTATTTAACTAGTGACATTTAGTTACACCTTCAGAGAGTGTAGCTAGAATTTTAGGAAATCTTGAGCCAAGCATAAATTGAATCAATTAATCAAAGTGGAGCAAATAAGGATAATGACAAGTCCTAATGTTTAATCTTGATTTTCTCCAAGTCTTAGTTTACGATTTTGGTTTGGGTTGCGTTGTTCCCTATTAATTTAAGTTTGTCTTTATTTTACTTATCTTTTTAAATTTGATTGAAACGATTTCTTAAACAAAGAACAACCTAACTTAAGTGGTGCTCAAGCACAATCCTCCTGAGATCGATATCCACTTTCAACTACATGTACGACCCGTATACTTGCAGTTTTGAGTGTAAAACTAGTATTGTGTTTGCATTCAACACATACCAAGTTCATTTCTCAATAGGTAAAATCTATCTTCAGAGAGTGGCTTAGTGAAGATATCAACCAGTTGATTTTCAGTATCAACATGCAAAAGATTAATGGTACCTTCTAAAACATGATCTTTAAGAAAATGATGCTTCATTTCTATATGCTTATGTTAGATTGAAAACAAAAGCATGCGAGATTTAGCTAAAACAGTAGATTTCAAAACTTTTTTCGAAATCAAAACACAGTGGAAATAACATAAACAAATCAACATGTTTTAGCCGTATATGATACGGTATAACGAAAATAATTTACATAAGAACAAGGTGGTAAAAACATATCGACTCCTTGCTACAGCTTTGACTCCTCGCTTTTGTATCCTCTCTAAATCCTTGCTATAGCTTTGACTCTTTTGTATCCTTTCCTTTCTCAATGTATCCTCTTCTTATTGTTGTATCCTCGACTAATCCATTCTACCACTTGTTCTTCTGGGACAACTTGGTTAATAAGACCCTTTGGTGAGAAAGGAGAAGAAATATTTTGAGGAGATTTTTCTTAGAAAAAAAGAAGCAAAAAATGAGACTCTTTTCATTCAAGTTTTGGTTATTATGAAAGAAAGAAGTGATGTGCATCTAATGCATCACTTCATTCTTTAATCAATCATAAAGAAGCCAATAAATGAGACTCCTCTCTTTTGTTTAAGATGGCTATATGAAAAGACCAATAACTTAAATGAAACCTTCTCATTTCTGTTATGGATGAAAGAAGGAAGAGAGAGTACATCAAATGCACCTCTTCCTTTCTTTAATCAAATGAATGCTAAAAGGTTACATTACATGCCATCATTAAAAGACCACCATTTTACCCTTATTTTGGTTTTTCCTTCTAGATCTTCCATTTTACTCTATATGGTGATTAACATATAAGATCTCATCTTAGTTTTAAGACTTGATAGGTAGCTATCATCAAACTACTAGCGCCAGTTTAATCACCAAACTCCGTAAAACATTTAGAAATGATTATATCACTATAAACTCTTTATTTGAGTGAATGTTCCCTGATACATATTTCAATTAATAATTCCAACATGCAGACACTTGATTGATACTCTGTAAAAATTCATTCCGATCATATCAAGAATTATAATGAAACACATATGAGTTCACCACTCATTAAGATTGTAGTTCGTAATAAAAAAATGATAAGGCGTACGTTTTAAGATTAAAGTAATGGCCTAATTTATTATTTAAAAAACATATGTGATTTCATATTCATTTAATAGTGCCATTATCGATAGTCAATTACTATCATGATATGAAACTCATCATTCCCTTTAAGTAAACTCTTTTACTTACATAGAGATAAATCGCAACACTACGGTCTAAAACATAATCAAGCGACCAACTTGATTATTTAACTAATTTAGATTCTAATAATATACATGTTTCCCACACATCTCTATATATATGTATATTACTTATAAAAGAATCTTGGTACCTTATAACTAGATAAATAATGCTCATACAAATACAACCAAACTCTTTTGTTTTTTTAATAATAAATATTTTCATTACAAAAGTAACTTAAAGAAAATTAAGTTATATGTAAATACACATGCTTTCTAGGGCACTATATTTACATAACTCCAACAATCTCCCACTTGCGCTAAAGCAAGTTTGATATATCCCTCATTCCCATCCCTGCTATGTGACCCTTAAAACTCTTTTGAGACAGCATCTTCGTAAATGGATCAGCAAGATTTTGCTCTGTGGGAATTTTTACCACATTCACCTCACCACATTGTATTATCTCCCTTATGAGATGATACTTTCTCTCAATGTGTTTGGCAGTTTTATGGTTCTAAGGTTCTTTAGAATTAGTTATTGCCCTACTATTATCACAATAAAGTGTAATGGTCTTTTCTGCCTCAAGAACTACCTCCAAATAATTTAGGAACTTGCGAACCAGATTGCTTCACAAGCAGCAACATACTCAGCCTCCATAGTCAAATCAGCAACAGAAGATTGCTTGACACTGCTCCAAACTATGACTCAACCTCCTAAAATAAATATAGAACCAGATGTTGACTTCCTTGAATCAACATCTGATTGCAAATCGGAATATGTATATCCTATTGGAATAAGGTTACTTCCAGAGTAAACAAGCATTAAGTTCTTCTTCCTACGAAGATACTTTAGTATGTTCTTAATCGCAGTCCAATGCTTCATTCCTGGATTGAACTAAAATCTACTTACTAGTCCCATTGCGTAACAGATATCTAGTCTAGTGCAAAGCATAGCATACATTAAACTTCCAACTGTCGAAGCATATGGAATGTTATGCATGCGTTCGACCTCCTCTTGGAATCTTGTATGGAAAACTTATTGAGCATGTTCTCAATGTAGGTTATTTGAGACAAGGTTATCAATTTGTTCTTACGATCCCTTATAAGCTTGATCCTTAGAACATAGCTAGCCTCTCTTAAATCTTTCATTGAGAACTGTTCGTTCAGCCATCCCTTAACTGTAGATAACATTCCTACATTATTCCCAATGAGTAGAATGTCATCGACATACAGGATTAGGAAAAGAACCTTGACTTCTTGTACCCTTTTATAGGCATATGGCTCATCTAGGTTTTGTATGAATCCATAGGTTTTGATAGACTTATCAAACCTAATGTTCCAAGATCTAGATGCTTGCTTAACTCCATAAATGGACCTCTACAATTTGCATACCTTATGCTCATTACCTGGCTCAACGAATCGTTCTGGTTGGGCCATATAAATGGTCTCCTCATGATCCCCATTAAGAAATGCGGTCTTGACATCTATTTGCCATATTTCATAATTGAAATAAGCTGATATAGCTAAAAGAATTCTGATGGACTTAAGCATGGCAACCGGAGAAAATGTTTCCTCATAGTCTATACCTTCTTTCTGAGTATAGCCTTTAGCTACCAATCTAGCTTTAAAAGTCTCTACCTTTCCATCAGATCCTCTTTCCCTTTTGTAGATCCCTTTACACCCTATGGCATTTACATCTGGTGGTAGATCTACAAGGATCCAGACTTCATTGGTGTACATGGAATCTATTTCCGATTCCATCGCCTTGAGCCATTTTTTTGCATCAACATCATTAATAGTCTATGTATAAGTAATGTGATCCGTTTCTTCTTAGTCCGAGATGACAATTATGCCTTCTCCTAGTCCAAGATACCTATCTGATTGTCTCACAACCCTCCCATTACGTCTAGGCACTACTTGATGTTCAGGCTGCTCTTCTAATTTAACTCTTGAATCCAATTCGAATCTTGTTATGCTATATCCAAATCAACTCTTAGTTTGGATGACATAGCTAACTCCTTTAGTACTACTTCACTTCTTCCTTTGTGATTTCTCACAAATTCTTCCTTTAAAAAGGTCGAATTTGTCGACACAAATACCTTCCTGTCTGGAGGACCATAAAAATAGTACCCTCGTGTACCTATAGGATATCCTACAAACAAACATACTTCTAACCTTGATTCAATTTTTGTGGATTAAAGCCTTAAAACATAGGTTGGGCATCCCCAAGTCCTTAAGTGCAGCAATGAAGGTACTCGGCCAGTCCATAACTCCCTAGGCATTTTAGGCACCGATTTGGATGGAGCAAAGTTAAGAAGATAAGTTGTCGTTTGTATGGCATATCCCCAGAACGATTCTGGAAGGCTAGCGTAGGACATCATTGATCTTACCATCTCCAATAGAGTCTTATTCCTCCTTTTAGCTACACCATTCTGTTTAGGTGTTCAAGGAGCTGACAAGTTGGAAACAATTCCATTGTCAATTAGAAATTGTTGGAACTCTCAAGATAAGTACTCACCACCTTGATCCAATCGAAGTTGTTTTAATGGCTTGCCTAACTGCTTCTCAGCTTTAACTTTAAATTCTTTGAACTTTTCAAAGGACTTACTCTTTTTATGCATCAAATAAAAATAGACATGTCTAGAGTAATCATCTATCAAGGTTATGAAATATTCATAACCTCCTCTATCTTGTACGTTCATGGGCCCACACACATCAGTATGTACTAGGTTCAACGTGAATTCAGATCTATTTCCTTTGGAAGGAAATGAGGCTTTCGTCATTTTTCCTTCAATACAAGATTCACAGGTGGGTAACGGATCATTATCCAAGACAGCAAGGATCCCATCCTTCACTAACCTGTCAAGTCTTTTCTCATTGATATGACCCATTCTTAAATGCCACAGATATTTTGAATTAATGCTAGAGTCTTTGAATTGTCTTGGTTTTATTAATTATGTGGTGTTTAATGAGTCTATCTGTTGGACCCCGAACTTTTCTTAGAAGTTAGAACTAATAAATGAAAATTTTTGAATTAGAAATGATAGACAAGAGTAAAGTAGTAAATGAGAAATGTGGATATATTCATGTTTTGCTTTGGTGTTTTTGGTGGATACGAGATTTTGAAATGGGAAGAATTAAGGTGAAAGTTAAAAGTAAAATGAAAGAAAAAGTGAAGTTGAATATGTGTAGTAAGTTAATAAAGGATAAGTATATATGTGTGTGTTCTGTTTTTAGTGTTCATGATTAATCATGGACTATAATTTCTTTATGGATGATATTGATTTGAAATAGAGTTGAGAATGAGGCATACATGAAGTAGAAAAGGTGATCTTGGTATGAGTTGTGTTAAGGAAAGATTTTGAAACAAAATGGGTAGTTGACCTAGAAAATGTTCACTAAGTATGCTTCATTCTTTTAGCCACAACTTTTTTTCTAGTTATCCAAACGAGATGATTCTTTATTTGGATTAAACTAGAAACATATGGCTACATTTCTTATGAAGACATAAAATTTAAATTTTGTCTTTAAGAATCTCAAAATTTGTCATGAAGTTGAGAACTGGTTGTAGTACATTGGTGGATGAATGTAAAGTTCGTTTCTTACTTCATGGGAAATTCTGGATTGATCTAGATAGATTTAGGCAAAGTTATCTTCTATAAAGTTGTAGGTCTTTCATTTATATTTCCAGCAATATATAATATGAAATTTTTGGACATTAGAGTTGAAAGTTATGATCCTTATAAGTGGAGATGCTCAGGAGTATAAATTGTATCGTCTGATGACATTATATCATCTGGTGATGATGTCATATCGTATGTGATGAAGTCATATCGTTTGTGATGAAGTATCGTCTGATGACATCATATCATCCAGTGATGACATCATATCGTCTGGTGCACTATTCATCTGACCCTATCGTCTAGTCCATTTCTGACCCTTTAGATGATATAATTTGTCTTTAATGTCTTCACGAAAGTTGTAGATAATGAAGTCCTCTTTCAATTCATCTAAAGAACATCTTAATCCGATATCTATAGGGAAAGTTATGGCAATTTTCCCAATTCATCTGACCCTCCATCTGGTTTCATCTGACCCTATCGTCTGGTCCATTTTTGACCCTTCTGATGATAGAATTTGTCTTTGAGTCTTCATGAAAGTTGTATATCTCAAGGTCATCTTTCAAACCATCCAAAGAACACCTTAATCTGATATCTATGGGGAAAGTTATGACAATTTTCCCAATTTGTCTGACCCTTCATCTGGTTTCATCTGGCCTATTGTCTACTCTATTTTTGACCCTTCATATGATAGACTTTGTCTTTGAGGTCTTCATGAAATTTTAGATCTTGAAGTCCGTTTTCAAACCATCTAAAGAACACCTTAATCCGATATCTATAGAGAAAATTATGGCAATTTTTCCAATTCGTCTAACCCTTCATCTAATTTCGTCTGACCCTCTCGTCTGGTCCATTTTTGACCTTTAGATGATATAATTTGTCTTCTAGTCTTCAGGAAACGATCTTGAAGTCTTCTTTCAAACCATCCAAAGAACACCTTGATTTGATATCTATAGGAAAAGTTATGGCAATTTTCCCAATTCTCTGACCCTTCGTCTAGTTTCATCTAACCCTATTGTCTGGTCCATTTTTAACCCTTCAAATGATAGAATTTGTCTCCAAGATCTTCATGAAAATTGTATATCTTGAAGTATTCTTTCAACCCATCTAATAATGACCTTGATCCGACATCTCTAGTGAAAGTTATGCCAATTGTCCCACGATAGTTGCATTATAATTGAGGGCAAAATCATGTTTGATTCTTTCGGCCATAACCTTGTTATCCGACCTGAAAATGAAATGATTCTTGAACCCATAGATTCTTAACATATTTTTCTGTCGCTCCATAGAATTGGATAGCATTTAGTATTGATTCAAAAAAGATTGTTTGAATCAAAGTAAGGGTATCGATTGAAAGAGTATGAATTGGATGTTTCACTAACATATTTCGGTATTTTTGATGATTTCAGGAACGGTAGAGCTCCGAATGAGATGATTCTTATTTCAAAATAAACTAGAGACATGGAGCTACAAATGGTATGAAGAAATTGAAATCTAATTCAGTCTCTGAGACTTTCAATTTCTGGGCGAAATTTAAGTATATTGTATTATTTCAATATAAGAACAGTCTGAAAATGTTTGGGGCAATAGTTTCAGATTTTTGAACCAAATTGAATGATTTTGGTGCCATTAGAAACTTAAGACAATGGGGAACATTTTTCTAGAAGAAAATGTTATGTCAGAATGTTCAAGGGTATTTTTAGCAAAACATTTAAGCATAAAAGACATAAGGCATAAATGGAAGGGAAAATAGGACATTTCTCAATCATTAAGGGCATAATTGGATGAAGAAGTGTTGTCTTGCATTTTAAGAAGAGAGAAGAATGAAAATGGAAAAGAGAAAAGGGAGAGTGTCATGAAGAAGAGAGGCAAATACAAAGAGAAGAAGAGGAGAAAAAGACTAAAAAACAAGCTAGGGTTTAATTTTTCGTAGTCTTCAAGAGAGGTTTTGGAGCTGTTCAAGAAGGGAAAAAGGTAGAGGCAGAGAAGAGTTTCCCTTTGAGCTAAAGATCCCTTCATTTGGTGAAGAATGAAGGTAAGATCATTTTAAATCTTGTAGATTTTTGGAAGGATTTTAGTTCATGGAGTTTAGAAAATGCTTAGGTTTAAGTATTCTAGAACTAATTTTAGTGACTATGCTTTGAGGGATTTTCAATTGAAAACCCTATTGAGTGGGATTTTTGTTATTGTATAAAGGGATCAAAAGAGGCAAGAGGACCAAGAGAAGATGTATTTTTGAGCAAGTCCATAAGCAAGGAAATCAAGATGGGTATATGTTTACAATAGAGTAAATAAGCCACAAAAGATTTCTTTGAATCAAGGAAGTTAAATGTTTTAAATTCCATCATAAATGTTGCATCTATTAACTCTTTGAATTCTTTGAGAATGTGCCACATGTTTTGTATATGATTTGTGTTGTTGATTTATGAAATGAAAAATGGAAATGATTTTTGCAAGGATATCAAGTTTATGAAATCAAGTTTTCGAAAAAGTGCCATTTTGGGCAACACGTTTACAAGTTATGAAATATGTGTTATGTGAGTTTGTGGTGGTCCTTTCAAGAATGTCACGTGCACGTTGACCAAGTTAAAGGCTTCTCTCACCTGCTTGCTAGTGGTACAGAGCCCCTTCATGGACTCCCTCAAGTTTACGATTACACAGGACCATTATGTGGAAATGTGTAGTGCTTCATGTTTATGGATCTACCCAAACTATTGTAATGTGCTTATATGCTTATGTTATGCGAACAAGTTTGATGTATTCATGTTTTGTAGTTTGAGATTTTGACTACATGATGAGAATTTCTATGACAAGTGAATGTTTCAAAGGTTTTGCTTATTTTCCATTAAAAACTGTTACCCATAAGCTTTCAAGCTCACCCCCTTTCTGTCCTATCTTCAGGTGATAGCTAAGAGATCAAGTGATCAAGAGCCTAAGGGAATTTCTTCAAATTTGCTATTTTGTATTTTGTAATAAGTCAATGGTGTGGCTTTTGATATGTAAATAAAGTTTTTCAAACTCTGTTGCTTTATTAATGAAATGATAGATTGAAGTAGTTTCGGTTGTGTATGTTCATATTGACTTCTTTGTTAAAATGGTTGAGTTGGAGTAGTAAGTTTGTTTTGATGTGTGACTGTTGTGGGCACGCCACCCTTATGGGATGATGCCTAATAAGGGTTCGTGGAAATAACCCTATAGGATAATATGCTAAGTATCATGATTCCGAATGTTAGGCTTCGGAAACGGGGTCCAACAGTTATGGTATCAGAGTAAAAGTTGGGTTCCGAATTCGGGTTCCAACATTTATGGTATCAGAGCAAGAGTTGGGTTCTGGAAACGGGATCCAACACTGTCATAGGTTCTATAAAGAACAATCCCTGTTTAATTATCGCATTACAAATAAAATATTTATTCTCATATATTGAAACAACATTTTCAAAATATAAGGAATAACCAGATTTTATTAGACAAAAAGCACAAATCATGTTCCTTACAATCATTGAGATGTAACAAACATCCTCCAAATATAACCTATGACCATTAGGAAAGTCCAAGATAACTATTCACACTAATTCTGCTGAAACATAGGATTCATCTACTATCTTGACTTGAATCTGACCTTTATGTAGTCTTTTCCTTTGCTGGAACCCCTGCAAAGAATTACAAACATGGTTAGTGGCTCCTGAATCAAATATCCAAGAATCAGATGAATCTGCCACATTTCTAGTTCCTAAAAAACTTAGGAAACCCACGCTTTATTTGCTTTTAAGGGACTTAAGGTAGACTGCACAATTTCTTTTCCAATGACCCTGCTCACCACATTGGAAACACTTTCCCTTAGTGTCTGCTTTGGCCTTCTTTTTCATGGGTTGGACCTTGACCCTTGTTTAGGCCTTCTTTTTCATTGAACCCTGCTTCTTTTGCTTGCCCTTGCCCTTAGGCTTAGAAGAAGATGCTACATTAGCCTCAGGCTTATGAGCCTTGATATTTAATATCTCCTCCGTGCTCTGGAGGGTATTCATCCACTCACTCAAGGTGTAATCCTTAGTATTGAGCTCATAGTCTAACTTAAACTACTAAAAAGAAGAGTTTAAGCTATTGATGATCATAATCATCTGCGTTTCCGCATCCAATTCTGCCCCAAGCATCTCAGCTTCAGTAACTACAGAGATTACCTTAAGCATGTATTCTCGCACCGGTTCATTAGGTTTTTGTCTAAGATTATAAAGGTTTGGATATCTTTCACTCTTGCAGACATGGTCCTCACTCCAAACATCTCATATGGGTGATGGACCATTGCACCAGCAATTTTCATACATGCAATTTGCTTTTGTAGCAATCCGCTGACAGAAGCTAGAATATAGCACTTAGTAGGCTTATTAGCAATCTACAAACGCTTATGTTGTTGGACTTGCTCAGAAGTTGAATTGCTACCTGAAGGTGCAGGCTCATTGTCCATTAATACCCATGAAATTCGTTCATATTGAAGAATAATGTCAAGGTTACGTCTCCATTCATTAAAATTCTCTTCATTTTCCAATTTGTTATTAGTTAAGAGCAAAGTGAGTGGATTCATATTGTGGTTGATTATAACATATAAATTATTAAAGCATGAGCATACTATTCAACAATATTGGAACTTTGTATAAAATTATGATGCATGTATGCATGATGATAGATTTAACAAAACTTAAAAAATTAAATCTTTATACAATGGTTATTTTTCTTATCTATAACGAACTAAGTGACGGTAGGCCATCTTATCTATTAAAAGAAAAACTAAGACTTTCCCATTCAAAAAACTACCAAGCATCTTCATGCCTACCTTTTTGAGAAGCGCCATAATTTGGTCCATACTTTTATCAACAAAGCTACGGTGGCAGGTTATTGATAAAATATGTTGAGTGTCTAACCATTTGATTCATCCACTAAAGGTACTTGTAAACCATGCCCTGGTAGGGGGTCACATTTGCTACCAATAAGTGGACTTATCCTTAAGGAGACCCAAACCATGCAAGATCTAGGATTCATGTCCTCCGGTGGGGAGTAACACTTCACCACATGCAAATGGTCCATTACATGGAGACTGTGGACTCTCACAAGAACATCCTTTCCCACTCAATCTTTTTGGTCTTTAAGTTTTAATAAATACCATCTTGTCTAGATGTAATTTATTATCCATCTTATATTGTTTCATTATATATCTCATACATAATGAATGCATGGAAAAGCCTAGGGTTGGCAATTTTCTAAATGGCATACAATCACATAATATCATATATTATTTGCATCCATTTATCCATTCATCTCAGGAACTAATAGGCCACTTTTGATTGTTCATCCTAGAACAATAAATTACCAGGCTTTTAGGCCCAAATTTTTTTTTGGGGATTGGATCTTGCACTTCGAACTCTTCATCCACGTGTCCCAACCCATTAGGTAAAAAATGTGTAATGACATTTTCATAAAACTGAATTTTGTCACTTTGAAAACAAAAATTCTAGCACTTATTTTTAGTAAATCCGAAACTCAAAAAATTCCAGCATTTGTTCTGGCAAAATCAAAACTCAAAAATTCTAGCACTATATTTAATAAAACCGAAATTTTGTTAAAACAAAAATTCCAAAACTTTGGTTTTCATAAAACCGAAACTTTGCCAATACTCCAAAGGATACAACGAAACCATTACCTAGTCTTTTCTTCGATCCATCGTTGCTCCATCTTCAATATTATAGAAATTTATACATTACAAAATTAAAGAAAACAGAAAATTGAAGCCAAGGAGGAAACATGACGATGATAGGCCACCCTCCTTGTTACAAGCCAAACGAAGAAAACTTACAAGGTAAAACTATATTCTATGGACAACTAAAAGAGCAAAACATACACATATATATTTCTATCATATAAAAATATGCAGCATACAAAATTTAATTTCCAACCTATGCATCATATATAGGAACCGAAATCATGCATAATAAAATGGCTCTGATACCAATTGTTGGATCGAAAGCAAAAGCATGCGAGATTTGGCTAAAACAGTATATTTCAAAACTTTTTCCGAAATCAAAACGCAGTGGAAATAATATAACCAAATCAACATTTTTCAGTCATACATGATATAGTATAAGGAAAATAATTTACATAAGAAAAAAGTGGTAGAAATATACCGACTCCTTGCTACAGCTTTAACTCCCACTTTTGTATCCTCTCCGAATCCTTGCTATAGCTTTGACTCTTTTGTATCCTTTTCTTTGTCAATGTATCCTCTCCTTGTTATTGTATCCTCGACCAATCTGATCTACCACTTGTTCTTCTTGGACAACTTGGTTAACAAGATCCTTTGGTAGGAAA
>JAOTAX010000006.1:18651612-18664720 GCA_025629825.1 Erythroxylum guanchezii
TAAAGATAAAGAATGCCTTTGATTAATTAATAATAATGTCATACAAATTATTTACAATCAAAATAAATTGGCTGCAAAGGCATAAACTAACATCTATAGCTTCAGACGATGAGGGTGTCACTAACTGTGACCTAACCGTCGCTCACTACACCACAGGCGACGCTTCGATGGCATTATTTGGGCTGTCCATTGTAGCACGGTGGAGTCCACCAGAGGGGCCACCAGCGGCTAGAAGCAGGCGGCCTAAGGAGCAACAATAAAGGTAGTGCGACGGTTGGGGAATGGATGACACAACGTGGGAGGCAGTTGTAGAAGAAACGTGGGCAAGCAGTTGGAAAAACATAGGAACGTTGGTTTGAAAATGAGGAATGTCTGTTCACAAAAATGTGGGAGACGATTTTGGAGAAGACGATGGGCACATATGAGTTATAGGCGCACCGTCTAGGAGGCACATCCATAGTATACGTGACTAGTCAACGCCCTATTGCACGCGACCGCGCAGACGCTCCTATTGATTGTATGACGCGTGTAGTTCCTCCCTTGTTTTATTTGGTTTTATTTTTAAAAACCTTAACTTCAATTAAATTAAATTTAATGAAGATTAAATTAATTTATTCTCCTATTAAAATTAATTTTTCAAGAGTTGAATTATTAAATTAAATTAGTTGTCAAATTAATAATTAGAATCAAGCAAAGTTTAATTTCTTTCATAATTAGATGTGTTTGAAATTATAAATATAATCCTATCATATTATTTTAATGAGACTATAAAGTTTTGAAAATTTAAATTCTTCAATTAAATATTAAGAACACGGTAGGAACGTGATAGTTGCCTTCTATTATTTAAGAATAAAACCAAAATTCTGTTTATTGCATGACTTATTGAGTAAACTTAAGATCACTTTAACCCAGATATGTTTTATCTTAAATTAATAGGTCCTAAACTAAATTTGGATGAATAAACTCATGATCATATGGATTTAGAAGCAGGATTAGGAATAATATATATGAAATATTTTGGCGAAAAATTGTCACCAAACAGTTCTAGGAGTCACATAAGATATGATTGAAAAGTAATTTTTTACTTAATTTAAATTTAGTTAGTTTGTTAAGCAAACTCAATATCAATTAATTTTAAATAGGATCCTAGCTAACTAGGAAATTATTTGATAATTTCTAGATTTAATACTAAGGGATATTCTTTTGAATAAAATAGTAGGAGTAATCAAATAATTTTAAAGTCCTTATTTTATTTGATTTTGGATATAAACTAATATTTGCTCCTTTTATTTTTTTCAGTTATCGAATCTGAATATGAGTACCAATATGACATTGAGAAGCATCATGGATGCTAACAAGCTAACTAGACCAAACTTTTCGTACTGGTTTTGAAATTTGAGAATAGTTCTTAGGCAAGAGAAAGAGCTTTAGGTTCTTGACACTCCTGTTCCACCAGAGCATAGTTCGGATGCAGCCAATGAAGTCTGGGAGAGTTGTCAAAGTTATATTGATGAAGTTGACCAAGCCATATGTATGATGTTGGTTAGCATGTCTCCTAAGCTTTAGAGGCAACATGAGAACATAGATGCACCTATTATGATTTTACATCTCAAATAGTTGTTTGGTGCACAAAGTAGGGTGAAGAGATATAGGCATTGTTTCAATGAAAGATGATAGAAGGATCTTCAATCAACCTGCTTTTGCTAAAGATGATTAGGTTACTGAAAAATTAGCCCAATTAGGTTTTGACATTGACCATGAATCAAGTGTTGATCTAGTGTTGCAGTCTCTAAGTTTGAGTTTTTTGTAGTTCATCATGAACTTCAATATCAACCAAAAGGATACGACATTGCCTGAACTATTGAACATGCTTAAGACTATAAAATGGTACCTTAAGAAGGAACCCAATTCTGTACTTATTGTGGGTTCTTTTAAGAGCAAGAAAAAGGTCTTTAAGAAGAATAAGAACAAAAAAATAGAAGGATTTTACTAATGTAGTAAAGGATAAAGGAGGTTTCAAGAAGAAGAGTAATGATAAGGGCACATGTTTTCACTGCAGAGTCAATAGACACTAGAAAAGGAATTGCCCATCTTATCTTGCTCGCTTAAAAGATAAGAGGCTTAAGGAAGTTGTCTCTTCAGGTACGTTTATGATTGAGATCAATCTTTCTACTTATGTTCCACATTCTTGGGTATTAGATACTGGTTGTGGTTCTCACATATGTAATAACATGCATATGTTAATACGGAGTAGATCGTTAAGGAAAGGTAAAGTGGACCTGCGAGATGGCATTGGAGCAAGAGTTGTTGCATTAGCTGTCGCCTTCTGACCTTGTATAAAAACTTGATAATTGTTATTATGTTCCAGTTATTACAATAAATATCATTTCTTTTTCTTGTTTGGATTTGAATGGATTTGTCTTTATTATTAAGAATAACAGTTGTTCTTTTTATAAAGTTGATGTTTACTAAAAATCTAGGTTACTTATAAATGGTTTGTATGAGTTAGATCCTGAAAGGCCAATTCTTAACATAAATAGCAAGAAAACAAAGTTAAGTGACCAAAATCTGTCTTATTTATGGAATTGTAGGTTAGGTCATATCAATAAAACTATAATCACAAAGTTATATGAAGAAGGATATTTGGATCCTTTTAATTATGAATCATATGAAACTTATGAATCTTGTTTATTAGGAAAGATGACAAAACTACCCTTTAGTGAAAAAGGGAGAACGTGTCAAGGAGTTACTAGAGTAAATATATTCAGATGTATGTGGGCCTATGTCCACCAGTGCTCGAGGTGGATACACATATTTCATTATGTTCATTCGAGATATGGTTATACGTATTTGATGAAACAAAATACTAAATCCTTTGAAAAGTTTAAAGAATTTAGACTTGAGGTTGAGAAACAAACTGATAAAAATATTAAGACTCGTATATCAGATCAAGGTGGAGAATACTTAGACCATAAGTTTCTTGGTTACTTAAAAGAGAATCGGATTCTCTCACAATGGACTCTTCCTGTAACTCCACAGTACAATGGAGTTTTTGAGAGGAGAAATCGTACAATATTAGATATAGTACGTTCCATGATGAGTCATGAAGTCCTTGATATCTTCTTTTGGGGATACACAATTGAAACTGCAATATATTTTCTAAACAGGGTTCCATCTAAATTGGTTAACATGACACCATATGAGATATGGACTGGTAAAAGACCCAGATTGTCACACTTAAGGATTTGGGTATGTGACGCTTATGTGAAGCATGTTATATCTGATAAGATTCAAGCTAAATCAGATAAATACAAATTTATGGGATATCCAAACAAGAGTTTTGTATTTCAATTTTACCATCCTGTTGAGCAAAAGGTGTTTGTCTCAAGACATGCTACATTCTTGGAAACAGATTTTATTCTCAAAGAAAGTAGAACTTAGAAAAGTTCAAAAGCCACAAATTCACATCAAGATGGAACAAGAACCTCAAGTTAATACATATGATGTACAACTGAGAGTTCAAAAGACTCATAGTCCTCTACGAACTGGTAGGATATGTCATCCCCCCACTAGATTAGATCTACATATTGAGTAGGGAAAGGGTAATGTATCACTTATACATGATGAACCTACTACTTTTAAAGAAGCAATGTCTGACATTGATTCTTTAAAATGGAAAGAAGCCATGAGATCTTAAATGGAATCCATATACATGATATGTGTTTAAATTTTGATTCATTTGGTATGCTACACTTAGTAATTAATGCCTTAGAAATTCTTAGGATACTCACTTTAACTCATATTTGATTTTAGGTACACTTTGGAAGTAAAAGGGCTAAAGTGACTCGAAAGCATGTTCATTTAAGTCATCTTCTCAATGTCCATAATCTATTGATTAATGGAGCAAGAACAAGAAAAAGAGGGGACAAAGAATTTCAAGTGAAGTCTCATGTTTATACCCAGCTAGCTGGTTCTCAAACCAATGTCCATGAATGCACGCAACAACTCCCAAGCAAGGTGACCAAATGTTTCTCACGATGAAGCCATCTTTTAGCTGCTTCTAATAGTTTCTTATGCTTCCAGCCAGCTATCCTTTCAATCCACCAAATGTATAAGAAGACAAAGGTGGATGGTTGTACTTGGAATGAAGAAATGAAGATAGATTTAAAGGAGTGTTTCTCATAGGCGTGAGTTCTTAAGTCACGCCCGTGAGGCCTTCTCATGGGGGTGAGAAGACCAACTGTCATACAAAATGGCCAAGAGTCCTGATTTTTAAACCTAGTTTTTTACTACATAAAGAAATGGTGTGGCAGCAGAGAGGAGGTCATTCAGGAGAAGAGTGAGCCGCAAGCTTTGTTTCTCTTCATTCTTCGTTCTTCGTTCTTCATTCTTTCATTATTTTTAGCTCTGACAGTGGCAATGTAGGTTAAAGTAGATGGTGAGAGCTTGAGGATGGAGATGGAGGACTAAGCTTATGATTTGGTTCTATTGGGATGTCAACACCAAGTCATAGTTAAGTCATTTTTTCATATGAACCTGCAATTTCTATTTGGATTGATAAGTTGTTTATGTTGATTTGATTGCGTTTTGGAATGGATGATCTTAATACGTTATTTTCATTATTCTATTTCAAACCTATTGCTATAAAATTGATTGTAATCCGTAATTGTTACTTTTAATGTTTGTTAGTGGCGTCTAATGATCTCGTATAGTTAGGAACAACATAACTTAGGTTAGATAACCCAAGCATACGAGGTTACTACCTGTATTAATCATTTTCTACTTCGTAATGTGGCTGCCAAATTAAATATAGAGATCATATCCTAGGTTATTCAGTAGTTAGGTTTAATTAATGATCATGTCTTGATTAGATACAACTTAAGGAAATATCAGGATTCGTAGAGCATTCTATTAGTCTTAGATCAATAGTCCGAAGAGAGTTGTAAAGACGTTAGGATGATGGAATATGCTTAATTGTGTTTAGGCCGAGATTGAACCTAGAATTGGACTTTACTCATATTCGACACTTTAATCATTTCTATCTACTTTCTTTAATTTGTTTTTGATAGTTTAATTTGATTTTATTTTCTAAATTGATTAAAATCTAAAACCCCCTTTTTTCATATTTTCCTAACATCAATTAATTTTGTTACGAAAATTAACCAAACATTCCCTGTGGATTCGATCCTAACTCACCATAGCTACAAATTTAAGTGTGCATGAAGAGTCAGGTAAATTTTATAGTGCACTCGACACGCGCTATCAAATTTTGGCGTCATTATTGGGGAGTGTGGTAGTTTAATTTTTTTATTTGATTTTAGTTTGTGTTTTGTGAATATATTTGTTTATTTGTTTATTTGTTAATTTTAAAATTTTATGAGTTTTGTAGTATGGTAGTTACAAGATCTCCTCATAGAGAAATTGAGCAACTTGATCCGGAGATTGAGAGAACATTACGGAGATTGCGTAGGGAAGCAAGGTTAACTTTGGTAAAAGAATCTGAAGCAGAATTTGAAGAGATGATGGCAAATTCGAGGATATTGAGGGAGTTGGCTACACCCGATTTAACTCAAAAACTATTATGGATAACATTTCTGAATTTGTCGAGCATGTTACCTTTGAGTTAAAATCTGGATTAATTCATTTATGGCCTAACTTTCATGGTCATGCAGATGAGGTGCACATAAGCATCTTAAGGAGCTCGACATGGTTTGTCTAAGCATGAAGCCTCCTAGGGTGACCGACAAGTTGTTAGCCCCCGAATTTTTTTCTTAATGAATAAACATGATTTAAATTAATTTTGAGGTCTTGATAGATTAATTTATTTTGGATTTAATTAGCATGTTAATGTGAGTAAGATTTTATGACATAGGTTAATTGAATTAAAGTGCTAAGGTGGTAAGTTTGCATGAGGGGCATTTTTGGAAGATCACTTAAGTTTGAAAAGACATAAGCTTAAAAGGAGGGGTAAAATGGACTTTTTGGCCTCATTAAGGGTATAAAAGGGAGAAGAATGGTTGTCTTGCTATTAAAGAAGGAAGAAAACAAAAATTGAAGAAAAGAGAGAAGAGAGAGTGTCGTGTAAGTAAAAAAGAAGGGAAAGAAAGAAGAGCAAACTAGGTTTCAATTTTTCTTAGTTCTAAAGAGTGATTTTAAAGTTGCTCAAGAAGGGAAAAAGAACGAGGAAGATTAGAGCTTCCATTAGAGCCAAGAAACAAATTGTTTGGTGAAGATTCAAGATAAGTTTATGTTTAATCTTTGGATTTTTGGAAGGGATTTTGGTTCAAAGAGCTTAGGAAATGGATGGGTATAAGTATTCTATAGTCAATTTCATGCATATATTTCTTTGGGTTTTTCAATTTTAATTCCTATTGAATGGGGATTTTTGTCAACATTGACGGGAGGCAAGAGAGGCAAGAGGAGCAAGAGGAGAGGCATTCTTGAGCAAGTTTTCAAGCAAGAAAATTAAGGTGGGTTACATTTTTATAATTAAGTAATAAGCCATTGATGTTTCTTTTAAATAAATGATTTCAACTACTTATATGAATGTGTATTTATTGACTTTTAAATGCTTGAGAATGTGTTACATGTTTGCATATGGCTTGTGTTATTGATTTATGAAATTAAAGATGGAAACAAATTTGGAAAGAATATGAAAATGATTTTGAAAAGATATTATGATTATGAAATCACTTTTCGGAAAAGTGCCATTTTGGGCAATATGTTTATAAGAAGTGAAATGCATGATTATGTGGATTTGTGGTGGTCCCCTAAGTTAAGTCAAGTGCACTTTGACAAAAGGCTTCTCCCGTCTACTCGCTAGTGGCATGGAGCTCCTTCGCAGACTCCCCTAAGTTCACAGCTACGTAAGACCATTTATTGGGAATGCGATGGCACGTTCTGTTCACGGCTACACAGGATCATTACCTTTTGATGTGCAAGCACCAGAATTGGAATTGAGGCCACTTCCTACACATCTAAAGTATGCCTATTTAGGAGATAAGCAAACTCCCCCAATCATCATTTCAGCGAAATTGACTTCAAATCAAGAAGAGAGGCTGGTTCAAATGCTAAGAGAGCATAAGAAGGTCATCAGGTGGACTATAATAGATATCCAAGGGATAAGCCCTTCCATATGCATACACCGCATTTTGTTAGAGGGGGATGCAAAATCCACAAGGCAGGCTCAGTGCAGGCTGAATTCTCTAATGATGGCAGTTGTGAACAAGGAGATGTTGAAGCTTCTCGATGTTGGGTGATCTACTTGATCTTTGATAGTAAGTGGGTAGTCCTATCCAATTGGTTCTAAAGAAATCTAGAATCACTATTGTGAAAAACTAGGAAGGTGAGTTGGTTCCCACTCGAGTGGAAACTAGGTGGCGAGTATGTATTGATTATAGAAAGTTAAATTCTACTGCTCGTAAAGACTACTTTCCCCTTCCTTTTATTGATCAGATGCTTGAGAGATTGGCTGGCTATAACTATTATTGCTTTTTAGATGACTTTTTAGGTTATCTTTAGATCCCAATATCACCAGAAGATCGGGAGAAGACCACATTTACATGCCCATTAGGTACGTTTGCTTATCGAAGGATGCCATTCAGATTATGTAATGCAGTCGCTATGTTCCAAAGGTGTATGGTAAGCATTTTTTCCGAATATGTTGAAAGGATTATTGAGGTATTCATATATGATTTTAGTATGTATGGATCTTCTTTTAATGAATGTCTTGAGAATCTTTCCATTATCTTAGAATGATGTATAGAAACTAACCTTGTGTTGAACTGGGAAAAATGTCATTTTATGGTGGATCAAGGTATAGTTTTAGGCTATGTGATATATACTAGGGGTATTCAAGTAGACAAGTCTAAAGTTGATCTTATTTCTTCTTTACCTTACCCCTCTACTATGAGGGAAGTGCATTCTTTTCTTGGGCATGCAGGTTTTCATCGAAGGTTTATTAAGAATTTTTTGAAGATAACCGCACCATTATGTAAGCTTCTAAAACAAGATGTTTCCTTTGAGTTGGATGAGAAGTGAATGGAAGCATTCAACAAACTTAAGGAGCTTCTAACATCCCCATCGTTGATTCAACCGCCAGATTGGAACCTCCCCTTCGAAATCATATGTGATGTGAGTGATTATGCAATGGGGGCGGTTCTCGGACAAACAGTGTGAAAAGCTTTCCATGCCATCTATTATGCTTCAAAGACTCTAAACCTAGCTCAATTGAATTATTCCACTACTGAAAAGGAACTGTTATCTATGGTTTTTGCTTTGGAAAAATTTCGATTGTATTTGTTTGGTGCTAAAGTGATTGTTTATTCTGGCCATGTAGCTTTATAATACTTTCTCTTAGAGAAAGAAGCAAAACTGAGGCTGATTAGATGGATTCTCTTCCTTCAGGAATTCAACTTAGAGATTAGAGATAAAAAAGGGGCAGAAAATGTGGTGGCAAACCATCCCATCCATTTGATAAAGGAAGAAGATGATATCCCTCTATGAGAAACCTTTCCAGATGAGCAATTATTTTCTGTTAATGCAACACCACCATGGTATGCAGACATTGTCAATTTTTTAGTTACTAAAAAATTACCTATTGGTTTGTCAAAGGCTCAGAGGGATAAGCTACGGAGTGAAGTGAAGTATTACGTATGGGATGACCCGTATCTTTAGAGGCATTACGCAGATCAAGTGATCAGGAGGTGTGTATCAGAAAATGAATCATCATCAATTTTATCCTTATACCATTCGTACGCAAGAGGAGGACATTTTGGAGTGAAAAGGACAACTCATAAAGTTCTAGATAGTGGCTTCTTCTGGCCAACATTGTTCAAAGATGCATATACCTTCTGCAAATCCTGTGATAGATGCCAACGGTCAAGTAACCTATCCTATAAGGATCAATTACCACAAACTCCTTTGCTTTTTTATGAAATTTTTGACATTTGGGGAATTGATCTTATGGGACCTTTCCCTCTGTCTTTTGGCTTTACTTATATATTGCTTGTGGTGGATTACGTTTCTAAATGGGTGAAAGTCAAAGCCACTAGGACTAACGATGCAAAGGTTGTTGAAAATATTGTTAAGGCTAACATTCTTTCTTGGTTTGGGATCTCGAAAGCCATCATTAACAATAAAGGAACCAACTTTTGTAGTAGGGTGATGGAAGCAATGTTCAAAAAATTTCTCATCACTCAAAGTTTCTAATGCTTACTATCCCTAAACCAACGAGCAAGTTGAAGTCTCAAATCAAGAAATCAAGTTAATCTTGGAGAAAATCGTGCATCCCAATAGGAAGGATTGGAGCATAAGATTGGAAGATGCATTATGGGCCTATAGGAAGGCTTACAAAACACCAATTAGGATGTCACTGTATAGGCTAGTGTTTGGGAAGCCATGTCATCTTCGAGTGGAATTACAACATAAAGCATATTGGGCCATTAGAAGATGCAACATGAATTTAGATGATGAGGGAGTGCATAGGTAATGGCAGCTTCAAGAGTTGGAAGAGATGAGGATTGAGTCATATCAAAATTGTAGCGCCCCATCACCACAGGGTACGTACTAGAACACCCTGAGGACATTCCAGTACATAACCCATGATAATGGCACGCTTACAACATTCACTAAAACTTGGCATCATCATTCTTTATTCTCTTATGAGACACCATCAAGAGTGATTTTGATAAAATGGTCTTCATAGAAGTTGTAGATCTTTCTTTTATCTTTCTGTTGATATGAAGTTTGCAAATTTTGGAGTTCGGGATCAAACGTTATGGGGTTTAGAAGTTGAGATGTCGGTGAAGAAACTTTTAAGATTTTAGGCCAAAAAGCACCGTAGTGCAAAAGCATGATAGCAAATTTGAGGGTTAGCAAAAAAGCACCGTCGTGCAAAAGCATGAAGGCGACTTTGGAGATTTGCTAGCAAAAATTGCACGATAGCGACTTTGAAGTTTTGAAAGGCTGACGAAGATTCGATAGTCTTTTGACCATAACTTCTTCTATAGAACTCCAAATGACTTGATTCTTGTAGAATTGGATTCCTAAGACATTTTTCTAACTCTCTACAAATATTAGTAGCATTCTGAATTGATTTAAAAAAGATTGATTGAACAAAAGTGAGTGGTTCGGTTGGAAGAATATGAGTTGGATGTTTTACTGAACATGCTTCAGTATTTTGATGATATATTGAACTATAGAGATCCAAATGAGATGATTGTTAATTTGGAGTAAACTACAGGCATAGGGACATAAATTATATGAAAAAGTCGAATTGTGATTCAGTCTGTAAGATACTAAATTTCTTGATGGAAGTTTTACATAGTACATTGTTTTGACTATGAACAACCTGAAAATGGTTGGGCTATAACTTTCAAATTACTGAACCAAATTGAGTGATTTTGGTGTCAATAGAAACATAAGACATAAAGGAATATTTCTCTAGAAGGAAGTGTTATCAAATTTCTTCATTTACCTGATCAAAATAAGGAGTTAAGATGTTAGTAGTTGATGGACAAAAGGGGCAAAATTGGGAGAGCCAATTAAATGAAGGGTAAAAAGGGAAGAGCAAGCATAATGTGGTATTATTTAAAAGAAGAAGAGGAAAATCGTGGGAGAATTGGAAAAGAGCAGAGAAAGTCGTGAGAAGAGAAGAGAAAAGGAAGAAGAGTGCGTGGAAGCTATGGAAAAGGGAGAAAGAAGGAGAAAGAAGATTTGGGCTAAAACTAAGGTAAGCATCATCTTTCTTCTTGCTTAGTAGAAAAATAAAAATGGATTAGAGAAGAGAATGAGTTGTTCAGGAAGAAAGAGAAGAAACCCTAGATGGATTTTTTTTATGGATTTGTAAACTAGGTTTTGGTTTTTCCAACCTAGATAGAATATGGGTAGGTTAAGCCTAAACCCAATTTTAGCATTAAATGAGAACTTGGTTGTTTGAAGGAGACCAAGGAATGGCAATCCAAGAGCAAAAGGAAAGGCAATCTTGGGCTTGGATTTTTGCAAGTAAATAGGTGGGTAATATGTTTATAGTTGTTGTGTGATGGCCAAATGCCCTATGTATGTGTTTATGTGTAAATTGCGTGAATTTTGAATTGTTGTGAATATTTGAAAATACATGATGAAATATGTTCATGTTATACCTTGAAAAAGGTTATGACATTTTTAATTGAATGAAAAGAAGAGAAAGCATAAGAAGCATGAGAATATGAAAAATGTATGGAAATGAATTAAGCATAAATTTGATTATGTTTGGGCAAGAGAGGAACGTTTTGTTAGTCACGTGCACGTTGACATCAACCTATAGCCTTTTCTCGGCTGCCCACTTGAGGCCACGAGATCCTGAGAAATTGGACTTGTTTTATTCATGGTTTAAACTTTGGTTTATCCGTTTTGTTCTACGGAACTTTCAAGCCATTTATGTGTGCATTTGCAATTTCATGTGTCAAGTTATGATGCAAGATTGAGTGTTATGTTTTGATGATTAATTACACTTGACTTGTTCTATGTGATGATATGTTGAATTATGAGTTATGAATTTGAATTGTGAATGATTGAATTTCTGGCCCAATTAGATTTTAAATGTATATGAATATATGAAGTATATGTATGTTTAATTGTGTGGATCATTGCCAATGGCTATAAACATATTAGCCACTGAGTTGTGTAACTCACCCTGCGCTTCCCTCCTTAGGTGAAGAAGGAGAAAATTTGCGATCCATGCAAAGCTTGGCAAACAGTGAGAGCAGAGACTTTTGTAATGAAGTTAGTTCAGGAAATTTTGTAATTTAGAATCATTTTAAGCATAAGCATTCAAATTGTATCGTGTGTATTTCATATTTCATATTTTTGTATTTTGAAATAAGCTTGTATAAACTCTTTTAGAATTCATTTATGAAATATGATTGGATTTTGGCTTGTGACTCTCTAAATTTTAATTGTTCGATGTTCAACTATTGTGGGCACATCACCATTATAGGATGATGAGTTTCATTTTGTCTTCGAATGTTTGGGCTTCGAAAACGGGGTCCAACAATTTGGTATCAGAGCGACTGGGTTTTTCCTAGGCTCAGAATGTATAGTGTTATTAATTGGTCGGCTATGAGACTAATTGTGTATTGTGAATTGTTGTGTTGCATTAAGTGACATACATATCATGCATACATGTAGGGAATAAGATTAAAAATGAAAGTCTGCTGAAACATTTGTGATTTATCGAAAGAGTAAAATGCCACCTCATAAAAGAATATGAGGAGTTTTGTAAGGATCTGCTGCATCTGATTCCTCACCATTAGAGAAGGGTATTGATAAGTAGAGAATCCTAGTAATTGCAACCGTATGAGTTGCATGTGTGAACTTCCGTTAAGAGTTTGGACTAATAGAAACGATGAGAAGAATGGTGTTTGGTTCGAATGTAAGATGAGGAAAGTTTATGGATAAATTGGAGAATAATATGATTGAGTACATATGAGATCGATATTTGGATACGGTATAGGAGGCTAAAGTGTACAGGCAGAATGAAATGAAGTCATAAAATTGTTATGATCATAAAAAGGATGAATTTAGAACCGAAATGGTCATGTGAGTATTGTGATAAGAGTTTGTAATTCAGTATAAGAAGATATTAGGGGAAAGTTAGAAATGCTTATAAGATAGGATTTTAGGAAAGAATGAGAGAAGAGGAAAGTTTAGAAGATTCCAAATTGAGGGCTCAAAATCTATGAATCTTATCAAGGAAATTGAAAATGAATTTGGAATTTTGAGTTTGAATCAGAAGAATCATATGTTGTGATTGAAATAAGAAGTGTGTGTACCTGAGAAGAAGGATTGAGCAAAGAGGTTGTTAGAAAAGTACAAATGGTAACTTAAGCTATACATCCCTGTAGAACTACACTAAGATAGAGTTTGATGGTTACGGAGGCAGAAGTTAATGATCACACTTATGAGCTGCCAACAGTCCTGACTATTAGAGACATGCTTAAAAAAATTACATTTTAAGAGTTCATAGGAATATGGGATCAATGTACAGCTTTAATAGACTCCAAGCATAACAATCATTATCATAGTGATTTCATTAGAATACCGTATGAGGAGTTAGAGGGCAGAAAGA
>JAOTAX010000006.1:18729261-18740460 GCA_025629825.1 Erythroxylum guanchezii
ATCGTAAAACATGTAACACAACGTACTCCATTCACTGCCAATTCCTCATCTAAAAATTCTGACGTCCAATCAAAGTTCGGGGTCCAACAACTGAAGTTGTATTTTTTTTAATCTTCTGTGATTTGTTGTTTATGCTTGACTTGTGTTTGTGTTGATGAATCTTAAATTGAGGGGGAGCATTGTGGATTCAATATTTATATATCTAATTACGTTATTTAAGGGGAGCTTAAGAGTTGTGACAAAAATGCCAAAAAGGGGAGAGATTGTTAAGATATATAATATATATCTTTTTATTTAGTTTTGGCATCTTATTTATTAATTGGACATGTAAGATATTAATTGGAAGGGGATTCAAAAAGATGTAGTTGTTACACTTATAGCTGTGAGAGAATCCTACATAAAATGGAAGTCTTTTATTATCACGTTGGTGATTGATATGGGCACTGCTGTATTTTTGGGATAATGGCTTAAGTGTGACAGAACTCTATCTTACGTTGGAGGGTATATAGATCATGTCTATGTTTATGCAGAAATGTGTTGCGTGAGATCTGGAGATTGTGCATGTGTGAAGACCCGTTGGTGAAGTGGGGAATAAATGCAGGATTGATTTTGAGTGAATAACGTAACAGACATTGGCGGCAGTAGTGCAAAGTGTGAAATTGGAAGAGGGTGTACGTGTGTGTCTCCAACATCGTTTTTGCTCTTTGGGTGTTTACAGTAGTGAATGAGTATTCCATCTTAGTGCTACCATTCCTTTAATTAGTTGTTTGATTTTTGGATGTGGATATGAAAAACCTTTTTTCTATGGCTTGGAGTGACTTATGACTAGGTCTTTTGATCTTATGAAGTGACTTATGTTGTTGGTGAGTTTGGTTGTTCGTTACAATCTTCTTGGCTGAAAGTATTGATGTGATGTTGATTAATTGCATGGGTGTGAAGTCGTCCGGGTAGTTGATGAGCATGTATTGACTTTTTCCTTAAGGTAGTTCAGAGTATTGCGTGATTCTGCAAATTTTTGTCAATAATTTTCAGATTCATTTAAGAGGAGCGAAACTCATCGGAAAGTTGTTATTGTCTATTTCAAATGTATTTAATTTTCGTTTTTTATTATTTTAATCACTTGAGTTTTTCGTTTATTGTTTTTTCGTTAAAAGATTAATTGAGAAAATCCTTTGTTGAGAACTATTGGGTGTGATTTTTTCACGAAAAGTGAGGTTGAGAGATAGTGACAAGAGTTGATTGGTGTCAGCTTAGTAAAGTTTTGGGTAAACCTATTGTACTTTCGTGAAAGTATTAAGCTGAGTGAGGGCTCCGCAGATATAGACAAGGTGTACCGAACTACGTTAACAAATCTCTATGTTGATTTAATTTTTGGTTCTTTTAATTTTCTGAATTTTTGTTTGCTAGAAACGAATTGGAAAGTTTGCGAAACTACTACCCCCTACAATTTTTCAAGTTTCTTTTTTAGAAAGAGATCAACCTTCTTAATGATGAAACTATGAGCTTTGAAGCATTGGAAGCTTAAAGGACTACAAATTTTGTTGCTAAGTTAGGATCACGTCTTCCTTTTCAATTCCAGCTCATGAGAAAGGTCTTAAAAGTCATAGAAGGGGACCATAATGTTGAGCAAGTTTTATATCTAATAATAAAACTCTTAATATATCACAAATATACGGATCGTACCTTATAGTATAAGATGTTATCGTTCCCACGAGAATTATTTAAGAGTTACCAATTTGAACCTAACTTTTTCAAAGGTGTATAGAAATTGATTTGAACAAAATTTAAATAATAGAAATTAAAATAGAATAATAAACAAAACAAATAAACAATTAAGCTGCTAATAAAAACTAGGGTTTTTATCAAGGTTGAATACTTAGGCCTTATTCTTTTCTTATTTTGTTTCCTTAAATCTTGTTGATCTAATAATGTGTTGGATCTTAGATTTTCTAAGGTCTTGATTACTCTATCTCGAAATCTAATCAAAGTCTAAAAAGTGATAACCTAGACACTTCCAACTACACCTTTAATAGAATTCTTGAATATTAGGGATCTATAATTACTCCAAAAAAAGAATACTGTTTTGCCCTAATTATATTAGAAAATTGTTATTATTTCCTTTCCCTAATTATCGTAGAAGACTATTATTACTTCCTTTTCTTTCTTGTTTATTTCCTTTTTAGAATTAAGGACTTTATGTATACGTAGCGCCTTTGGCTATTTTTCTCAAGCAATTAAAATACAATTCAAGGCCTTTGCCTAATTAGAGATTGATCCCTTCAAACTATCAAATCCTTATATCTTGCCCTTAGTTTTTTATTCATTTTGCCTAATTTCTTTGGGTAAAACCTATGATTCTTATCGTTTGATAATTTCTTTAGGTAAAACCTCATACTATGATTGTTGCAATTTCTACTATGATTGTTGCAATTTCTTTTACAAGGACCAAATTAAACAGAAAAATATGGACCGATAAGGGTGTTAATAAATTGATCATTACTAAGTCAGTTCTCCCAATTATTCCTAATCAAAATACTATATGAATAACCCCCAAGGAGCTTAAAGAATAATCATTGAAAAGCTTGTTCTAGCATTGTGATGAAAAGCGGAGTAGGAAGAAACATTGAAAGTACGTGAACCTTTTGGCCAAGGTTCTTAAGGGGGAGGAAAATGATAGGAGCTGAGATAATTACGAAGGAAGAAGATGAAGTAAACGCAATAATTGTTGACGTAGCTTTGTTAACTAGTTGTGACAATAATACAGAGGACACCTGAAACGTTATGTATAAAATATAAATAAATGATTAAGAAGAATCAACGGCTAAACTTGTCGTTACCATTGTAAGAAACGGAGTTAATGAATTAATCAACCGCTTTTTTTCTCTCAAACGCTCCCCCATTTCTCTTTCTTAATTCTTGTATTATGCTATCAATCACTCTTCTTAATCCCTAATTCTTGATTTTTACTACTTAACCGATTACTTCTGTCGATCAATAGTACATGTTTCTTAATCTATGTATTCCCCTTTTGTTTCTGACCTAGGTTTTAAAAATAGCAAGATTTTGAATCATTCGAGGTGTTTAGCAAACAACTTATCAGTTGTTTTTTAACTTATTGATTAAAAGTTAGCTTTTTGACCATCTTAAAAAACTATTGATGTATTTAATAAATAACTTATTGGTTAGCTTATTTAACCCTAATAAACTGATTTCTAAAAGCTTTATAAGAGGAGCTTTTGAAATTAGCTGTTTGCCTAATGATTGTATTGTCCTTCACTTTACTATCTACTTTTGCTCTGTGTATTTTTAAAGTTGACTTTTTTTGATCGTACAATTATGTCGTAAAATTTGAAAGAATATAATAAAAGGATTAATTAAAATTTTTAATCTTTATTTAATTTTATAATATTAGTTTACATTTAAAAATACTATAATATTAAATTTTTGAACATAAAGAGTCACATCAAATTAATATTTTTAGTATATAACTACTATATATCGTATTTGTGTTATACTATAATGATAAATATTTTTAATTTATTAAATAATAAAATTCATATATATTATATGAAAAAAATATTAATATGATGTAGATCGCTGCATCATTCATATTAATAGAAAATTTAACGTTGTATTATTATTATTATGTTTTTTTTATTAAAGTTATAAACTTAGCTTTTGTAAAATTAAATATCTAAATCTAAATTTTTATAAGAATATTTAACGAAATACTAAAAAATATAATATTCATGCCCTTATATATTTTTTTAAAATCATGTCCTTATAAGTCATTTTACACATCAACAACTAATACTAAGTTAATTTTACCAAACATCTTTAATAAATAGTTAATTTTATCCGCTAGTCAAATCAGCTGATAAAATCAGTTATTAGCCAAAAGCTAATACAATATGTTGTTTACCAAACAGGAATATCCTCTTATCCTTCCGTGGGCTCAAATCTTCATTTTACATCGGATGCAATGCGTCCTCCATTCCTAAATTCCAATGTTGGAGTCGACAGGGAAAGGGATACCCAATTTTCGTAAAGGATGTAACTTCCAGCGACTCCAAACGAACCACTTCCTCCGATTTATTAGCCAATATGCAATAATTGATAATCCAGACCAAATGATTGGTACCATAGTTAGTTGAGCGTAAAATTCTCTGTAGATGTCTTTGCATCTTTCTCGCTGATTAAAAAACTTGATAAATATCTCCCAGACGAAGATTTCTTTGCCAAGATCTCTACATGTTTGATGTAGGGCAGAATGATATAGCTGGCGCTTTTTATTGGAAACTTTTGATCAAATAATTCGAAAGTGGAAGCAAGCTTTAAATCCCCCGCACTCACGATTCTTGTCTTATTCCTCTTTCAATTTTCTAGTGCTTATGATATTTTAACTTTTGGTTGTAGTCATTATAAATCATATATGATTTTGCACACAACACAGGTCCTATAGGATGTTCGGCCCAGAATGTTGCCAAATTTGGAACTGATGCATCAAAACGAGACCAGCTGAGATGTGTTAGCGGGCACAACCAAGCTGCCAAACCTCTCAATCCGCAGAGCCATGATCTCTGAAAATCCCTGCAAGCCCAATATGCTGATTCAATAAATTCAAACCTGATTGGCAATTCCTTTTGATATGGTTAGTATGGCCTGCTAATCTGTCATAAGGGGATAGTTTACTGATGAAAGTTAAAGTTTGAGAAAGAACCAGTGCATGCAATGACAGTACTTACTACTGAATATGTAAACTGGGATGGAATCAGGGATCAGGCTGCCAATCACAATTACTCACCGGAAAGCTTACCGATTCCACCTTTTTCAGACAACATGCCCTTCCTTCTCGATCTCAAGTTAGTGCATCGTCATTACATCATTTTGGCTTTTTGCATTAATGTATGTCTAACAGCTTATTTACCATTATTTGTAATTGAAATGAACTTAATTCCATCCATATTCAGTTCAGTAATTGAACAAATAAAAGACAACTAAACTATTCCCCACATTTCAAGTTCATATGATCTTATACCTGTATGGCTGTGGAACTAACAGGAAACTGTTACTAAAATTAAGTTACAATTTCTATACCATGTGACTGGAAATTGGTTATTCAGAAACTGTAAGTTGGGAATCTTTAACTATTTGACTTGAGACAAGGGTATAATAAATAAAATCAGCATTAGATGCATTACCATTACAAACATGAACCAAAAATCTGTACTCATCCACTGATTTCAATGTTCTAAACAATTCTATCTTACCATATTTATCGTAAATTGAAGCATAAGGTCAAAGACAAGTGGAAGAAGGCAACTATAGCTATTTCTTGGAAACATAAGCATAGTACTGTGCCATGGGAACCACAAAAGCAATCACCAGCAGACCTCCAACCACTAGAGTGAATTGTCCCCTCTTCTCTTCCGTCTCTTCCCTGGTCTTGAAGTTTGATTCTCGTTTGTTGTCCTTAGTCTTCGGCCCTCCAGGATCTGGAAGTCCATCAATTGCAGACACTAACCTTTTGGCAGTACTAAAAATGGCTTCATTGTACTTTTCTTCTGTAGCCAAGACTGCCAAAGAAAGCACAAATAGCTGACTCAATATGACTTCCATGATCTAATCAATAAACAGCACGTTTCACTTTCTGTAGATCTTCTGCCTATATTTTCTCATTTAAGATCAATGACACTTTAATAATACAACATAGGCAGCATAAATCGACACAATCAACCTGTGAATTCTCATTGTTGAGTTTAATGACATTTTAGTAGTATGAAAATTGCTTCATGAACAACTAAAATGATATGGACAAAAAGCTCATATTCATGTGATGTTTGTTTGCAAGGAATCAAACTTTTCTAACATAGAAGTGAAAAAGACTACAGACACCAAAACTATGTATTGTTCACTGCCTCCTAGAGATCCTCAGGTAGAGTATTTCTTTCCGTTTATTACGATAGTCAACTATATCTGGAAAAAGGGATCATACCAATTTTGAGGGATATTTACTGCGTACTGCTGAAGACACAATAGACACAAGTCTAGTTTCTTGTGAGTTTGCAGAAATCTGCGTTAGTTTCTTCCAAGTGTAGCATACAAGTAGGACAAACCTAGACACGAATTCTGAGTGGTATCTTTCAGAATGAATTGAACAATAATAAAAGCTAAGACTCTGGGGTCCTATCATGACACTAGGTTTCTTCAAATTTATGTCAGAAGGCC
The DNA here is from genome assembly GCA_025629825.1 of Erythroxylum guanchezii. Taxonomy (NCBI): domain Eukaryota; kingdom Viridiplantae; phylum Streptophyta; class Magnoliopsida; order Malpighiales; family Erythroxylaceae; genus Erythroxylum; species Erythroxylum guanchezii. Next base: position 18,735,490 of record JAOTAX010000006.1, read on the forward strand.
CGCCATGGATTAGGAGTAGACTAAGTTCATCAGAATTGATATGAGAAGGATGTTCAGAAATTCGACCATTTGTAACTGTTTCATCGTTATTAACCTCTCTATATTGCCGAAAAGTTCAGAAATCCAAGAACATGAAGAATGTAATGAAGGAGCTAACAGATGATGGAACAATTTACCCCAGATCAAAGGTTTCCTTGAACTTAATGCATCTAAATGATGTCCTGGCTGTTACCTTTTCCCAGATACTTCCTGGTTATGCCTTCAATAGTTTAAAATTGGGCACCTACCGAGCCATTCTTCTCGTGAACCTCTTTTCAGAGATAACTCTTCATAATAAGAACTTTATAACTGATCAAAGTATCCAAAGTAAAAGAAAGAGCAGGTGGACCAACTTGAAAATAAAGTAAGAATATAGTTACCAGGAAGGTTCTCTGACACAGTGGCATCCAGGATGTTTTCTCCAACTGCTTGGACAAATGCAGGGCCCCCTGTTACAGCCCCTTCCTTTTGGCTCGTTACAAGCACAACGATTCCCTTGCTGCTTCCCTCCTCAACAGTTGGATACCATTTCTCAAGAACTTGGTCAGCGAACTCAAAAGCATCAGCTTTGCTCTGCGACCAATTCAGTAAATATTCACCATCAACAAAGTGGAAAAACAAACGAGAAATATAGAGTAACAAATTCTTAACTTTCATTGATTTTATTATAATTCAACTCGGTGGTTTTTTAAGCAATCCACACTTCTTCAGATTAAACTTCATTTCCTGTATGATAGATATTACATGCATACCATGAAAGAAACAGGACCCTAGTTACGCATACTGCACTTTTGCTGCTATGTAAAGCTCTTCTTTTTGACAAGTTGAAAACATGCACGCCTCTGCAAACTCTTCTTAGAATGATAACTAACAATCTCTTCTTACAACAAAAGAACGTGACACTGAAAATTCATTCTTGCTACACTAAATTACTAAAAGACTTACAGTTAACTTCCTGACGGTAATGAAATTAATTCTGAAGTTCTTTCTTGATTCCAAATCCGACAATAGCTGTTTTAAGTCCGATCTGGTTACACGACTGAGCACTCCAGCATCATCAAATACATACGACTCCTTTGGTGGCCCCTCACTGAGCACATCAAACTCAGACGCTATTGCATCCCCAGTGTGTAAAAGTGGAGTAAAGTTGAGAGCTAAGGAAAGAGCGAGAGCTGTCAAGCCTTGTTGGACGTGAGTAAAACAGCTAGTGGGTAATGGGAAAGCAGGCTGTGATGATTGAGTAGTGTGTCTTTTGAGGCTAAAGGCATTGCCTTTACTAAGAGAGACGGAGAGTTGTTTGGCTTGGGGAGTTATCAAATGGGATTTTGGAGAAGAAGGTTTAGGGTTGTTGAAAGGAGAGAAAGAATGAGAGGAAAGTAAGGTTTCCATGGAAGCGAGTCAAAACAGTTAAGGAATGTTGGTAAAGGGGAGAGAACCCTCCAATGATTTTCTACATTGATTTTGGTTCCAGCAAATTGGGTGGCTTGTATTTGTTTTCTTTTAAGCTTTGATACGGATAACGTCTCTCAACTCAACCTCGGAAAACCGAGGAGAATTCTGTCTATCCATTAAATTGTGCTCGCAAGCTTTAAAAATGTACCTTTTAGTAGCTTTCATCAATAAACTATTATGGCCTGTTTGGTACATAGTAATACTAATAGGTATTCTACTACTTATCTATTCTTAATAATTACGAATTTTTTGTTTGGTTTATAAAAAACTTAATAATCATTTTTGGCATTAACAATTCCTAGATATCAAAGAATAGATAAAGATAATTAACCCTTGTCTTTACCTATTCCACGCACGTCCGGAATAGATAAACACAACAAATTGTTCAACTTGATAATTTTGTCCTCCCACGATACTTTCTCACTTACGCAGCAACAAGTTTGTCTTCTCCTCCCACGATTCTTTCTCACTCACGTAGCATCACCATTTCGTCTGGTCTCACTCACACCCAATAGCTCTCTCTCTCCTGCGCTCTTCTCTTTTCTCCACTATCTGGTCTGGTCTCACTCACACCCGTCTCTGGTCTCACTCTTCACACTGTTGTTGGTTTTCTCCAACATTTCTATGTCAGCTGCATTGATTCGGTAAGGGCAACCTTTCTCCTAACATTTGTTAGTGGTAATTTCTTTTTTCTTTAGTTTTTCTTGTAAACCCAACTTGACCCATTTGTAAAAGGAAACTAAATGCTGATAAAGGGCACATGTCTTCTATTTCTCATTTTCCTGAATCATGATCATGGATCTAGCTTGTTATGTTTGCAGAAGCAAATCGGTTGTTTGATGTGCAAAGTTGTGAATAGTGTTTATCTATAATCTCCATCTTCCATCAATCATTGTCCCTTAGCTACTCATTATACATGAGTCGTTTAAATGTGTTTGCATCAATTTGTTTGAAGTTGGAGTGAAAAATCATCTGAACTGCTTGGGATGTGTTAATTACTAATTGATATGATTAAAGGGTGCCTTAGTTATTAGGGTGGTATAAATTATGTTGAAGATGCGTTATATGTATGACATTAACATGGATTGTAGAGTATCTGCGTTATTTGGATTATGGCACTGACTAGAAGAGTTTGTTCCCGATAAATTTGCATTAAAGCAAAAACTAAAAGAGGAGACCACTAGTAGCTAAAATTAATAATGAATAAATTTAGTCATTGACAAAATTTTTATTTCTTTCAATAGGCTATATATGTGATTCGGTTTGTCTTTTGCTCTTACCTTTAGAGGTCGAATAAAAAATTTAATTCTAATGATTGTAATATAGAATGCAATCTCGGGTCGTCTCACTTAATTAAAACCTAATGCAATGGACCTAAGCTAGCCTAAATGTCGTAAAATGCAAACTAAAGCAGTTAGGAAGGGGGGTTTTGATTCTTTTAAGAAAAACTAAAAAACTGAACGAATTGTAAGAGAAATGTACAAAAAGTGTTTCTGGATTTTTGGGATTAAGAAATTAAAAATTAAAACAATGATCAAATGTGATAGAATCCTCTTAAAAAATGAGCTTTAGCTATCATAGTTCGAAATAATCTTAATGGGAGTGAAAATCACTAAGTTTCAAATGATAAAACTTAAAGAACTCTTTCAGTTCAAGGTTTTAATCAATGAACTCCATTTCTTAAAACCTTGTTAAATGCATCTTAGTGTGTGCAATGGGTAAGTTAATGCAATTGGTCATTTTGGGATCTAGCATCATCTCAATATCAAACACAATCAGGTAGATAAAAGAGACTTAACAAAATCACAAAAAGACATATACGAGACTTCATATATTAAAACTCTAAGTTCTACATCAACAAACCCAATAACACATTAATTGTTCGACACTTGATTAAACTCTAATCAAGAAAATTCAACTACAAATTACAAATCCTAAACTTAGGAGTTCATAACAATGTAGCTAAACATGATTAACCAACTCTAGCCATTGCTACATCTTCAAAAGGAAAAGGTGCTTAGCCAAGCATTGCTTCGGGAGAACTCACAACTGGAAACTCACCACAAGCATCCATGGTAGCAGCTGTTGATGAAGGTGACGATTAAAAATGGAAGAGAGGTAATAGATGATGGTCGAAGTTGAGAGAGAGAGCCGGGTGTTGTGTATATTCTCCGTCTCTGTATATCTGTTGCCTCTTACGCTAATTTGGTAGGTTTTTAAATGAAAGATGATTTGGATCGGGTCGCACAGTGGGTAATTTTTCTAAAAATGGTTCGGGTTTTCGAAGGTTCGTTGCGACGATAGATAAGTTCGCAGCAGCGAACTTTTCCCGAAAGGTTTTGCTTCATTGCTGGTTCCTTCGCCGCGATGAACTTTTCCCAAAAGTTCAGATGCATCTTCTTCTTGAATCTCTTCTCCTTGAGTCTCCTACAATGAACAATGGTAGTTTGTAGTATCAATTGTTCTCAGAAAATTAATTAGTGCAATTAATATTGATTTGTTATAATTTTTACTATCAAACTACATAAAATAAGGGTACACACTCAAGAGTCAATTTAAGCACAAACTCTTGAAATAGGAGTCAAAAAGTGTAGTAAAAGTCATAAAAATGTCCCCAATTTATATAATAAACTTGGGCTCAATCAAATTCCCCCACACTTAGACCTTTGTATTCTTGGACAAAGTTTATAAGAGTCAAAGAGATACAAGTGCAAAAGAAAAATTCCAACCATGCTTAAAATAAGAGTAGGAAATTGGCAAAAATTACTTTCTCAGAAATCAATCAAAGCAGACTGAAAGAGTGCGAACAAAATAAACACTATAAGAATTTAATCTAAGAGATTGAGCAAAAGAGATTTCACTCAAGATAAGGTGTTTGCTCTCAGCTCACTTGTTCTTGGGATACTTTCACTCTAAAATCTGCTTAATCCATTCTCTACCATAAGCTTGTGATAGGTCTACCTCTCCACTACAAGAACTATAATCTCGAAAATCAAGATGACATTTCAAGGTTGTAATGCACGGAAGGCTAGATGAAAATGATGAAATGGACGAAAGAAGAAAAAGTATGAGTACATGCACCACAATTATGAAATATATGTTAATAGTAAGACAATATTTACACAAATGACAACATAATTCATTTCTTAACCCCTTTTTTTTCATTCTGTTGAGAATATTTTCTTTTAAGAACATATATATATATATATATATATACTTTTTGGAAAATGTTCTCTTTCTTTCTTTTCTTTTGTTTTTTTTATATTGGCTTTTCTCAATAACCAATTTCTTGAGATAACTAGAAGAAAATGCAAAATAAACTATTGACACATAAGAAAATGTGTGCATGTGCTAAAAAATTATGGCTCAAGGGGCTAGCAATTGATAGGTGTTTTTGGGCATTGTGTTTGGGTCAACAGGGTTTTGAAAGAATGCCTCTATCATGTTAACAAAATTCTAGTTCATCAAGCTTTGATTAAG
>JAOTAX010000006.1:18748503-18762551 GCA_025629825.1 Erythroxylum guanchezii
AATAATAATAATAATAATAATAATAACAAGAAGAAGAAGAAGAAGAAGAAGAAGAAGAACAGTAGTAGTAGTAGTAGTAATAGTAGTAGTAGTAGTAGTAGTAGTAGTAGTAGTAGTAGTAATATTAATAAAGGATAAGGATATTTTGATCTTTTTGTTAGTTATTCTTTTGTCATTCCAAATTTATATTTTCAAATCAAACACTGACATAAAAATTCTTTAGCAATAAACCAAACAAAGTAATACTTAGTCAATTATATTCCTAATCTTTTATATTCTTAAGAATAACTATTTTATTCCTTATCTATTCCAGCCGTTAATCCAAACAGGTCGTTAAGGAATGCCGAATGAAATAGATGTTTCTACGTCCAAACATGCCCTTCCATGACATAGGGTGCAAATCTGGATCACTATCTTGGAGGTTGGTGTAGCACTATGGATATGATAATAGCCTTAGAATATTAAGAGCTTCGACTTAATTATTTAATTACTGCCATACATACAGTCTGTCGAGTAATGGCATTATAAGTGTAATTTTATTACAATAAAAGTGTGTTATGTTAAAATACTCCTCTATATAATTCTTTTCTTAAAAGCATTTGTTTTCTTTTTTCTTTATAAATAAAAAAGTAATATGAGAGCCTTAATATTAGAAACAGTGACATGATTCTCATCTAGGTCTCTATGTTTACAAAAACTAATTTTTACAATTGGTACATTTTTTGTGGACATTATTTTGTGCATAAGATGCAAGGAATATTGTAAAAAAAATAGTCACTAGAATCCTAAGGATACAATTGTTCAAATACAACCCCATAATTATCTTTTATAATGTACAAAGAAGAAGGACCAAAAGGTCATGTCCCTTATTCACCAAGCATTGGATAAGGCCACTTTCAAGAGTGTTACCATAGGAAAGTAATTATAGGACATAGTTAAAGTAGCCTACAAAGAAATGAGAAAGATAAAAAAAATTGCCTCAATAATCTATAAGGTGAATTTGAAGCTATGTAAATGAAAGAATATAAAACGATGTTGGATTATTTACATCGGTCATAACCATTGTGAATCAAATGAGAAAGCTTGATGAAGAAGTGAATGATTTAAGGGTGATTGGTAGAAATATTTAGATTAGTTTGTGAGAAATTTTATCATATGTTGACTACCATTGAAGAATCAAAGGACTAGGAAGCCATGGTAATTGAAGAACTAAATAGATCTTTGGAAGTTCAAGAAGAAAAGCTTAATATAAGGAAAAAAGAGTCTGGAGTATGTTTTATAATTATATATCATTTTGAAGTACAAGAAAGAAAAGAGAAATACAAGATACGGGGGTATAGGTCATCGACATAGCCAAGATTGTGGAAGAAGAAGAAAAGTTGTCTTATGTTCATCTCAAAATAGAGATGAGAATTACCAATCTACCCCCAAAAATAATACATGGCATAAAAGGAGCAAAGCCATATCAAGAAAGGTATAAAAGTTCTCTAGTTAAATGCTACACTTGTCATGAATTTAGTATTATCCTAAGAAAGCAAAATTGATGCTAATGATGGTGTAAATGATAATCTTTCTTATGAAGAAAAAAATAGAAAATAGTGATGAGGTGGAGTTTACTCTTTTAATAGCTTGCAAGGAGTTGAAATAAAAAGATAAGCTTTCATGGTTCCTTAATATTAGAGCTAGTAATGACATATGTAGAAATAAAGACTTATTCATAGAGCTTTGTTGAGATGTTTTATATGAAAATTTTTAGTACCACTAGTATACGGATTGTAAGTTATTGTACAAAAAGTATTGTTTTTACGAGGACTAATTAGAGACCTAACAACTTGAATAAAACTTTGCCTAAGGTACTAAAGATTGATTTGAATTAAAATAAATAATTGAAATTGAAACAACTAATAAATTGAACAAGTAAATAGTTGAGCTACCAATAAAATTGAGGCGACTGTCAATTGAAACCCGCCTCATAATGTAACAGAAGTAAAAAAGTTTTCTTGGCTTAGCTAGTTATTATCGGCGCTTTGTTAAAGGATCCTACATAATTGCTTCTCCAATCACAAAGTTACTTCGGAAAGGCACAAAGTTTGAATGGAATGATAGATGCCAAGCTAGTTTTGAGCAGTTAAAGAAGATCTCACTGAAGCTCCATTGTTGACATAGCCAACTCTAGGCAAAGAGTATGTTATGTATAGTAATGTTTCTAAGAATGGTCTGGGTTGTGTACTAATGCAGGATGAGAAAGTGGTGGCTTATGCCTCGAGATAGTTAAAGCCACATCAACAAAACTACCCTACATATGATTTAGAATTGGCAGCAATGGCGTTTGCCTTGAAAATCTAGCGATATTACTTATATGGGAAAAAATGTAACATATAAACGAATCACAAGAGTCTCAAGTACCTGCTCACACAAAAGGAGCTCAATTTGAGGCAATGACGTTAGTTAGAATTGTTTAAACACTATAATTGCATAGTTGAATACCACTCGGAGAAAGCTAATATGGTAGTAAATGCTTTGAGTAGGAAGTATGTTTCATCTCTATCATTACAACATAGTAGATGGAGATTTGCCCGAGAAGGAGCTTTGATAGCCCAGTTAAAAGTGAGTCCTGACTTGAGACAAATGATAGACATTCCTTAGGGTACTTTACTAAACAATCCTATAATGATCTTTGATAAGTGCTTGAGTGACTATATATTTACTCACTAATTCATATTGGTTAATGATTTGTTGTGCTTAAGATAATTATTTTAGTTCACATTTTGTTTTTAAGTTGGAGGAATAATAAGCAAAATGATATAAAAACATATCCTTGGAGTCATTTTATCAATGTTCGATCTTATTTGTCTTAATAGAGCAAGAAGAATATGAATCAGGGTGAAGATGGGATAAAGAATGCAATAAATAAAGTTATCACGACTTACAAGGACGTGCATGAGACCATCTAACTCACTGGAAGCATATAAAAGCTCGAAGATAACATTTCAACAACTTCTGCAACCTACAAGATCGTGTGTAGACTTACAAAGCTATGTAAGTGAGCTATAGTCATATAAGTGGTTGTGTATCTCACTGTGGATATTATAAAAGGGAATTTAAGAGGCCAAATGAGGAATTAAGACATTAGAGACTCGAAAGGAGGTAAATTCCTTACCCTTTAGAGAGACATAAGGAGCTAAACTTCATCTTTTCAATTCAAAAGGGATATCGAGGCCAACAAACATGTTTGGGTATTGATTAATCTAGTGATGTTATTCTTAACTCTTTTTTGGAATTGATTATGTTATTCTATAATTAATGTTTTGGGATTTATTTATGAATGATTTAGTTATTCGAAATAGATTATTCATGTATAAACTCATTGTTAGAATCTAGATTGCAATATTTAGTTGTTGTACATCTAATTCACTTGTGGTAAATTGATAGTCGCACATCGTTAGTGATAATATAATATAAGTTAAAAGACTCGAGATTATGTGGTTGTTACTTAGATTAACCTTTTTTTTCTATTAAGTAATGTGGTTGTCTCACTAAATCTAGAAAGCTTATTTTAGGTTATCTGATAGCTAGACCTAATTAAAGAACTTGTTTTAATCAGATACAACATAACAAAAAACTGGGTTAATCTATAGTTAATAATTTCAAAGAGAGGTACAATAATGATTTAACAATTGATTTAGCACATTCATGTGAAGACCGAGATTGAACCATAAACTAAATTTAAAACTTACTGATTAATCTTAATAATTTTGTACTATTTGATTTGATTTGTTTTTAATAGTTTAGTTTTACTTTATTTTCTTAATTGAATTCTACCAAACTGCTGCCCTAATCCTAAGCACTAGTTTATTCATCAAAAAAGCTAAAAACACACTTTTTGTTGATACAATCCTTGTTCATCACAACTACAAATTTTTAGTTGTGCAAAGTTAGGTTTTAGTTTTCGTTTTTTATATTAATTAGTGTTATATATATATATATATATATATATATATATTTGTTTATAATTGTTTTTTTATAATTATCTTTTGATCTTTTTTATGTTTTTCAGTGTTTACATACGGTAATAACGAGATCTCCTTATCATAACCCTATATAATTTGATCCCAAAATCCAAAGGACACTACAAAAGTTGCATAAGGAAAACGAGAAGAATTATCCCAAATATTTATTCCATTGAATCAAATATGCAATTAAAGCAAAGTTAGACTTTTTATTATACTAATTTATTTTTAATATTTTTTTACCATTAATATATTTACACCTTGACCTGCCATATTCACTTAATTCAGTCCGCGATTAAACCGGACATCACGTGGGGACCCACCTTGGCTACGTGGCGGATAATTTAGAGTGCACCGAAACTTGGAACGAGTTCATTGTAGAGAACCACAGCTCTAACTACCAGTCTTCCCTCCATTGAGGTCTATCAAACATAAACTACCAAACTCCAATATTTTTTCTGCTCTAAACCTCGAATTTCACTTCTCATCTCCGTGCAATCTCTGAACCCTACATAGTTTTGAATGCCAAGTTTAGGTACCGACATCAAGACATGGCGTCCCATGAAACCATACCTCTTGTCTTGCCACTCCAAGACGATTCATCGTCATCATTTCTCAGTACTGACACTATAATTGCGCTTTGTGTTTTCTTCACTCTCCTCTGTGCTTGTATAATCATAGGTCATCTCCTCGAAGAGAACCGTTGGGCTAATGAATCCATCACTGCACTTCTTTTGGTATGTAAATTGTAATGGAGTCTCTTTCTTCAATCGGGGAATGAAAACATTGAGTTACTGTTTGTTGTGCCTTAATTCTATCGGAATGAATTTCTGTAGGGATTGTGTGCTGGTGCTGTGGTTTTGCTTGTTAGTAAAGGCCACAGTTCGCGAATATTAGTGTTTAACGAGGATTTGTTCTTCCTTTATTTGCTCCCTCCAATCATTTTCAATGCTGGGTATGATCGCTCTTTCCCTACTTCCTCCGGAACTCTTTTTTTTTTTCCCTCTTCTTTTTAAGTACGGTATTCATGGAAACTTTGCCTCCGAGCTTCTCAGATTTTATATTCCTTCTCATTGCAGTGTCTTTTACCATTGATTTGGAGCTTCCTGATGTAAATCCATATAGCAACGGTAGAATAAGTTCGAACATTACCACATGAAAAGATATACTGACCATTTATACCAGAGTTTCAAGAATGAATTCTGATCTCCTTGATAGTGAAACTTCTTTCTGTGTGTTCCACATCTTGTATCTTCGGAAATTTTACAGTTCATGTTTCCTATCTCATCGGTTTTTGTCTGTGGTGTTCTTTCCCTTTCTGTAGTTTTAGGTGCTTCCTATTGTCAATTGAATCCTTGTTTGGCCACGCCACATTAATTTCAGATTTTTGTTCCAGATTTCAGGTCAAGAAAAAGCAATTTTTCAAGAATTTCACCACAATATTGTTGTTTGGCATATTTGGCACAGTGATTTCCTTCTGCCTCATATCACTATGTAAGATCCATGAAAATTTCACCAATAAGCTGCTTCTTTACAGCTCAAAAACCTTCATATATACAGAAGAGTTTTACTTTTTGTTACTTTTATGATGATCTTCTAGGTGTATATGGACTTTTCAAGCTACTTGGAGTTACATCCCTGACAATAAAAGATTACCTAGGTGACTTATTACTACTCTGCAATTCCTTTATTCAAATACATAGCCAAAGAGTTCTCATAGGCCTTAGTATAGCTTCCATTACTTGCAGCTATTGGTGCCATATTGTCAGCAACGGACTCAGTTTGTACGTTGCAGGTACTTTAAAGCTTAGCACACCTACAAGGTCAAGAATTTTATTTGCTTATTGTATTAATCGTGATTTGTTTCTCATGTCAAAGGTTCTCAATCAAGATGAAACGCCCTTTCTTTACAGTGTAGTATTTGGAGAAGGAGTAGTCAACGATGCTACTTCTATTGTTCTTTTCAATTCTGTCCAATCGATAGATTTCAGCAATGTGGATGCCACAACGGCCTTAAAGTTGTTGGGAACTTTTCTTTACCTCTTCTTCACCAGTACTGCTCTAGGTCTAGTAGTAAGTAGACCCACATGTTCTTCCATGTATGTAAAGAATAGAGTCAAGTTTTTATCCATCTAAAGATGCATTATATTGTCTCCGTTCCATTTGTTGGTATTGTATCTTCCTTGTAGTTCATTTTCCTTCGTATAAGTTTAAGAATCTCTGTTCATGGGTTTGCACACTTCATATATCTCTCGTCACTGTCCCTATATGTATGTATGTATATTTATGTGTATGTTTGGTTGAATTGCTGCTTTAACTAACTTGCTATAACAACTGCAGGTGGGCCTTTTAAGTGCATTTATCATAAAAACACTTTATTTTGGAAGGTACAATAGATTGCTCATCTTGTTGTCTCTCTGTTTAATGCTGCCTGAAATTAGTTATCCCTATGTTGAAAAGGTTATATCTTGCTGAAATTTCAATGTCTAAGTTTAACTAATCGATCACATCCAAATGTATACTTGTATGTTCACTTGCATGAAAGAATGAAAATGGTGAACTTGTGATAGATGAAATCAAAAGAAAATGGAGGGTGAGGATGATCTTTATCTTATGTTCAATCATTAGAGTGATCAACAGATGTATTATAAATGTTACCTTCTTCCTTCATATGAAGTTTAATGCTTCAAACATTTAAATTAATTACAGAGGAGAGTCTATAAAATTCACCATGCTCGCTGTTAACAAGTTAGGCACTAAGCATAGTAGCACATCAAGAATAAGACTTAAGCATATCCATTTTGTCCATCCTCAAGGAATCAGCTGATAAGGTGTAAAATTTAACAAAAGAGAAGGCAGCAGAGAACATATCCATTTTGTCCATCCTCAAGGAATCAGCTGATAAGGTATAAAATTTAACATAATAGAAGGCAGCATAGAACATATTCATACTTGAGCTAAAGATTCACTAACTCCAAGAGCTGTTCCCATCTAGAATTAACAAGTCTGAGGAGGTTACTTTAGTCATGAATTGTATATGCTGCAATTGCACTGATTTAGTTGTTGTTTTGAACAGACATTCCACAGATCGTGAAGTTGCACTTATGATGCTTATGGCGTATTTATCATATATGCTCGCAGAGGTAGTACTTTCCCTGCATATGTATTCACAAACATACAAATGTATATCAATGTTGAACTAAATAAGCTATGCAATAGATTTCTCAGCAAAACCATGATTGATTTATCAACTGAGTGGACAATTGGGATCTCAGGTTGTACTATAGTCTTTCTCTCTGTTGTTTATAACCACCAGAGTGTGGTATTTGCTGCTACGATTTTATGTGGTTCAATTGACAACTGAAATAGGATTATGTGCTGGAGATAAAGAGGCCCTTGTACAGAATTCAGAAACATAAAATTTACCTCCCTCTGATAACTAAAACTTTCACTGAAGCATCATGCACACTGAGATGCTATTATCTTTTACTTCCTGCAGCTTTTAAGCCTCAGCGGAATTTTGACAGTTTTTTTCTGCGGTATTGTAATGTCACACTACACATGGCACAACGTTACTGAAAGCTCAAGGATAACAACCAAGTGAGTCTCTCAGGATTCTCTTTGTTGCCTACTATTTTTTCTATTGTTCATTGTTTTCCACATTTTCCCCGGGATATGTAGGCTTTATAAGATGCAGGAATGACTAAAATGGAAGACAGGGAAAATGGGCCTTTATCTTTCTAATTCAGTTAGAAGTGCTCTTGCTCATTAAAGGCTCATTTGTTCCACGAAAACCAGAATTTTCTGACTTGGGAATCTTATGATTCACGCTGTCAAAAGAGAACACAGATTCAGAAGTATCGTGGTGCATTTAGTATCAAAGTATCGAAGATCATGTTGTAGGCAGTGGTAAACAAAGAAGCTGTAGCATGAAGTAGAAAGAAAAGCAATTATGTAGTTAACTAGTTTCTTACAATTTTGTGGGACTGTGAACAAGCCTAGTTGACTAAATCTAATCTGATGACTGTTGATTATTTCAGGCACGCTTTTGCAACAATTTCGTTTATTGCGGAGACTTTTATATTTCTATATGTTGGCATGGATGCCTTGGACATCGACAAATGGAGAGATAGCAATTCAAGGTAATTTAACACAAGTTGCCAAGCATGTCTCTCGCGAACAAATTTCAACCAAATCCCTGATTTGTTTTTGAAAATATGATTCAGTGTAGGAACTTCAGTTGCTGTAAGTTCAACCCTGTTTGCTTTGGTGTTAGTTGGCAGGGCAGCCTTTGTGTTCCCCATTGCAAATATCCTAAACTGTGTTCAGAAGAGGGAGAGTACAAAAATTCAATTTAAACAACAGGTGATAAATACAGGAAATAGTTTATTTTTATGTTATCCTACTTTCCAACGACTTGGCTAACCATTCAAAAATCTCAGTTTATTATGTGGTGGGCAGGGCTAATGAGAGGGGCAGTTACTATTGCTTTATCTTATAATCAGGTATGTAATTAACTGTCAACTGGCACACCAGCTAAGATCAAACAGAATATTTGACTAATAGTCACTCTGCAACGACAGTTTTCTAAAACGGAGAAGACAAATTCAGATTCTGCACTAATGATCACCTGTACCATAATTGTTGTTCTCTTCAGTACAATTGTAAGTCCACTGTGGATTGAATCCCTTGTTACATAGTAAAGCATAAACGTGATGGTTGGGTTTTCAAACAGGTTTTTGGGTCCATAACAAAACCTCTAATAGAAGCAGTGCTGCTAAGAAATAGAAAACAGATGGATTCAGATGCAACTGATTTTCCAAGTTTGGAAGACATAAGGCAGCTTTTCCTTGAGGATAATGATGGTCCAAGCGACGATGGAAGCGGTCAACGAGCTAAGGCTAGCAGTTTAAGGCTGCTAATAAGTCATCCCACTACAACTGTTCACTACTGGTGGAGAAAATTTGATGACAGATTCATGAGACCAATGTTTGGTGGGCGTGGATTTGTTCCATATATACCTGGTTCACCCACAGTGGAACCAACTTCACCCAGAAGTTAAAAAACATAGGCTCCTAAATTTTTTGTATTGTTTCACTTGTTTCCAATAAAATATCTTCTTCTGTATGACGTACGCATATAGAATTTCTTAGCTTCTCTTAGGACTGGATAAGAAACTACTTTCTCCTTGTGTAACATATTTATATATAGGCCAATTTGCCCTTCTGTTTTGTCCATTTCACAAGTAAACCAAGTAATAATATTCTGTATCTAATAACCTTCAAACAAAACGGGATTGGACTAGGAGCTCTTGCACACGAATCAGTTGATTAGAAATATATGTATGACTTGAGTTATCATTGAACATCTGGAATCATTTGGAGGAACTCTCGGATGAACAGTAAAATCCCTCAGAACAGTAACTTTGCAGCGGATATTTTAGTGGGCTCGAAGCTTTCTTCAGGTAACTTTCTACTTTAGGAAGTTCCATGGTTACTTTCGAGGGAGGCTCTACTCCCTTAGAAACAATGCTGAACCAATTTTCCTACGATACAAGAATTATTAGTTGTAAACAATGCGAGGGATCAGTCCAAGCAAAATGTTGAACACTTGAGTGGTGCTGAGAAGGTTGTTTCTGCTGAACCTTCCATAGCTAAGCCTAAATACTTTTCTTCCACTTTAATTGATGGTGTAGTTTATCCCCTAAGATCTGGAATACGACATTAGTTGTTTTTTTTTTTTTTTAACAAGAGACCAGCTTACCCTTTCATGCAAATTTGGGCTTAAACAAGACAAGGTTAGAGAGGATTCTACTCACTGACGAAGATACATTTCTTTTCAAGTTTGTAGATGATGATAGCATGTGTAAAATTTTGGAAGTTGGCCCTTGGCAAGTGGGTGGACAACCCATGTTTATCCATAAATGAGTACTTGGTTTGAAATTTGATAAAAATAGAATTGAATCCACTCTATTGTGCATCAATTTCCACAACATTCCTCTAGAGTACTAGTTCATGGACGGCTTAAGCTTTTTAGTTAGTGCAGCGTGAAAACCAGTGGCATTCAACTCAGCTATTGCTAAGCATGAGAAGGTGTGTTATGCTCGAGTTTGTATGGAGATAAATTTATAGAAACTCTAGTTTAGAATACTAGAGGTGAGTATATTATTGAATATAATCAGTGTTTTAACACTGATACTTACAAATATAATCCACAGACCACTATCTATACCAGAGCTAGAAAGGGTCATCAGGGAGAATATCGATTCTCTCTGCCCAAAGTGTCACTATTTTCTTATGCCTCTCCCTTCCTCCTTTCCTCCCTCACAAAACCAGACCTCTCACACTCTCTCACCATTCTGTTATGCCAGCTCATCTATGCTATCTGACTAACTAACTTCCCCCTCTATCCTATTTCTTTCTCCTCGAGTACACTCTCCATATATTAGGTTAATTCCCCTTTTTAACCCCATCCCTATCAGTCCTAACACTACTCTGGAAGAACAACCTTGTCCCCAAGGTTGTGATGAGGAAATTGGCTGCGAATAACTAGTTCATCTTCCCATGTACCCTGTAACTGAAACAATTCTCTCCCGAACACACTAACAAACAGAGGGTCTCGGTCGCTGATGATGGATTGGGGAATTCCAGGTAAGCGAACCACTTCTTTGACAAATACTTCAGCTACAGTTTTTGCAATATATGGATGTTTTAGTAGGATGAAGTGGCCATATTTTGATAATATATCCACCACCACCAACACCGCTTCATACCCCTTAGATTTAGGAAGCCCGGTAATGAAATCCATAGCCATGTCTTCCCAAACTTGATTCCGAATAAGCAAAGGCTGAAGCAAACCTACAGGGGATGTGGCAGCATATTTCTGTCACTGACAAGTATCACAAGCTTTTACAAATTCTTGAACACATTTCTTCATGCCGATCC
This sequence comes from Erythroxylum guanchezii, assembly GCA_025629825.1. NCBI lineage: Eukaryota > Viridiplantae > Streptophyta > Magnoliopsida > Malpighiales > Erythroxylaceae > Erythroxylum > Erythroxylum guanchezii. Next base: position 18,759,458 of record JAOTAX010000006.1, read on the forward strand.
AATACAAATTACTTGCGATTCTTCTAGAAGTTCTTAGAAAACCTGAATGTCCTCCCATCGGAGATGAATGAAACTCCTTTAAAAGGATTGGAATGTACACCGAAGAAGCTGAAATCACCACTCTCCCCTTGTACATTAAAACTCCTTGTTGCCATGCAAACCCAGGTCTAGAATGAGGATTTTGCTGCAAATCCTTAATAATTCCACATAAGGTAAAGTCTTATTGCACCTCCTGTTGTAGGTTTCGGCCCTCCATCCAATGGGGATAAGAATAGATAGTCTTTAGCTCTCCTTCCTCATAAATCCTTGATAATGCATCAGTTGTCTTATTTTCCGGTCCGGGTTTATAAATAACCTCAAAATGATAGCCTAAAAGCTTAGCCATCCAACATTGCTGATCCGTAGTAGTCACCTTTTGTTGCAACAAGTGTCGAAGACTTTTCTGATCCGAAAACACCACAAAAGATCTTCCTAATAAATAATGACGCCAATGGTACACAGCTAGCACCAAAGCCATTAATTCTTTTTCATACGCCGACTTGGAAAGATTTCCCTTCGAAAGTGTCTTACTATAATAAGCTATGGGTCTCCTATTTTGCATTAATACTGCACCCACTCCTTTTCCCAAAGCATCGCATTCAATCTCAAAAGGTTGGGCGAAATTAGGGAGAGCTAATACCGGTGATGTGGTCAATATCTTCTTTAAAGCCTCAAAGGACTCTAAAGCCTTTGCATTCTAATGAAATCCTTCTTTCTTTGTTAGATCCGTGAGTGGTTTAACTATTTTACCATAGTTCACGATTAACTTACGGTAATACCTGGTCAAACCCCAAAAACCCCTCACTCCTTTAACATTTCGAGGAACAGGCCACATTAAGAAACTCTGAATTTTTGCGAGTCAACTGCTACTCCCTCAATAGAAATAACATGACCTAAATAGTCAACAGATAGCCTCCCAAAGGTGCACTGCTCCTGATTCGCCACAAACTGATTTTGCTTTAACACCTCCAACACCTTAGATAGATGCAACAAATGCGTACTCCAATTAGCACTATATACCAGAATATCGTCGAAGAAAACCAAAACAAACTTTCGAAGGAAGGGTCTAAAAATGTCATTCATTGCCGCTTGGAATGTGGCCGGTGCATTGGTCAGTCCAAATGGCGTTACAAGAAACTCATAGTGACCATCATGTGTTCGGAAGGCAGTTTTGTGAATATCATCCTCTATGACTCTGATTTGATGATACCCTGCTTTAAGATCTAGCTTAGAGAAAAAATAAGCTCCATGCAATTCATCTAACAGCTCATCCACTATCGAAATGGGGTATTTATCTGGTATTGTAACCTTGTTTAATGCCCTATAGTCCACACACACTCTCCAGGTCGCATCCTTCTTTTTCACCAGAATGACAGGGCTGGAGTAAGCACTCGAGCTGGGTCGAATAATTCCTAGCTGTAGCATCTGCCAAGTCTGCTTCTCAATCTCATCTTTATGATGATGAGGGTATCTATAGGGTTGTACACTGATTGGACCTTGTCCCAGTTGTAAGACAATAGAGTGAAAATGATTCCTTTTAGGAGGTAATCCTTGAATCTCTCAGAAAACTCCTGGATATCTAATCATAATTTGATTCAGCTCCTGTTACTCTCTACTGCCCATTTGTATCTGATGCCTTCCCTTACTTCCCTCATAATCCACGGATGGAACCACATTCTGTGAACTTGCCAGTAGACCATGTAAAGGTGCTGGGCCCTTGTCACACACCTTCCCTTTGTTCTGTGTTGTCTTGCTGTCAACCTTGCCAAACAATTCGACAATTTGACCCTCATATTGAAATTGCATTGTCATGTCCTTCCAATCCATTATGACCTTCCCCAAAGTCTGCAATCAAGCAACTCCCAAAATTACATCCATTCCTCCCAAGTCCAGCATATACGCCTCAACCTTCAAGTCCAATTCCCCTAGCTGAATAGGAACCCCTATACATCTACCTTTTGTCATCACCTTGTGGCCATCACCCAACCTGATTCCCAACATTCTAGTCAGCTTTGAAGTTAATCCTAAACCAGTAACCAATTCGTGGGATATGAAATTATGGCTAGCTCCACTTTCCACTAATATCACGATGGGAACCCCAAATATTTTTCCTTCCAAGCTCATGGTCTTGGTTTCAGACATCAAAGCATTATGTACTCCGAAGACCCCTATGATTCGACACTCTAACACCACATCGCTTACTTCTTCTTCTTCCTCCACCTCTACTGCGATTATTTCCCCTTCTTCGTTTAATGTCTCATTTTCATCCAAAACCAACAGTCGGAGCTGTCTCTTCGCGCATTGGTGTAGCGGATGAAATCGTTCTCCACACCGAAAACAAAGTCCCTTAGCCTTGTGATCCATAAGTTCCTGGTAGGAGATATAGCGTAGCCCTCGGGTCTTCTTCGTCGAAGGTCTCTTATCCACGTTTGCTCTCCTCACCTGCGTTGTCGAGGACGATGGATTCAGCGCTTGGGTATGGGGTCAGTACCCAGGAGTTTCTCGGGCTCGACCTGCCCCATATCCTCCACCCATCTGCGTTCAATCCCTGTAGTGCGAGTGACTCGGGTCCAGCCGACTCAGGTTAACCCGAGAATGGTTCTAGTTCTTAAAGCTGCCCCTTTGACGTAGTGTAACATCCCACCCCCGACGGGAAGGGTAAAATAGTAAATTAGCTAGGGGTAAGAGTGATTAGGACTGCTTTGACATTGTTATGCATACTGGTACTGGTGATCAGTGAAAATAGTGCACTTGAAATAACTGTACATGCATACATGACATTCCCGGTAATTGGGCCTAAACGGCATTTTATTGTGATTCACGTGATTTTTGTGTGTGAAAAATTATTCTGAGTGCGTCATAGTGTGTTTTCCATTTTAAGAGATTTTTAGGAATTTTTCTGAAATTTTCCAGAGAAATTTTCCGGACCGGAAAAAAATCGCAAAGTGGCGAACCGATCGACTTTCAGAACCGAAATGTGCTGTTTTCATGGGCTTGGACTATTGGGTTTAATATTTTGGAACTGTTCATGGGACCCTTTGATAATGCATTAATG
>JAOTAX010000006.1:18768926-18783224 GCA_025629825.1 Erythroxylum guanchezii
TAATGTGATAAAGTGGGAAATTTGATAATATACCCAGGATTGTCATGAACATGCATCGTACATATTCCATATACACACATATGCATAAATGAATACTTAAAATTATGCAAATTTATTAATGTGTGTGCAATGTGTGTATTGCATAAATGGGTTGTCCAGGTTAAAGTCTGCATTCAGGCGTTTCCAAAAATTGGAAGCAAATGCTAAACTGGAGCGTATTGTGAGTAGACCGAGATGGTTTCAATTCATTGTTTGTTATTTGAATTCTTGTATTATTTGACCATGGAATGATTTTGTAAATGTGATTGATTATGTTGGTTTCCGGACAGGAGGCCCGATGATTGTGATGGTTGACTTAGATATTGAAGTGCTACTTGAATGTGAATTGGATGAACTACGTGTATTAATCTGATTGCTAAGTGTTTTCTAAATATGTAATTGCATGCAAGTGAAAGTATGAATTCTCAACTGTATGTTGAATGCCGGACTACGGTCCGATGATAAGTGAATATGATTGAATAAGAGCATGCAATATGAGTGATGCATTTCATTTCATGAATGCATGAAATATAATGGCTGTTGTGACCAGAGTAGCCAACGATTAGAGCTTAAAGCTCAAGGAGTGAAAATGAACCTCGAGCTAAAAAGTGATTCAGAGCCTCAGGCTCAACATTTAATGAGCCATGTATCCATCAAGAGGATAAAGGACAGTTATCAATGAGCCCTATATGGGACAGTTCAGGTACTCGGTCACAACAAAGCAACAAATGGAACGTGAGTCTCATGCATATCGTATTTGCGTAATATGAATGATTAAGTGTATTGAATGTGAAGTGTCGAATTGAATGTGAAATGTGAAATTTTGTGAATGTGAAGTATGTGTTATGTGATTGGGTGAGCCATCGATGATGGTCACTCATTGACTTCGCAAAACTCACCCAAAATTTGCAAATATTTTTTTTCAGGACTTAGTAGAATACCCCGTTAGGCAAACGGGAGTACAATTACTGCATGTAAGGGAAAGATAGAGGTTGGGATCAATTCGCATCTGCATTGTATTTTCTTTACTTTCGTGCTGAATTGTATTTTCCGCAAATTATTGTATTTTGTGTATTTGAATATATTTATTGTGCATAACTTTCCAATTGACAAAAAAAAAGAGAGAGTTTTGCAAAAAGAGATTGATCAAAGTGTAATATGTTTTGTTTTTGGAATGGGCACTAGTGATTAACGAAATTCTGATTTTTGAAAAATGTTGGAAACTCTTGTAAATGAAAATGGTTCTGAATAAAAGTGGGCCTAAATTTTCAATTACTGATTTTTGCGTACGCTTAAAAGAAAAAATATTTTATACTGAGTCTTTGTCTGACTAAGTGATCTAGCACGCCACCCTCGCGGGACACAGACTTAGATATCACCCATCGATATCAAGTTCGAGTCTTGCGGGAGTAGGGTGCTACAATGATGATAGGATTTGGAATATTAATGATGTTCTAAACTCTCCTTCGAGATCTTATTTTGATTTAATGATAATTTAGTTGATTGTGTTATTTAAATGAATGTCGTGATTTAATTACATTCTTGCATAATTCGGTAATAAACTAAGAGAGTGGGTGAACTGAATGAAAAATGATTAAATTAGATTAATGAGAGTTAGGTGATTTAATATAAACTGTAATAAATCATATTGATAATTGTGCAAAGAGAGATCCTTTGTGATGTTCCAATAGTTTATTATAGTGCTTCAGATCTAATTAGTTTTGGATAATTTGTGAATTGAGAGATTGCAGATTTCATAATTTGATTAGGGTTTATACTTTAGGGTTTAATGGTTATAACTCGAGAGAGAGTAATAAGCTCTCAGATAGTTTAGAACCAACACTCCATTGACACACAATCGACTAGGTTAGCATTAATGATAAGTAAAATCCCCTTTCTTATAAATTGGTAAATTCCTTAGGTTGATTTCTATTATGATTGCATCTTACTAAATTGTTGATTTGTTTATGTTTAATTTCGGACTTAAGTGATTGAATTCAATTCTCGTGATTACTTTCCGTGCATTGTTTATTTTGAGTTTTAATATATTGTTGGCCTTAGATTTTAGGATTAGATTAGTCTCCCTCCTCGTGGGATTGACTCCTCTTATGCTAAAATTGTGACTCATGCGGTTGCAGTATTTGAGGGCTTATAAATTTTAAAGCCTAAAAGACACAATCAAGTTTTTGGCGTCGTTGCCAAGGAGGCGTAGATTAGTTTAATTCTGTAGTCTAAGGCTTTTTCACTATCTTTTGTAAAAGAGAGAGAGAGAGAGAGTTAGGTATAAAGTAGACGATGCGTCAACTTGGATATCACCAGACAACAATGAGGAATCTTAAGAGTTGAACGCCAAAAAGAGAAAGAAAGATCAATCATGGAGGATATATATTATAAGGAGCAAAGGGCTCTTGTTGATTTCAATGAGCCCCAATTTAGTTGGGGAAATCATCATCCTTAGTTGAACAAGTACACTTCGGGGTAGTAGAACTATCCAGATTTCTATTGGTTCTAACAATGAGAGGATTCCCATCGAACATCAAGACTTATTAGGATTTCAGCAAGACGAATCTAGTTCATGGGATTCCAAGTTAGACAAAATCATGGATAAGCTCACAAATATGGAAGACACCCAGAAGAGATTGGAAGAGAAGTTTGAGCATGTAGTAGAAGATCATGCGTCTTCTATTCATAACCCAGAGGTTCAAATGAGCTAGCTTTCTAGGGAATTTTGTAAGCAAAGTGTGAAAAACTGTATGCGCAGCATGAAAGTAAATTCAATAGAGCCATGTTAGGCTATCACACTTAGGAATGGGGGAGAGCTAGAAGAACTAGCGAGAAATCAAGTTGAACCCCACCTTATAGAAGACTAAGAAATCAAGAAAGAGGATGAAGGAAAGGATTAAACCCCTATATTACCCACCAGATCTTGGTATACCATGCTTAAACTTCGAAAAACTTTAGTAGATGTCTATAAAGACAACATTATCCTTTGGATTAGTAATGACCAAGTGACATTAACTTGAATGATGTATTAAAGAATCCGAAGGAGGGTGATCCATTAAGGCAAATTGATGTGTTTGAATCTTTAAAGGAGCAAAAGGAAGAAGAACAGATGATAACGGATATTGAGTTTGAAGAAGCTATAAAAGTCTCTGTTCGTGAAGCAAAAGAAGAAAAAGAAAAGGGAGTGACTAAGGAAGAACAAGAGCAGCTCACCTTTTTACCAAACAAACTACTGGAATTAATAGAAGATTCAGGGAATTTCGTTATTCCCTATTTTGTTAACAGTTTTTTAGTGAAAAGGACATTACTGAAATTAATTGGTTTTCTCAACTTTATCAATATTGTCCTTCTGATTATTTTGTAATTTGTAGCTTACTTATAGGCTACAAAATTGATGAACAAGAATGGTGGAAGCAAGCCATTTAAAATTGATCTATGTTTAGCTTCCAAGTATGCAAGGTCAAGCTAATGACCCTAAATTAGCACGTTTAGTAGTTAGATTTAAATTGTTGTGTAGTTAGGTTTGTTTTAAATTATAAAATAATTTTTGAATGATTTGGAATGATGTAGATTGCTAATTCTCTTACTCTCTTAAATCACTTATAAGATAGGGAACACTCTCGACGTCAAGCGGATTTGGTCTCAACATTATTGTCATCACCACTTCCATCACTATAAATAGTTTCGTGTTCTAACCCTTCTCTTTTCCTTTTTTTAGTATTTGCTTTTTATGTTTTTGTATATTATGTTTTATTTCCCCGTGGTGTGTTTGTTACCCTTCTCACATTGAGGATAATGCGTTGTTCAAGTGTGGGGAGGATTGTGTGTTTTTTACTTTGAGTGTTAATTTTACATATTGTTAAGTTAGTATGTTTAGGTTGTATATTGTGAATTGTGTAGATGTATCGATGGTTTAGATGGCACAAAATATATTTTAATTTTGAACATAATCTATTAGGTTGTGAAGAGTAATTAGCTCGCAAAATTAGTGATCTGGATTCTTTGGCTAAAATATGTAAGTTAACTAGGATTAAGTGTTAGTTTATCACCCTATAAGTTATCACATTCATTCATTATTTTAGGTCTTTTGACTAAAGCTAGTATTTTTTTTCATAAAACGAGTAGCTAAAGCAATAAGGAAGGCAGTAAAAAAAAAGTTTGTAAACTTTAAATAAATAACTATCCTGCTGGCCTTTGGGTTATGAATAGAGCCAGCAGTCAATTGAAAACGTGATGTAGCCAAGTAACTAGATTGACACGCATCACAAATGTGGGCCTTCACGTCAAAAGGTTATAACGACATTCTAACCAAGCAACTTAATACAAACATGACTTAGTCAAGTAACCGGATCAACATTCATTACCAATGTTTGCCTCTGTGTAAAAGACTAGGTCCATGTCCATAAAAAACTAAAAAAAGGAATTTTTTATAATAAAAACCTATCGAACTTGAAAGTAGCTTAATTTTTCATAAAAATGTATTAGGTTTAGTTATAAAGTTTGATTGGCCAAATAATTATTAATGTATGTATATAATTAAAAGGGTGAATTAACTTGACATTTGGGTCTTGATTAATATGTATCTTTAGTCCAGAGCTTTGAGACATGGATTTTGCATGTTAAATGATTTAGAATAACTGGAATGATTGTGTTTATAATTAAATTTGTTTCATAAAGTTGAAGCCATCACCTCATTATTGCATTGTGTGCTTCGTGATTTTATGTTGTTTGTTGTTTTGTTTATATGAGGACAAGAAAGCATTTAAGTGTGGGGACGTTTATAAGTGTAAATTGCATCGTGTTTTAAGGCATAGTTTGATATGTGTTTAGCAGTTAATTCAATCAATTAGTATGTGTTTAGGTTAGAATTGTGTTAGTTTGTTAATTATTTATGTTTTAAGTGCTTTATGGGTTAGTACAAGTCGTTGAGCTTAGATAGTATATTTTTTAGGTACCTTGATGTGTTTGCTAGTATTTTAGGGTCAACATCGAAGAATGGAGGAGTTTCGGAGACATTCGGGCTGAAACAACGGCCCACGATCATGGCAGGCAGGCCACGATCATGACAAAAGCTCCATAGTTACCCCACAATCATGGCCTGCATGCCACGATTGGGACAGAAGGCTCAAATGTGAGCCACGATGGTGGCCTGCGTCGGGCAAACACGCAGATACTCATGAACGTCAAGTTTCGAGAGATTTTTTGGACCTTTCGGACCCCAAAAAAACCCTAGGGTTACCCAAAACACAAGAGGATATAAAAAGAACAAATAAAGAGGAGCTTCTGTACAACCACTATTGAAACCTTAAGTGGGAATACCAAGAGAGAGAAAGAGAAGAAGGAAGAGGAAGAAGAGAAAGTGGAAATTGATTCGACATGCTTCCCAGATCAAGAGATTTCCGACATCACTGCCTTCCATCATCTATTTCAAGTTGCGTTTGATTTTTTGTTTCAATTTTATTTATGTATAGAATTGAGATGGAAAGTATGACGATAGGATTTGGAATATTGATGATGTTCTAGACTCTCCTTTAGGATTTTATTTTGATTTAATGATAATTTAGTTTATTTTGTTATTTGGATGAATGTTGTGATTTAATTACGTTCTTGCATAATTCGGTAATAAACTGAGAGGGTGAACTAAATGAAAAATGATTAAATCAAATTAATAAGAGTTAGGCGATTTAATAAAAACCGTAATAAATCATGTTGGTAATTGTGCGGAGAGAGATCTCGTATGATGCTCCAATAGTTTATTAGAGTGCTTCAAATCTAATTAGGTTTTGGATAATTTGTGAATTGAGAGATTGCAAATTATATCATTTGATTAAGGTTTATAATTTAAGATATAATGGTTATAATTCGAGAGAGTAATCAACCCTATTACAGTCTAGAACCGATACTCCATTGACACACAATCAACTATGTTAGCATTAATTATAAGTAAAATCTCTTTTCTCATAAATTGGTAAATCCCTTAGGTTTATTTCTATTGTGATTGCATATTGCTCGATTATTGATTCGTTTGTGTTTAATTTTAGACTTAAGTGATTGAATTCAATTCTCGTGATTACTTTCCGTGCATTGTTTATTTTGAGTTTTATATATATTGTTGGCCTTAGATTTTAGGATTAGATTAGTCCCCCTCCTCATGGGATCCAAACCTCTTATAGTACAATTGTAACCCATGGGTTTGCGGTGTTTGAGGGCTTATAAATTTTAAAGCTTTTACAACATGATCAAAGAGGAAGAAAAGTGCCCTAATGTACGAGAGTTATGCAGTCGATTGTAACACTTGTTTTCAACCACCCTACACCGCTCTCAACACCATATTTATTTTACAAGAAATGTTTGGGTAACCTTTTTATATTCCATGGGGATTTTTGAATGCATCTAATGAAAACATTCTTTCACACAATCATGTTTGTTTTTCCTTTTATATTTTTACTTAATTCTTTAATTTGTATTAACTCAAAATACTTAAAGATAACAATCCAAGATCTTTATAAATAAAATTCAATAAATAAAAATTAGCATAAGCTTGAGTCAACATTAAATCTATGAAATTACTATACCCCTTCTCCACACTTAGGGATGTAAATTATCTCCAATGTACACAACAAATCAGAGAAAAGAATAAATGTATAAAGAAAAAGTAAAGAAAAATTGTACTTCCCTAATTTATAATCTAGAAGCTTACACTTGATGTATGATTCACATTCATTATCATCCTTAAAAAGATAAAATAAAACAAACTGAACATTAAACAATGGAAAAAGAATAACTGGAACACAAATCAATTATCCTTATGAACAAAAAATGTGGTTTAATATATTCACAATAAAAAGAATAAAAGAAATAATTAGCATAATAAGAGTTTAGTAGCACTAATCCTTTGGTAATTACTAAGAAAATAGTTACTAAAGGGTCGATGATGTTGTGGCATCTCCCGTTAGTGGAGATGGTCCTGTTACTCCAAGGTGTCCTACGATCTTGACAAGTATCTCCTCCATTTATTAACCTTATACGTCCAACCGTGTCACATGCTCTATTAGTCCTACTGTCCCTCTCAAATGGTGTGCCGCACTCCTAAGATTTGCTCTCTATATATCTCTTTAATAGGGCAGTCTTTAGCTGATCTCAATATGGAGGTGTTTTCTGTCTCCTAAATGTGCTCATTTGAGAAATCATCTTGATGTTCAAGCTCTCCTGTGGACTATTATAGGTCATCATGCATCTACAATTATTCCTATATATTGAGGCGATTCCCTTCTATTCTAGTCACAACTACAGGCTCCTAAGCTTCCACTAGGATGTAGACCTGTCCCTATTGACCCAAAATCCTCTTTACTCTAAGAGTGATGGGTACCGTCTACCTCTGTTGTGTCGTCCTATATAGTCTATCCAATAATCATATACCTCATATTAATCTAGTCATGTACAGAGTTCAGAAAATGGAACCTACTCAGGTGTTGTAAGGATGATGCTTAAAAAACAAGCAAAGGCATATTTAAGGAGGATGGGAGTCTTCTTTACCATCTTATAAAGGTAGAACATGTCTACAATCCTCACCACTCTGATACTGCCTCCTCTCCTAGCTATGTGTGATAAACCAATGTGTGGATGTATCTCAACAAAAGAGATGTCAGTTGTGTTGCTTTAGACTTCGCAAGCTGGTATGACCACTGTCTTAATAGTTCACCAAATTGACTTCTCATTAACTCCTCATGGGAAGTGTATTGTTAGAACCACTTACTTCTCTATGGTGATGAAGTCCTTTATGTATAGTCCCTTCGCAACAAGAACCAAATGTAGCTCATGTTGTGTATCTCCTGAGTACCCAAAACTAAATTATGTTCTCTACATCCCAGCTATAATATTACATCTCAATTATAAATGTGGTGTGGACCTCCAAGGTATACTTTTGATATATAGGCTCCTCAGTAGCAAAGAAGCATTCCCATCCTCCAACGCCAATAAGCTCTTGAACTCCTTTACCAAGTGTGATCTGCTCTAGCCATGCCTAGTTTATGGTTTGACTCTCCTTAAAAGGTTTTCTCTTAACCTCTCGAACCTTGCAATATGGGCTAGTGCTAAGAAGTGTAGCATAAGCTGCATAGCAGTCATATTATGCTGTGGAAATCAGTTATCGAGGTAACTGTTGGGAACTACACTCGTTTCACTACTCTTCCTAAACCCTTTTTCATACCTTTATTACGATGTGTGTGATCTCTTGATCATTATTCTAGAACGTTTAAATAATAGAAATTGCCCAAACAATGGAATAATAAATCAATTAAATAAACACCAAGATAATATCCCACAACTAAGTAGTTACAAATTGATAAAAATACAAACAAATTCAATAAACTGCACCATATTCTATAATAATCATAATTGTGACCAAAACATTTCAAACTAATCAATAAACATAACCCCATGTATCAATTGATCACAAAATTTGGAATTAAATTATTTATACACCCTAATTGACTTAAATAAACCTAACAATATCAAAATTTCTTAAATATTATACAATTAAATAAAATTTTAAAATATGCAAAACAAGAGCACTTGCACAATTTAATTTATGAAAAATCAATATAATAGACATGGGGATTTAATTTCATAAAGATAAACCTTAGTAGCTCAATAAATCCTTAAAAAAGTTTTAACTTTATTATGCATATATCCCGTGAATGTCAACTAAACTTCATAAAACCTTCCAAATTCTTAGGTAATCTAAAACAACCTCAAAAATAAACGAAACCATGGAATCCTACACCTATTCCCTAAAAATATGCTAAACAATCTATGAAGAAATGAAATAATGCAAGAAACATAACTTAAATTGATGAAATCTCAAAGAAAATAGTTTGGGTAAGGGTTTCGTATAGTGAACAGATGAAGGAGCATCACCTAAATGAGGGAAGTGACAGAGAAAATGAAAAATGCAGTTTTGGATGGTGAAAGGGCAATTTTAAATTGCTTTTGTCAATAACAAAGCTATATAGCTAGCCCATGTTGAACACATTAGACATGAGCAAGGTAAGTTTTTTATGTGTTTATAACCTAAACATATTATGACAAAGTTTTACGTGGGCTAGAATATGAGTGTATATCTTAGTCGTGTTAAAAACAAAAATAAGATAGCAAATACATGGGCATATTGGAACTTAACACGATCATGTTAACACTAAAATTAAAAAGAAAATCAATATGGCCACTAATTGGGCGTGTTAAGGAGCATGTATCTTGTTGTAACTTTGACAAAAATAAGAAGGCAGAATAAAATTCAACATAGGCATCAACATTGGTGTGTGTATCTTTCTGTTTCTTAAAAAACTACTTATAGACCATCCAACATGCTCATGTTGCCAAACCTAGGTAAATTTTTTAAGAAACAAAAAGATACATACACACAATGAATCTTTAACAACACAACCCCCAACACAAGCGTTCTAGTTCTTGTATATCTTTTGTAACTTTTTGGCACTCTTGTCAAGGTTAAACATGGTTGTGTATCTCCTTAACAAGGGTATATTAGTGTAGACGGTCATCAATGTGAGCATGTTGATGGGCATGTAAATTTTTTTTACCTTTAACTTAGCCAATATTCCACCCACTTCTCAATCTATAAATCTACACAGACACCCAAAGCATAAAAAAGGAAATAACAACTATAAAGCCATAAACGAAAAACAAATATAATATTAAACTAAAAAAGTAATATACATATAAATGAAATTGTGGAAATTAAAAACTAAAATTTTGGAATAAAAATTAATTGAAATGAAATAACCAAGTTAAAAAGCTTGGTTTACCTATTAAGAAGCACAACGTCATTAGCTTGATTTTTTCACTCCATTTTACTCTCTTATCATTGTAAAGATTCAACTCCTCTTCTTCGAGCTTGGTAAACTCCCCTCTAAGTTAATACTTTAATCGATAGTCATTTACTTTAAACATAACGTTTTTTTTAATGAGTTACCTTTATGGCTCGATAGAGAAAAACTCTCTTGCCTATAAAGGGTCTAGAACACTTAGATTTCAATTTGCCTAGGAATAGTTAAAGTTGAAAGCTGTACAAAAGAACTTGATCTCCTTCACTAATTGCTTAACTTGCTTAATCCTTCCATCATGATACCGTTTAGATAGCTCCTTATAAAGCCTTGAATTTTTTTAGGCCATTAGATGCCATTCATTTAGTTCATTCTCTTGGAGCATCCTTTTCTCTCTTCTAAGATTAAGATTGAAATTAATGAACTTAATTATCCAATATGCCTTATGCTCAAATTCTATAGGCAAATGACACATCTTATTATACACTAATTTATCAAGTGTAGCGCCTATTGCTGTCTTAAATGTTGTTTTATAAGCCTAATGTAGCATTATATAACTTGTCATACCAACATTTCTTATAATGTTTTACTCTCTTTTCCAATATTCGTTTTCTTATTAGTTACCTCTAATTGACCATTAGTTTGAGGGTGATAAAGGGTTGTAGCCCTATTAGTAACTCCCTATTTCCTAGTAACCTTTTCAAATTGGGCACTATAAAAATGAGTGCCCCTATAATTGATAATTGCTCTTGGTGTGTTGAAACAAGAAAATTGAACTTTACTACAACCTTAGCAACATTTGTAGGCAAAACTCAATCTTCAACCCATTTTGAGCTATAATCCATAGCTACTAGGATGTATTCATTTCTGTTGGAAATTGAAAATTGACCCAAAAATTGATTTCCTAAACATCAAACACTACACAAATGAAAATAATATTATGTCATTTCATCTAGATAGGAAATGTTACTTGTCTATTAAAACTTATCACAAAGATGAACTTACCTTTAGGCATCACTAAATAATGTAGGCCAATAGAAACCTAATTGAACCTTTTTTACCATTCTATTTTCATGATAATATCCTCTAGCTGGACTAGTATGGTAGTGACCTTAAACCTTCCACCCTTTTATCTGAAAAACAAATCAATGAACTATCTAGTCTACACGAATAGGGGTCTTCCTAAAGTCAATTATTTGAGTTAGAGAAGAATTTCTTCTTTTGCTAATGAGAATTCCTTTAGAAATGATCCTAACAGCCAAATAATTAGCAATATCGGCAAACTATGGATATTCAAATTTACTAACCTCTTCAATATTGTATAAACTCTTTTTAGGAAATCAATCATTAATATTATTTTCTTAAAATCTTTCCAAGTTTTCCAAATTTGAGGCCAAGTTTTTGGCCCCATTTTATCCTTAATCTCTAAATCAAATTGCTATAACAAAAAAATCCATCTAATTAATCTTGGCTTCGAATTTGACTTATTCAACAAATATTTCAGTTCAGAGTAAATAGTGTTAACAACAACTTTAGACAAAATCCCAAGTTCAATTAGAATAGTGAACCTGAAAAGCTTAGTATTTAGCTAGTAAAGCTAGAATAGAACATAAACTAGATAAGCAAAAAAAAAAAACTCATTTTATCACAAATTCTAGGTGATCATAAAGGGCTACACTAAACCTTTGAATGCAATGAAAAGATCTGTGATAGAAAATAGCTCAAAGAAATTCTCGTCAAATAAGATATAAATTTATCAAATGCAAAAACCACTACTAGCAACCCCTTTCTTTATAGTTATATAGTTTTCTTAAGCATCCGTCGAAGTCTTACTAGCATAGTAGATAGGTAGAAATTGCTTATCCCTCCTTTGTCTAAGAACTAAACCTACGGTAAAATCACTCACATCATTCAAATAGAAGATTCCAACCTAGGGCAACCATAATTGAGGCATTAGTCAATTTTTTTATAAGAAAAGTGAATGCATCCAAACATTCTTATGTGAAAATAAAAGGTGTATCGTTCTTAAGTAATTTGGTTAATGTCCTAGCAATTTTAGAAAAGTTAGTGATGAATCTTCTATAGAAACTTGCATGTCCTAGGAAAATACTAATTCCTATTAGCCTTAACTGTGGTAGGGAGTATTAATTTTTTAATAGATTATACTTTTCTTAATAAATTTAATAATAAAATAAGCAAATGAATAAAATAAAAAATCAAATTGTTTAAGTGAAATTGAATCCAAATAAATATTCCATTTTAAGTAAGTCAAGTTAACTTGTCAACGAAATTAAAATCCAAGATCATTCAAATCCTTAAGTACCTAAATCATTATACCCTTGGCATTCCCCTTTTCCAAATCAAATTCTAAAATTCGTTCAAATCCTTTGTCCAACTTCTAAGCATTTTTATCCTCTATTTAAGTGGTAAATTCTATATTATCTTTATTGCAAGCCCCAAAAATCATTTTAAATACTTTTCTTTTTTAAACCCTAAATATATTTATGGAAATATTATCTACTTTTCAAACTATCGAACTTATTTTAGGCAATTTATTATTATTTTAAGTTCTAAGACTCAATTATAAACATTTTATCTAAATTCTAAGTCCTAAGATTTACTTTGGAAATCCCTTTCCTTTTTCAAAATGGAAAGAAATATTTAAAAAAGAAAGGGATATATAGAGTATACCTTAGGGATTGAAAATAGAGATGCTACAATCAATTAAAAATGTTAAGAATTTTAGGGATAAGTTCGTTAAATGAATATTTAGTAATATTGGATAAAATACTCCACAATGAATCCTCTATAAACCTCCTCATTTTTTAGAGATAATCCCACCATCCCTAATGTAACCCAATCATCACTACTATTTAATTTGAAAGGTTAGGTTTTAATATAGGCATATATTTTACAAAAATATGGCTTTTCAAAGATGAACATTGGATGTTTGGTTAAAGTTGTTTCCTATGGTTATGTTTAGTACTTGATCCACCTTAAATGGCTTGAGCCTTCTTTCTTTTTCTTGTGGATGGCTGTGAACTTATGTTCATAGTTAGATTGAGTGTTAAAAAGTGAAAATAAGAAAGTAATAATCTAAATTTCGAAAATCCCAAAAAATGAGTTTAAAGTCCTAAAATCTAATAAATCTAAATTTAAAAGTGAAAATTTTGGCGAATCATTTCAAATCAAAGGGAAATCTCAAAAAGTGTAAAGGATTTTCCAGAGAACTTGATTTGTGTATTGGTTGTTTGTGTGACACCCTGCATACCCCCTGGGAGGATATGTAAAGTGCCACACACACAAAACATACAGAATACCAAAACATTCCAAAACATACGAAACATTTCATACATGCATTTACAGAATCTCAAGCAAACATACATTACATAACATACCATTTTATACTGTGCCTATCATATTATATACCATAAATTCGAAGACCAACATATATTAAGGTTTTTACAAACCTTCAAACAAATTCAAAAGTCATATACATCAGATACAAGCCCAAAACAAACTCAGAATACATTTTTATCAAAACAAGACTCAGACTCTATTAGCCATTGCGGCTGACTTGTCCCAGTCTTTATAATTCTCGCTCTGAACCTACACGGGGCAAATCTACCGTACTAAGTATATAGCTTAATGAGTAATAACTAATCTATACATAAAGTAACATCTCATCATACGGAATCATGTAACAGCATAAGCATGCAATAAAAGATTGCATAACATTAAATCAAACATAAAGCATTTCAGAACAGATTTTTATAATTATCAGAACTGAATATCACAAGAGGGTATAAACTCTTCAGAATCAGAACACAGATTTTGTTTATGTAAGAATCAAACAAATAGCAGATTACAAAATCAGATGACTGCAAATCCATTTATAGAAGCGGGTAACGGGATTTATACAGGAGAGACCGAAGTCTGGACACCGAAGTGTCCAGGAGAGACCAAAGTCTCGACACCGAAGTGTCACAGGAGAGACCGAAGTCTCGACACCGGAATATCACGGGAGCAGCTGCAGACCTTTTTAGGCATGCCTATTTACCCACAACTAGGACTCAACAGTTTTAAAACAAATAAAGTCATTTCAGACATTTCATGTGCAAAGCAAGTAGTTAATCATATTCACATGCAAGTAGCACTTCCAATGATATAACATGCACCAAACGCCTCAGACAATCATTGTCCAGTATTCAGAACACAATCAACATAAATTAAATTCGACAACAGAACAAAGTAAGGTGTGACCTTCTAAGATTACTTACAAAAGCTCTCTTATTGCTTATTGCCTCAAAGTCCCGGCAATATGTGGAAGTGGTCGTTCTATGCGTTCCTCTATAACATTTAACACATATACAAATCACTATTGTGCATGATTAAGAATTCATTTATGTATACT
>JAOTAX010000006.1:18810080-18828713 GCA_025629825.1 Erythroxylum guanchezii
GATTTATCATCGATTTGCCTCCCAATACTCATAATGTAATCTGATTCACTTTCTTACATTTATTACCAAAAAAAAAAAACTTACGTTACTTTACATTTATTTAGCTAGGGGTGAACATTCGGGCTAATCAGACCAAATTTTCACTGTTAGGGTAAAGCCTAAATTACCTAAAAAATTTTCCATCTTATTCGGCCCGAACCCAAAATTTCATTACCCGACCTTACTCGGCCCGATCGGATAATTCGGGTAAATTGGGTAATTTTGGGTTACTCGTGATTTTGTTTGGTTCTCTTTCAAAAATTACATAAAATAACTAAATACTTGAATTACATTCTAATATCTCATTTGAGAGACATAAAACAAAACAAATAGTTGAATTCACTAATAATATAACTAAATATTTCAATTAACTAGCATAATTAATCTGTTAATTCTACAAGAAAAATAACGAAATGTATTTTCATAATTATTTTAAACCTAATTTAGGTAATCAGGTAACCCGAATTTTTTTCGGAGTTACCCGTCCCAAATCGAAAACAATTCGGATAATACCCGGCCCGGCCTAATTTACCTGTATTTTAGCATTTTATTACCCGACGGGTCGGCCCGAATAATACCCACCCCTTCATTTAGCAATATAATTATGTAACAGTCGTTGGTGGCTTTATAAGGTTAAAATGTTAACGTTGCTTAATAATATAATAATTAGGGGAAGAAAATGATCTGCCATCTTAAACTTGATAAAATGACTCTTTTGACGCCGGCCATAGCTTTCCTTTTCTCAAATGGGAGCTGCCTATTCTTATTCTCTCCCCTGTTTTCCCACCACAACCACTACTCACTGTCTGTATCTTAACAAATCAAGTAAAAACCCAAAATCCATTAACCAGTTCTGGGGAACAATTCAACCCCAGCTGTTATTCGATTGTTCATATTCTTCTTCTTCTTCAGCTTTGAAAATTGTAGCTTTCAACTCTAGAAAGGTAGTTGAGATAGAGAACCACGCAGATTCTGCCAAAACGATGATTGATTTTCATAGCATTGATGAAGAATTGTTAGAAAAGATGGTCTATGATGCTCTAGTATGGAGCTCTCTCCATGGCCTTGTTGTTGGTGACAGAACTGTTCAGGTATGTGTCTAAAAATTGCAACTTTTTAATCTCTCACCAAGCAACTCACTGCTTCTATAAAGATAATTGATTGTATATTCTGCTATGAGATTGGAAATTGGAATAGTTGTGACTGCTGTGAACTGTTTGGTGGGGCCCTCGCTCGTACGCTACCTTAGGTTCTCATAATTGCTTGTATGACCATTAATTTTGTTTGCCTTCTACTCATTGAATGGATCAATATTATTCTGACATGTACATAAAGAGTTCAAACTGGTTTTTCCCTTCATATTTGGTCCGATTCCAATGTCATATTGGTTCGTGGTATCAGTATCTGAATAATGGTTTTAATCTAATTGATAGAGATCAGGAAAGGTACCTGGTGTTGGCATGGTACACGCCCCGTTTGCCTTGCTGCCTGTGGCCTTTCCAGAAGTTCAATGGAAGCTAGCATGTGAAGTGGCACCCATTTTCAATGAACTTGTTGATCGGGTCAGTATGGATTGGGAATTTTTACAAGATTCGTTATCCAGGTATCGTCAATTACATACACCTAGAGGAATATGTTGCAATAGTTCAACGTACTAGGATATGAAGCTTATAACAGGGGCTGCCTTCAGCAGTTCAGATGTATGCAGTATTAGTTCTTGGAACGAAATTTTCTGTCTGAAACAGATAAGGATGTGGCCTAATCTGCATGAATGTGTTGTACAGTGATAGGATCTTTACATGACACACACACACGAGCATGTTTCTGCACTTGGTTATTCATCCCATTCTTGTTCAACAACTACATGAATTTACTCAAATGTCTTATCATATGTCTGTCTATTCAATAGCTACTATGTTGTTTTGTCCTATTCCCCTACTCTTTGACTTGAGTATTTCCCTTATGGATTATATTGATGGAAATTTTTTGCAATTAAATGAGCAGTAAAAGTTAATGTTTCTTTTAATCTTGACATTGCAGGACAAAGAGAGTGGATGCTTTTACGTCAAGACTTCTAGAAATTCATTCCAAGACACTAGAAATTAACAAAAAGGAGGTATCCTTTCTCAATTGACTCTTAGACTCCCTAGATAATCGATTGGGTGGGTTCAATTCATTAACTACTTTTTTCGAGGTGAAATGCACTAATTTTCTTCTTTCTTGGAGTATGCTAATACTTTTGAATATAAACCAGGAAATTCACTTGGGTTTACATCGCTCAGATTATATGCTTGATGAACAAACTAAATTACTACTCCAAATAGAGTTGAACACAATTGCATCTTCATTTCCCGGTCTCAGTTGTCTGGTCAGCGAGCTTCACAGGTTAAGATACTTTAGAACTCTGAAGTTTGGCAGCCCTATTATCTTCTTGTTTCGATAGCCTTGTGTGTTTGGAAACTTATTTGGATGTTGAGCTTTACTTTTGTTATTGTACTCTTGGGTTTATACCCGTAGAATAGTAATGGAGCAAAAATGTGTTATTATTCAATTCCTTACTTGATTGGAAGCACTTAACTATCAGCTATCCTCCTAACCAAGTACCTTCCATCATTAAATGCCATATGATAGCCATTTGACCTCCTAGGAGTGTACTTCTTAGGTTAGAGGAAAGAAAAATTTCATGTGTATTGATTCACCGAAGAAGTTGAACTACATAATCTTGTAAACATGGCTACTTATTTTGATAGGAGCTTGTTGAAGAATTATGGAGAACTCCTTGGATTGGATCTCAAACAGGTGCCTGGGAATTCTGCAGTTAGCAAGTTTGCGGAAGCATTAGCTTTGGCATGGACTGAGTATAATAACCCAAGGTTATATCCTAGTTAAAAGTCCTTCATTGTCTTCATTCCTGTTGTTGAGGTCATATCGGTTAATAATCATGAATATTTTGTGCAGTGCTGTGGTTATGGTTGTTGTTCAGCCTGAAGAGCGCAACATGTATGATCAACATTGGCTTTTTGCTACACTAAAGGAAAAATATCCTTTCATTATTCAAATAAGTATTGCATTTTGGGTTGTAGCATAAATTTTAGAATATCGTTAAGCTTAGATATATTTGCCAAGTGATCAACGTCAATTGATGAATTTATACGTTTGAAGCTGGTGACTCTGATCAACATTAGCATGAGATTGTACTGTGTGTTGAAAGTAATTCTTAAAGAGTAGTTAACAACATTTCATATTGTGTTAATAAGCTTATTGGTATTTGCTAGAGATATTCCTCAACTTTATGACACATATGACATTGCAACTATTCGAAAAACACTAGCAGAAATTGATAAAGATGGGGAGCTTTTACCAGATGGAACCCTTCTTATGTGCGTACTTTCTTCCAATGAAGTTAATATTTCTTATTTAGATATGCATACCTGTTATGCTATGTTTTGGTTTTAATAGCTAAAAAATTTCGTGTGCAGGAGTGGCCAAGCAATTGCAATTATTTATTTTAGAGCTGGTTATGCACCAACAGATTATCCATCAGAAGTAGTATGTTTATATTTCTCTTCCTTTATTTTGGTTACAAGTACGTAGGTGTTTCTTATTGCTTCATAGTGCTTGCAAGCTCATTTTCTATTTCTTTTAAGTACATGTGTTATGTCAAACATAAGTATAGTCTATTCTTTATTCATGTAACTAATAGCATTGTGTATATTAATGTGATATATGGTGAATTAGCGTTAAAAATACTACTTCACTCACTTTTGCATGATATTAGAGTAGAAAAACTAGAGATGACTTGCGCCATATAGGGCTCGAGATTGAGCCTGATTTTTTAGTCGACCTGAGCCCAACCTGAATCCTAATTGAAGCTCGAGTTCTAATTGGATTTTAGGTAAAGTTTAGGTCTAGGTTGGGTTGGGTCGAGTCCCTTTGAGTTTGAAGCTCGAAAATGTTTTTTACAAGGACTACTGCAACAGCAACAATAATAACACTTAGTGAGAGTCCCGCTGTTAAATCAGTCCTTTTCTGTTGACTTTGGGCTAAATCCGAGTGATGCAAAAGAGCTTAAAAGTTTATAAGCAAAATAAAAGAGGACAAGTTAGTCAACCACAAGCTTTAATTTGGTGGAATGAAGAACGAGAATTGAACTGGCAGCAAGGATAACAAGGGCCGAAAGTTACATTATACTAAGTTTTTCTTGTTAGATAGGGAATATAATAATAACTTAGATATACTGTCCTAATTTCTTTTGAAATTAAGGTTATTTAAAAATAAAGAATATTTATTAGGATAGGATTCAATTTTGAATATTTTAGAATCCTTATGTACTAGAATAAAGATTTTAAGAACTTCTATAAATATGTGTGTACTCAACCCTTCAAGAATAAGCTATCCTAATTTTTTCTATAATTTGAGTTTCTAGTTAGCAGGTATGATGCTTTATTCTAAGAAAGATTCTTAGAGCCTAGGAGTAACTTTTAGTTTCCTACCTCCCATTGTTTTTGTTCCTCACTAAATTCCAGCAACCAAAACCCTAAATTTTAGTCATATCAAACCTAAATTCCATTCACAATAAACCTAGAAATCTTAGCCTAAATTTCTAGCATTCAAACTCTGAATGATGGGCCCCCTTTTGTGGCAAACAGTAGGTCAAGATCTTCATGGGCTTTGATACCATATTAGAATTTTTAATATGAGTAGAGTGTAGAGCCATTAACAAGAATTAGGCTTGGGTCCAACTATTGCCAAAATGACTCGAACTAGTCATTTAGTTCGTTGACCTTACCAGTTATTAACCCTTTAACATTTTTACTTTTAATCAAATGTGGGATACTCTAACAGGGAGGGTCTCAAGAATTTTTTCTTGCTTGACCTGCCATCTTTCTCTAAGTTTATGTTTGAACATATGTCTCAAAATCAACAAAAAGGACAGATTTTTCCCTTGAAGATGTGAGATTTGGCAAGGTGTATTCAAGGAATAAGACAATTATCCCTGACTCTATGTAAGTCTAAGACATCAACCTAAATCCTAAGAATGAGGTAACAATTTATGAATCCCTTTTGCGTAGTGAAACCGAATCTCAATTGAACAATAATGATCAAGATCTTCCAGTCATTATTAGAAAAGGAACTAAGCTATGTACCAAATGACCATTATAGCCTTTTGCTCATTTTCTTTCTTTCAATTTTTTTTTATCATCTCATAAAGCTTTCCTTGTTAATCTAAACACCATTGTCATCCCCAAAATCCTATCTGAGGCTTTAACCAATGAGAAATGATAACAAGCTAAGAATGTGGAAATGGAGGCATTCGAAAAAAATAAAACTTAGGATTTAATGAAGTTGTCAGTGGGAAAGAAACATATGAACTGTTAGAGTATTCCATATTGACTAAATATGAAAATGTTAAAGGGTTTATAAGTGGTAAGGACCATCTATCCAAATGATTAGTCCTAGTCATTTTAGCAGTGGTTGACCCAAGCTCAATTCTTGTTAATAAGCTCTACACTCTACCCATATTAAAAATTCCAATATGATATCAAAGCAAGTTTGGTCCGGATTAATAATTTCTCGATTGTCTATTAATTTCTCAGTTGTCTATCTGAATGTCCAGTCCTAACGGCCTAGTCCGGTTACCGCTGCGTTTAGTTCAACTGACAACTGGATGTCCAGTCTCAGTTGCACTTGAAGGGGAGTGTTAGAGTATTCTATATTGACTAAATATGAAAATGTTAAAAAGTTTACAAGTGATAAGGGCCACATATCCAAATGACTAAATCTAGTCATTTTGGCGATGGTTGACCTAAGCTCAATTTTTGTTAATAGGCTCTATACTCTACCCATATTAAAAATTCTAATATGGATTGGAATTGGTCTACATAGTGAAGTATAAGGTAGATGGATCGATTGAAAAGTATAAAGCAAGTTTGGTAGCCAAAGACTATACCTAAACTTATGAAATTAACCCAACGACTTTGCTCCAGTTGCAAAGATGAATAATGTTAGAGTTCTCCCATCTTTAGCAACTAACTATGGTTGGGCGTTGCAACAATTTGGTATCAAGAATGCACTTTTGAAAAGAGAAATCGAGGAAGAAATCTACATAGAAGTGCCACTAACTTATACGAATCATTTGGCTACTCAAATTGTTTGTAAGTTAAAGAAGACCAGTTACCACAGGCATGCTTTGGGATATTTACAAGAGTAATGATAGCTATGAGATATAGACAGAATCAAAGGGATCATACATTGTTCATCAAACACTTACTTTGGGTGAAGTCGCAGTACTTTTAGTGTAGATGACGTAATAGTGACAATGGATGATAACAAAGAAACACAATTGTCTCTAAGTCGATGTTTGGCTAAGAGGTTTAAGGAGTTAGAAAGGTTGAAATATTTCCTTGGCATTGAAGTAGCTCACTCTAGGCAGTATATTTTTATCTTTGGACAAAAGTATGTTACTGATCTCCTAAGAGAAATAGATAAGACCACTTGCAATAAGTACTCTGATAGACCCACTTGGAAAGGAAGAGGCATGTTGTAGTAGATAGGGAAATATATCAACATAGGGATGGTCTTTTATTTATCTCATACATGACAAGATATAGCATATACAATGAGTATGAGAAGTCAATTCATGCATATCCCAAATGACATATCCCAAATGAAGTTAATTTGTAAGCAGCTCGCCAAGTAATATATTTGTTGAGAATAACCACATGTGAGTGCCCCACATAGAAGAAAGAGGGGAAAGAAGAGTGACATATAAGCCTAGTGGGCTACTCCACCCATTGCCAATTGATTTTAAGATGGAACTTCACTTAGGCTTATGTGTGGTCTAACTTTTCTTCTTATATAGGCTAGTTGGCCTATTGCAAATTTGACATGCTATTAGAGCAGGTCTAGTTTGGATTCTTGATTTCCCAGATGTTTATTTGGATGTCTAGTTCCAGCGGCCTAGTTTGGTTACCTCTGTGTTTATTTCAAGTGACAACTGGATGTCCAGTCCCGGTTGCACTTAAGGGGAAGTATTTGAGTATCCTACATTGATTAAAAATGAAAATATTAAAAGGTTAATAAATAGTAAGGGCTAACCAACTATATAGCAAGTTCTAGTCATTTTGACAATGGTTAGACCCAAGCTCAATTCTTGTTAATGGGTTCTACACTCTACCCATATTAAAAATTCTAATTATATTCTATTGTTGAATTCTCTTTTGAAAATAAGGGCTGATGAAATAAAACTCATGTTCTTTGAAAGTAACATTTGTTGAGACATCAAACCTTTTCAACAGAGGTTGGTAACATTTATACCCCTTTTGAGTCTGATTAATTAAAAAACACACATTTCAAAGCCCTTGAATTTAACTTTTTGCAATTTTGCCTATGAATATGGAAAAATACACACACCCAAATACCCTAAGAATGAGGTAATTTGCAGTTTGCAGACCAAAATAGAATGTTGAGAGGATTTCCATTAGACTTTTGAATCATAAGACTCTTGAACGCAAACGGTTATAGTAATGCTTCCCCCAAAAAGGATTTAGGGCCTGTTTGGTTGGATGTTAATTAATGAAATGGAATAGAATTGAATGAAATAGAACGGAATGGTTTATAATGGAATGAAATGTAATGTAGTGAAAAGTTGTTTGGGAGGGATGGAAGGGTTCATACGTAATGTAGTGAAATGTTGTTTAAAAGATGGATGGAATAGAATGTAATGTATAATAAATGATTATTATACCCTTGATATTAAAATGACTGTTACGGGAGGTTTAACGCTATGATTTTAAAACAGAAATTATGTCCAATTAAAAAGTCACGGTTCAAGTCATAATCGTGACAAATAATTTTTTTAAAATATTTTCTATGTTAAAATAATAAAAGTTTTATTATTTTATTATTAATTATATACAATTTATTATTAATTATATAAAAATATTATTATTAATTATTTAATAAATTTTATTTTATTCTATTATATGTGATTTATATTTAAAAATAATTTATTTATATTTTTATTTATATAGAAATATATACAAACAGTTAAAGAATAATTTTTAAATATATTTTCTATTTTTATTAATAAATATTTTATTAATTTATTATTAATTATATACATTTTATTTTTAATAATATAAAAATATTATTATTAGGGTAAGGAGAAATAATATAAAAATATTTTTAATTATATACAATTTTTGTGGATCGTAATAAAGGGGTCTGGGGAAAAGGGGGTTAGGGTTAGAAGAAATAATTGATATTAGGAAAAATTATTGAGGGTATATTAGGTAGTATGTATTTATTAGCTTACGTTCCATCCTAAACTTCCCAAATCAGAGGTTTCTTATTTTCACTGTTTACGATGGAATGGAACGTAACATGAAACCGTCCGCTTCTATTCGAATCTGTTTCGTTTCATTCCATTATGAAATCCTCAACTAAACGTTGGAAGTGTGTTACGTTCCATCCCATTTCATTACCAACTTCTCAACCAAACTAGGCCTTAGGGATAATTTTTTATATAAAGGAAGGCTCAGGTTGATTTAAGGAGGTAACCATTTTTCCTTTTTTTGTACTCCATTTTGTTGTGGGATTTCAGCATAGCATGACTAATACAATTCCTTCTTTTTGGAAGTATGGAATTAGGACTTGATTGAAATATTCTCTAGCATAATCAAACCTAAACCTTTTGATGTTGATTCCAAAATGATTTTTATTCATGAAACAAAACTTTGGGAGGACAATACTGACATTAGATTTGTGTTTGAATAAAGATACCCAATTGACGCGAGTACAATCATCAATGAAGAAAACAAATCATTTTTCCCTAGAAATATTAGGAATAGGAGAAGGATCCCAAATGTCACTATGAATGAGATAAAAAAGAATAGAACTTCTTTGATATAGGTTTGTGTTTGGCACATTGACACACTTCACAATGAAAATCATTAACATATAGACCTTTAAACAAAGAGGAAGTAGAATTTTAATGACACTTAGAAATGGATGTCCAAGTCGGTGATGATGGAGCCAGATTTTCTCTTTATTGAATGGAAAAGATTATGAAAGAAAGGAGTGAGATAAACCGCATTTAATCTTGCTTGATAGGTTTAATTCTTCAAGGCATTAAAGGACATCTTGTACTCTAGTATGTCCAATCGTCTTCCTTGGATCCTTGTCCCGAAATATACAATAATTACCAATAAAAATAACTTAGCAACTTAAATCTCAAGTTAGTTTGTTGATAGATCTCAGGTTCTTGGATAATCGAGGAACATGAAGAACTTCCTTTAAGGTTAGTAATGGATTGATCTTTACATCCCCTATGCTTGATACGGTGGTCAATGAATTACCAACTGTAGCTATTTTCCTACTACTTGGACATGTGGAATATATTTAAAAAAAGGGTTTGATGAGTGGGTCATATGGTTAATAGGTCCTAAATGGTGGTCAATGAATTATCAATTGTAGCTTTTTTCCTACTACTTGACATGTGGAGAATATATTAAAAAAAAAGGGTTTGGTGAGTGGGTCATATAGTTAATAGCTCCTAAATCCATAATCTGAAAGTTGGCAAAAGTTGTTCCTGAGACATTTAGTGTAATAGAGAGTGGAAACTCGCCTGAATATACCAAAAAACAAATACCTGAAGGTTTTTTGAGGTTGCCAATAATAGATATTACCTTCTAAACCTCTTCTTGGTTAAGACTACCTAATTCTTGAGGTGTTCCTTCATTTTGTTGGACTTTTGTGACTTGGGCTTGACCAACTTTTCTTCATTAATCTCCTCTCAGTCCCCACCCTTGGCTTGGAGGTTTTCTATAAAGTTTCCAACACTTTTCACGGGTATGTTGTGCCTTCTTATGGCAAGTTCACCATAAGTTATCACGGTTGTAGGCTATTCACAATATGTTAATGAATTATTGCCACAATTACCATGGCAGAGTTGTTTGTGTTGAGTGGTTCGAGCATCAACTGTCTTCTCCTTTCTTCTCCACAAACTAAGGCCACAACCTCATTAAAAGTTCATCAAGAATCTGGATTCTGAATTGTTCAAATTCCAGATTAAGTCCAACCAAGAAAGACTGTCTTGCCCAATAAGGCCTTTTAAAATAGCTGCCTATTGAGGTCATTTAGTTTTTAAAACCTTGTAGTGGTCAAGCTCTTGCCGCAAGATTTCAACTGATTAGAATATTTGGTAACCGTCTAACTCCCTTGTTTTGCATTCATAGTCTTTGTCTTGGCTCATTCACTTGGGTTGCATCCCTAGCCTTGTAATACAGTTGTTGGAGTGCATCTCAGGTGTCCTTGGTTGTAGCCAGGAGCATACTTGTGTCAATATCGCGCCATAATCATGGAATCTTTATCCCATACTTCAAATCGAGGACCCTTAGTTTTAGCTTCGCACCTGTGAGATTATTGATCTTCCCTTTGCCTTTTAGTATGGTGTAAACGAGTTAAGATCATTAAGTTAATGTTTTCTATTCAGCTTGTATACTGCCTGGATGTTTTGCAATCCATTGAGATGTTGATATTGAAAATTCTCCTTTGATTGTGTTGTAGTGGTTATTTCTACTACTTTATGATATGTCCGCAGAAAAGAAAAATGCTCTCTAGGAAATTAAGGCTGATTGCTTAAAGAAAAAAAATTACCAGCAATGAAGGTTGGTTAGAATCTTAAGACTGTCGACAATGAAAGATGATCAGATTGATTTTTCCTAGGAATTCAAGACCTTACAGCTCTAATATCATGACATAATTTGAGGTTTGAGAGAATATTTTCTGCGTTGCTTCTTAGAAATGTATATGAGGATCAATTATTTACATATTATCTTAACAACTAAAACAGAAACAAAAATAATGAGATCTCATGATCATAAGATGTTCTAATTAAATAGGAAATATTAAAAAGATATGAAAATCCTAAAATAAAATTGTTTTCCCACAGTTACAGTCACTTGTCTAACACCTAACATTCGTGATGCGTGGGAAGATTGAAGGTGGAAAGCAGTATTAACATTTGGGGAAATTGTTGATATGCATGAGGGAAAGAATAAGCATGACAATGAAACTTGGTAAATTGTTGATAAAATATGCTTCAATTCGAGGAAGAGTATAGGGCAATTTAACAAATAACTTTGCATCTTTGGAATATATTAACACGATATATGGTGAATTAGGTTTAACACAACCTATTCACTCACTCTTACACGTTAGATAATAACATAGGTCTAAGATTAAGTTACCTTTGATACAAATATTTTGCATCAAAGGAAGACTTTTCCCAAGTATGTGAGTGTTATACGTTTCCTACTTATATTCATTGGCAGGAATGGAGAGCTAGGCTACTTTTAGAGCAATCATCAGCCATCAAATGTCCATCCATATCTTATCATTTAGCAGGGACCAAGAAGATTCAACAAGAGCTTGCTAAACCCAATGTTCTTGAGAGGTGGTGAATATTTTCAGTCTTGTTTCTTAAAACTGTCAGCTTCATATATTCTAGGGACTACAGCTTGCTTCTAATAATTGTCAACTTTATACTTTTCAATTTCTTGGTTACATTTCCAAGTAATGTTTATTGACAGCCCAAATGTATTCCACTGTTAGTGACAAATAATGCACTTGTGGGGCTATTAACTGCTTTTGTCAGTGACATACCTGGCAGAATGCCGCTATCACTTTTTGCTATAGAATATTTTTAGATTTTTTAGAGAAATGAAAATACAATTGTCACCTGAAAGTCCAAAACTGAATGAGAAAAGTCCATGATTCTAATTGCTTGTTCATGTGCTTGGTTTTGATAGAATCCTTTAATCGTAATGAGCAAGCAGTTGTTAAGAAACTCCTTTTCTTATAGGTTTCTTGAGAACAAAGAGGAAATAGCAAAGCTGAGGAAGTGCTTTGCAGGCTTGTGGAGTTTGGATAATTCAGAGATTGTTACAACAGCTATTGAGAAACCTGAACACTTTGTTATGAAGCCTCAAAGAGAGGGCGGAGGTCCTGAATTTGTCAAAATTGACAATCTTTTGGATTTTAGTTCTATGACACCGCCTGTTTTTCTCAACTGTTGATTTTCTTCTTCAGGTAACAATATCTATGGTCATGCTGTGAAGGAAAAGCTTCTTAGACTGCAAAAGGAAGGAACTGAAGATAATGCAGCTTACATCCTCATGCAAAGGATTTTTCCATCAGTTTCTCCTGCCTTCTTAGTACGTGATGGCATTTGTCATAAAGAGCATGCCATATCGGAACTTGGAGTATATAGTGCTTATTTGAGGTACATAAAACTTCTGCATTTAAGGATATGAATTTCAGTGTTATGTTCAATTCCTTACAAAATGAAGTTAAGGGGGTGTGCTGGGAAAGAATGGTTTGCTTCATTTGATTTTTGATGTCTAAAAAAGATGGGAAGAGACCTTGGGCTTCCCAAAGAGCAGTGCTTGAAACATCACTTTTTCAGATATAATTCAGCTTGAAACAACATTATATTATGCAGGAGCAAGGATAAGGTTATTATTAATGACCAATGTGGATACTTGATGCGGACAAAGGTATCTTCATCAGATGAAGGAGGAGTTGCAGCTGGATTTGCCGTCTTGGATAGCATATACTTGACCTGATGGAGTAGGTTCATAATTGTCTCCAACTGGCTTCATTGCTTTGACCCAAAGTGTTTATCTTTGGTTTACTTTCTCACCTTAGTTAAACTTGCTTTGATATCTGCAGATTTTGACATGGAATAATGTATCCACTTCCCATTGAAAGTTGCGGGTTCAGTCTCATTGGAATTCATTTCTCAGAGTGGAATACTGAATATTAAGGAAATTTCTTTTCTGCCCCTGTTTCATTGTAAATAGGATTATCATTGGTCATCAACGTGTGCACATTAGGATCGTAAACATAAATTATATGTTGGAAAAGTTTCGACCAGTGCACACTGGGATCTCAATTGCAAAATTACTCGTTCGCTCTATTTTGAGGAGCCCCTTGGCACCATAAATAGATCTTACCTTCAGAGACACTTGCACCCTCTGCGTCACCGAATGTTTGTCTGAAAAATTGACAGACATAGGGCTTGTCTCTATTTATATTCGTGTGGTGATGTCTTGATATGAACTCCCTCACTGCTTTTTGCAATGTTCACGTCTTTGCCACATTCGTATTCTAGCAGCATCAGGTCTAAACTTTTACGTGCCACAAGTTTTCTTGCATATCAATCCTTCTCTCCTCGACCCTTTGTAAACTTTCTGGTATGGTTAATCCCAGCAGAAAAAAGAACGGCAGCAGCTAGTTAGCAGTGAGATAAGAGTACATATTTTGATTCACATGACATGTATGGATATAATTTTAGCTATTTTTGACCATTGCTCCTCTCAAACAACAGATTGATGATAGGGGGACGGTAAGACCTGTTTCAAGGAATCGTCACCAATTCAAAGAGCTAGTTGGGAAAATACCAATAAAAAAAACAAGGGTTTTTTTTGTGTGATAAGGTTCATCTAATGAAGTTCCTGTTGTTACAGCACAGTCCAAAATAGGGAAATAAAATTCCATGGAATTTTTATATCAATAAAGCCAGATTTTGCCAAATCTCTGAGCTTTACATTCCATTTGATCTGCAGCAGCAGGCCGGAAATTTTCCAAGAGATGATCAATCCCTCATATTCTCCTCAATTGTCTTACAATGCGTAAACCGTACTTTGAGCATGTTTTTTGGCTGACGGCGGATGGCTGATGGCTGATGGCTGGCTTCACAATACAATCCGAGTTAATAATGCAACAGCCTCAACCAGGGATTATCTTTACCATTCCCAACTAGAGCCATCAAATTCTAACCTGAATGCTCTCCGCAGTAGCAGCAAAAGAAACCACTAACTACTACTGGCTAGCATATCATGCATACTCATTGGAGTTTCCCTTGATTCAACTTGCTTCGCTACCTGAAGCTCTTAAAATGTTTATGGTTGAGAGATACTATCATTTCTTTGCCACGAGTGTTCCTTGATAGCCGATCAATCTCTCTTGTTTTTTTTTGGGTCCCTAGTTTACTGATTTATCTTTGTAATCAAACGGAAAACAGAAATCAAGAAAAGACTATATACTTACGAGTATTATGGTACAAGATCCTCGAACATGATATCGTGAACAAATTACATTTATGACAATGAATTGAAAGAATTGCAGTTCCAGGTTATGGGTAGCCTATTCACATACTGGAAGAATCAATATCTTTGACCTCGCTTTCATTATCTCCGTCCTTTAGATGATCAAAAAATGCATCAAGGTACCAAGGACAACTTTCATTCCATTGACCCTTTTTTGCATTTGCCCGCCACTTCTGATCAGCAATCATTTCAGGCGATAGACCCCATTCTTGCATTTCTTCCTCCGTATGATGAATCGCTAAACTGTAATCTCCCCCTTGGCCCAACTGCATCACCCGAATCTCACAGTTGCCCAGATTATTCAGGTGCTCAAATTGTTCAACTGTCCACTTGAACCACTTCATGAGGAACACTCGACAAGTTAGCCCATGTGATATGATAATCAGATTCACATCATGGGAAGGGTCCTGATGAAGCCTGTTCATATCTATGTCCCTCCAAAGAGATTCCAGAAAATCTGCCAAAGCACAGCTCTTATCAAGCACAGCTCCTAAGAGATTCATTTAGTTATTAAGCTACTCTTCAGAGATGTAGTTCATGGCATTTTCCTGTAGGACGTCTTAATGTATGTCCATTAAAGCAATAACCACAACCAAATACTGCAAATTGATTCATTGTACCATAGACTCTGCATCTTCCTTCACCATTACAAAGCAAAAGGAAGAACTTCAACACAAGCCCAATATCAAAGTAATTGGTTGGGACTCGTATCCTGCGAGTTCAGCTTTCACTTGGGAAAACAAGAAAGTCTTGGGAAAACAAGAAAGTCTAGTGACTATAAGAGTGACTTGGATACATTGTCAATCAAACTCCATACAATGTAAAATAGAGATCCTAATCAAGAAAAGCAACAAGAAGCAATAGAGCACCATACGACATGGACTCATTCAGAATACCAGTGAACTACTTCTCTTTTGACAACTCACATCAACATCAGTCTCATCAATCATTTGTATCCACATCAAGTACCAAGGGGAACAATTTTAAGCAGAAATGTTTGTTCACAAGCAATGTAAGGAGAGAATTTTGACTCCAATATGAGCAACACACAGCTACTATTGAATTGCAGTGCAACACATTATAAACAAGAGTAGATTTTAATCCAAATGCTAATCACTTGCATAAAACCACAAATTCCAGTTTCAAAATCATATAGAAAGGCCCCAAACTGTTAACATCACTAAAGTTAATTTGCTTAGAGCCATTTTACTTCCACATAGTATGTCAATATAAAATTGTCAGAGTTGGGCTGAAAACAACATAGAACACGGTAGGGATGTTTGAATGTGGTAAGGCTTTAAAACAAAACATATAAGAACAGATTTGGGAGCATACATAATGAAACAAAATTTAATCTTTTCAAGTTCATTTTTTGTTTGAGACTTTCCCAACCCTAAAAATGACGACTTTCTAAATGGTTCCATTTCATGGTACCTTGCACCTCAAATTCTAGAAAGACAAGTGGCATAACGTTTCAAAAGCAGTGATTGCTTCATCTACAATTGCTCTGTAAAATATGCCCAGGAAGCTTTTAAGAGCTCAATTCATTGAAGTCCTGATGCTAAAATAATTTTGCAAGGAAAAAGGACTAGGAGGACTTACGCTTAAATTTTTGAGTTCTATTGTTAATTTACACACACAATATCAATATGTCCAAAGTTACCATTGCTACTTTGAAGCAAAGAGCTAATTTGGATACTTTATTTTATGTTCTTGCTAACTACCACGTTACCACAAATTCCATACAAGGAAAAAGAAGAGGTCCTAATCACAAAAAGCAACAAGGAGCAATAGAGCACCACACAGTTCATAGATTCATCCAGAAGGTGAGTTCTCGGGGAAACAAATATTCCTACCAGTGAGCTGCTTCTCATCAAATGTCTCTTTTGACACATCATAACATAAGTTTCTTCAATCACTTGTAACCTGACCAAGTATTGAGGCATATTATGCAGAAACAATATTAAGTAGAAATGTTTGTTCAGCATCTCATAAATAGACAAGAGCAATAGAAAAAGAAAGAATTTTAATTCCAATTTGAGCAACATCTACTATTGAATTGTAGTGATATACAGTCAAATTTGTCAAAAACTGGGCTTAAATAAAAATAGAACACGGTGGGGATGTTTAAATGTGGTTAGGCTTCCAAAAGCTAAATTTATATCATATAAAAACAGACTTGGGAGCATACAGAATGAATCTTTACAAGATCATTTTGTTGAGACTTTCTCAACCCAAAAATCACTTCTAAACTGCTCCATTTCCTAATCCCTTGCACATTAAAGTCTAGAAAGAACTAGAAGGACTTTTTAAGTCGAGTACACAACCTGGATGTTTGAGTTCTATCGTTAATTTACACAAACAATATCAACAGATATCCCAACAGTTGATACTTTAAAACAAAAAACTAATTTGAATAATTTATTTTACGCTTTAGCTACCTATACAACTTCAGAAACACCATGCTACCCTCAACGATATTGTAACTGAATCAATTTCTTATCTACAATCCAATATACAAAACAATTATAAGAAGCCAAAAAGACTGAAGTATAACAGAATGAAGTACTTTCAAAGCCCAATAAGGAAAGAAGAAAAGAACTAACAATACATAAGAAGAAACGAATAACGTCAATTTACAATCTTTAGGTTTCCATAAGATCCCATTTCCATTTCTTTCTTCTCTTTAGCTCCAATCACTTCACTGATTCAACTTTTACCCCTAGGAAACAAGAAATACACAAAAGAAAAAGGATGGAAAGAGAAACGTACTTGAAACGCGATCAAATACATCTGCAGCAGATTCACCTTCAGGGAACCGATAGAAGAACCTTCCAAACCTCTCTCTGGTCCTTTTGATGACCCTCATGCGCTCTTCAACCTGAAAGTTGCCGAAATCCTGTTCTCGTACCCTACATTCCTCTCTAACCCCAACGATCCTCTCCCTCTCAAAAGACCGGCCGATCTCTCTAAGCGTGGATCGGGTGCGTTCGTAAGGCGACACGTAAAAGTACACCCGCCAATTCTTGGCACATGTTCCATTTTCAGAGACAAGGTTGAGCAACTGGGCCCCTGCTTCACGAGCCTGAGCTAAACCAAGTGGGGTTAGCGGGATTTTGTTGTCAGGGATGGTGGTGTATGCGGTGGTGTCAAGGTTTCCCTGAGACTCACCGTGGCGGACAAGGATTATACGCTTGGGAAGAAACCGGTGAAGGTGGTGATTAATGGGGGGATGGCGGTTGTTTTGATGGGAATGGTTAGTATGGCGGTGGCTGTTGTTGTGATGGTCTTCTTGCATCTTCTCTTTCGATTCCAACTATGTTATCGTTGTTGCTGATGTTGCTTTGGCGATATTTGGGTGCTCTTCCTCTCTGCCGCTATAGGGATGAATGGTTGTGTTGTTTCTGCTACAAGTTGAGTGATGAAATGTGCTAAAATAAATGTTGATGATGGGCATAAAGTTTGAGGGCCGCGTCTTCAATGCTTTGTAGGGAGGCAGGCAGCTTTGCGGGGTCATACTCACACCCATGTTACTTCTTCTCTTATCTTTCAAATACACTGTTTCTTATTATAAAATATTAATTTTAATACACTCCAACCGTTCTAACGACTCTTTCTTTTTATTTATACAGGATTTAGATTTTCTGTTCATTTTACGGTATTTTATTTTATTTTATAAATTTTACAAAATTTACATAAATAAATGGTTGAGGTTTATTAAACAAAATAAGAAAGCGCAAAATTGAAAAAAGATCTTATCTCCGTTTATACCTTATGGACCCGCGAATCCCCTCTAATATTTAATTATGTTGAGAGTTTGTTCATTCATTCAACAAGACTTGGAAGCTTTGCTTCTTTGACGACCGTAACAATGCGTGTGGACAGTTGCGAAGCTTTCACAATTCAATCACCTTTGCGTATGAGCCAGCTTTCTAAGACGTGTTGTCCACCTTTGCACGGCTTCTTTTCATGGATTTAAATAGTATTTTGCATTTTTATAAATTAATAATATATTATCACAGTATTTTTTATATTTATTAAGGAGGCAGTTGGTTCACACTGGAGAATTATAATATGAATGAAAATGAATATAATAAAAAATTGATAATAATTATTATCATTATAATTATGATGGTTGGTTAAGAGGAACAAATGATTACCGTTATCATTGATAGTTAATAATTTGTAAAAAAATTAAGAAATAAAAATTTATTATATTTTAATTCATTATTATATTTTAATTAATTATATTGTAATTAATTAATTAAAGTATATTAATTAATTAATTAATTAATATATTTTAATTAATTATATTGTAACTAATTAATTAATTATTTTTAATTAATTATAATATATTAATTAATAATAATAATAATTTAATTAATTATATTGTAATTAATTATATTTTAATGAATTAATT
>JAOTAX010000006.1:18838365-18854834 GCA_025629825.1 Erythroxylum guanchezii
AGCAGTGCAAATGCTTCAAAGCCAGAAATAAGAAGCGCACCTGCTACCACCTCTGGGGAATCCTGGGCCTCCTGCCTAGTCATGGCGTATCCTGCCTGGTTATGGCGTAGACCCTGGCCTGGGACTGCGGTCGGCTACCTCGCCCCTCAGTCCTCACAAAAGAGCCTTCAGCTCTGCCTCGGCCCTCTGCCCGGATCCACCCACTCTACTCTGCTGCACAGTGGTATTGCTCCCAGATCGCCCGCTGACCACAGACTGAGCTCTCAATGTAGCTGGGCAATCCCTGACCTGATGGTCCATCGAACCGCATCTAAGGCAGGCTCCAGTCAGCCGCCAACACTCCCAACTGTGTCTCCTCTCACAATGCTCACACACTGGAGGAATCTGCCCTGTACCTCTGCCAGTTTGTACAAATCTCCCTCTCTGCCCAACTCCAGACTGTCTCGTTCCTCCCGATGACCTGAAGGTCCTACTCTGGCGCTTATTGAAACTCCTACCAGAACTGCCCTGACTGTCACTCAGCTATCACCTTAAGGTTTTAGTTCAAATGGTATCAGAGCTACCCATCTACCCCCCGGTCGCAGGTTCGAACCATGGCTATGAAAAGGCTATGGGGGTTGTGAAAAGGCCAGGGATGTGAAACGTCCTTTAAGGGCATGCGGAGCGTGGTGGGATATGGGGATTCTTTGGGCCTAAGCTATCACCTTAAGGTTTTAGTTCAAAGATAGTTTTTCAGACTATCAAAGAAAAAGGAGATTCGTTGTCTCCCACTTACTTGTACAGCTGTCTAAAGTTTTAAATAATGGGAAAACTGTTTCCCTCACCTTTAATTTTCGAACGAACACTTGTCGTTATTTTTAAGTGGTATTACTATTTAAACCACTAAGTAGTCAGAAGATCAATAATTCAAGCATCTTGCATCAAATCGTCTACGAGGGCCTAGATGCGCACCCGGATTGATGAGATAGCTTTAATTATTTTCTTCTAGTGTGTTCTGTAAGAAGTCTATATAAGACTCATTAGTTGGTTTTAGAGAATTCATCGGCAGCACCTACCAATGCTTCGAATTTCTCTTGTAAAAATCCCTCTGATAAATAAAATCCAGTTTTTCAAGTTCAAAGCTTTCTTAGTTACTTGTGCAATATTCCCCACTATTATATAGGATTTATAATAGTGTCTTGCAAGATCATTACTGGGACAACAACTCTCTTTGGTATCAGAGCAAGGTATGAGTGACTAAAATTTTAATTTAGTTGTCTATAAGTAAGTTTGATAAGCCTTTTTAGAGTTATTTTTATAACATCTAAGTTTTACTCATTCCATGGATTCAAAATTAATAACAACATTATGTTTGGATATTTCCAAAAGCGAGAAAGTTTGAAGTTCCTAATCAAAGATACTAATCGAATCATAGCTCAGTTGCATGTGCTTATTGAAAAACATTAGAAAAAGGGTTGAAGAATACAGAAGTTTGTTTGCTGAAAATCCAAAGCTGAATATATCCTGCAGGGTTTTCCCTAGCAGGTTTTGAGCTTGTTCCTGTTTCTTTGTGGGTAGGCCTTTTATTTCTTCTAGGGCTTGAGGAAGATTCCTCAATATTTGTTTCTGGAATCCTTGCTTCTGACTTGAGTTTTCTGTTGTAGAGATCTTCAAGAGTGATATAGGGCTTTGTTGTTTTGAACTAAAACCTTAAGGTGATAGCTTAGGCCCAAAGAATCCCCATATCCCACCACGCTCCGCATGCCCTTAAAGGACATTTCACATCCCTTGCCTTTTCACAGCCCCCATAGCCTTTTCACAGCCATGGTTCGAACCTGCGACCGGGGGGTAGATGGGTAGCTCTAATACCATTTGAACTAAAACCTTAAGGTGATAGCTTAGGCCCAAAGAATCCCCATATCCAGTTTAAAAAGAAACATCCGAGCAACAGTATAGGTGTAATGCCAAGAATACATTTTACTTGGTTATACCTAAAAGAAATGTGCAAAGAAGCTGCAATGCAAAGAGGATTAAAAGATCTAAGTTCTCTTTATACACAAATACCCATCCCAGGGTATTATAAAGAAAATAAGAAATACGATCTCAGAAAAGCAAAGATTTATAATCAGGAAATCATTCGTCTTCAACAAGAAGTGGAAGAACTCATGGAGACAATAAGTGAATTAAGAAAAGAACAATTAGAAGCTGAAATCAACCATGAGGAAGAAATGAAAGATATGGGAACAACTCAAAACCCTTTTAGTCAAAAGGATGAAGGTATCAGTAGAGCTTATCAGAATCAACTAGGATGGATATGGGGATTCTTTAGGCCTAAGCTATCACCTTAAGGTTTTAGTTCAAATGGTATCAGAGCTACCCATCTACCCCTCGGTCGCAGGTTCGAACCATGGCTGTGAAAAGGCTATGGGGGCTGTGAAAAGGCCAGGGATGTGAAATGTCCTTTAAGGGCATGTAGAGCGTGGTGGGATATGGGGATTCTTTGGGCCTAAGCTATCACCTTAAGGTTTTAGTTCAAAATAATAATAATAATAATAATAATAATAATAATAATTAATTTTCTACTAACTGTTACAAATTATTTATTTATTATTATTATTATTAATTTTCTACTTACTATTGTTCTTATTAATATTAATTTTATTAATTATTAAATTCCTTATTATTAATAATTTCTTCTTCTTCTTATTAATTTTATTATTCTATTCTTAATAATAATAATAATAATTAATTTTCTACTTCCTATTCTTCTTCTTATTATTAATTTTATTATTTTAATTAAATTCCTTATTATTATTAATTTTCTTCTTCTTCTTCTTAATATTAATATTATTACTATTACTATTATTATTCTTATTCTTATTATTAAATTTTTTAATTATTAATTTTATTCTTCTTCTTCTTATTATTATTAAGAAGGATAAAAAAGTCTACAACAAATAACTCTATTTTTGGAATAGCTAAAGACACCTTTTGATGATCTTTAGCTATTCCTAAAAATTAAGGAATACCTAATCTTAGGATTAGGTATTTTTGTCTAGCCAAACAAAGGATTATTTAAACTTTAAGAATATACCAAGAATAGAATTCCTATTCCTATGAACCAAACATGCCCTTAGATTTTTAATCCTTAGAACCAAACATGCCCTTAGATTTTTAATCCTTAGCCTAAAAACTAGTCAATCATTGTTAGAGGTTAAATTGCAAAGAACAATATAAAATCGATCACATTGTAGACATTACTTAGTTGAATGACTTACCTTGATAGATGGACAATCGCAAATTATAAAGAAGACGAATGACATTGGACAATTATCGATGCTCTTCATCACAAAACACGACCTGTAAGAAAGACAATAAACAATTAGCTAGTTTTTGATAAGTTTTGAATTGAGCATAGGTACAAATATCCATGAGTTTTAAGTTGTGTATTGCATATTTTATTTTCCTTCTACTAATGTTTTCATGTCCTACAACTTATAACCATTTTTTGCAATATCACATATGGGCAAAGACAATATTTAAAATTTTCGCAAGATCATAACCATTATTACGTAAAACCATTATTATAGACAAAGACAACAACTAACTTTATTGATGAGACTATGTCTAAATCTTCACTTGATCATATTGCATTTTTTTAAATGTAGACAACATAGCATACGTGCCCATCTATCATCGTCTAAGTCTTGAGCAAAAGGAAATTCATGTATGGATCACATTCTAAACCTAGAGGGTATAATACTTGAGGCAAAAATAGGCACAATTTTTATCCAAGGTTATCTCGAAAGAACTTACTGTTAAGTCAAGAAGACTTCACGTCTATTAATTTTGGTGACAATCAAATAATAATAATATTAGAAATAGATGAACTGTTTTGATAAGTGTGTTAAGCGTGAAGCAGAAACATAGAAGAAGTAAAAAGACAGAAGAAGCAGAGAAACACAGAAGAAGTAAAAAGACAGAAGAAGCGGAGAAACATAGAAGAAGCGGAGAAACACAGAAGAAGTAAAAAGACAGAAGAAGCGGAGAAACACAAAAGAAGTAAAAAGACAGTAGAAGCAAAGAAACACAGAAGAAGTAAAAAGACAGAAGAAGCGCGGAAACATAGAAGAAGAGGAAAACACAGACGATATGAAGATAAAAACACGCTAGTACGTCGGACGGTTAATCAGTTGGAGTTAGTTACAGAACTCAACTGAATAACGGTTTCTACAAGAAACAAGAAGCAGTTATCAAGAAGTAGTTGGAGACGAAGGCTATAAATACTAGTCGTAGTCGAAGACTGAACCAGTTTTTTGATCTTTAAGCTTTCAAGCTATTACTTACATAGAAAAAGCTTGTATTCAGAGTGCGATACACAAGAGCAAACTATACTGTAACAAAAAGCTTGCAATATCTTTCTAGTGGAAGAAAGGAAAGGTTGAGAGCCTGAAGAGGCTAATAATACTTTTGTAAGAGACCTGAAGAGGCTCTGAAAGAGGGGAAAAGAATACTTGTAATTTTGGAGAAGTATACTGAAATCTCAGACGAATTCTGAGGACTGGACGTAGCCCAAGGTTTGGGGTGAACTAGTATAAAATCGTCGTGTCTACTTCTAACTCTTTACTTTAATTTCTATTGTTTTTAAAAAAGTATATAGAAGTTATTTGCTATTTAACTACGTAGATATTTTCGTATAAACATTTTTGATATTCATTTAAGAGCTTGAAAATTTTCGTTTTCAAAGAAATATCAAAGAGGTTTGTATTCACGAAAAGAGTACACAATTCAACCCCCCCTTCTTATGCATTTTGTATATTGTACGTAAACTCTATAATAACAAGTGATTTACTTCACTTACGACCTCCTTCTCATTCATATAGGCCTTTTTATATTAAAATGGTATGAATCAAACTCACAATCATTATAGGTCTCTTTGTAAGCGTAACGACTTGAAACTTGCTCCCATTTTATATCAATCCTTATGAGAAACAAAAAAGCATCGCATTTTCCCTAAATCACTATAGGTCATATTTTCATGAAAAGAGTATATCATATTGGTTGAAAGAAAATTTAAGAACCAATCTCCAAGGACTATGGTTGTGCGGGTACCTAGAATTAATTTTTTTTAATCTAGTAGGACCAATTATCAACGCTCTTCATCACAAAACATGGCCTACAAGAAAGAAAATAAAGAATTAGCTACTTCAATGAATATATTACAACCAAGCTCCCTTTTTTACATTGCTTCTTTTATATTTTTTTTTCCATTTTCCCTATACTTATTTCATTACATCTCATTTATAAAACATCAAAATACAAGTAAAAAGATCAATCATTATAAATTAAAGAGTAAATACTGATTTTTCTTTTTAGGCTTAAGGTTATTTAGGAAAGATTACACAGAAAGAGCTTGACTTTTAAATTAGGCTAAAAAAGGATGCACTAATATATTAATGTATAAAAGGGCTACAATTTTTCTTAAATTCAAATGCTAGGTGACTTTATCATTTTTAATGCTCATATGCATCTTATATATAATCTCAAATATATGTAATTAAAGTTCTAGAAATTCATAATTAAAGAATGTATCCACATCAGAAAAGAAAATTTTCATCAATGCTTAAATCTTTATAGGATCACTCATGTCCTTTACTTAACAAATTCAGTTTCATAAAACAATATCTTTGCATAAAACATTAAGATATTCAAACAAAAATTGATCTACGCATAAAACAATATCTTTATCAACTATTCAAATTTTCAAAAAGAGTATAGATGTTATGATCCTCTAACTCTAAAACTACATATAACTAAAAGTAATTGAAAGTTAATTTAGAATAGAAAAAGAACTTTTTGATAACATCCATAGAATCTTTGTTCATCTAAAAAATGATTCAAAATTATTATTAACAACATACTTGCCTATGTTAATACCATTAAGTGAAATAATCATATATGAGCTTTCATATAGTAGGTTTGTTAAATTTGTAGAAGTTATTAGCATGAAAAATAAGAAAGAAACTTGTAAGTATGCCTTTGGGTTAAAAACTCTTAAATACATGTATGATTAAGAATGAGAAATTTAAATGTGATATGTATGACATGATATAATCTAAGAGTGTGGCTGTTTCCAATGACAACGGGTATGATTTATTGCATGAAAATGAGACATTCAAAAAGAATATCAATGGCCTTAAAAAGTCCTTTTCTAGATTCAAAATAGGTGGTGAAAAATTGAATAGAATACTTGGAGCAAGAAAGAGTTCTAATGATAAATTGGTTCCAGTTATTAACGTGCACCCTCTAACAACAAGACTATCTTTGTAAGGGGAAAGCATTCATATGATGAGCCTATAGCTAAATATGTATAAATATCACATGCTCATCCAACATTCTATTTCATATTAAAAAGAGAAATTTCATGCATTCATATATTTTTCATATTCTAGATATAAACATCAAGTCTTTAAAGGCAAAAATAACTAGAAGTCATATATGAAGACATAAAAGGCATGCAACAATCATACTATGGACCTCATTTATAACAACGGATTATTAATATGCTCACACATATTATAATCCTAAATTCAATTATAACACAAGCTCATAATTATTATAGTCCACCAGATAAGTATTTGACATATGCTTAAAATTCTCATTGGTCCCAATGTTATGAAAGGAACATATGATATGACAATTCATATGATATGCCTTCTCATCACAAAATGAGAGCTCGTAATTCTCCATATATGCAGAAGAGAATTTCATATCATATGTGTCATTTATCAATACCTAAAAATGCATATAATCATATTCTTTTAAATCTTTCTCATATGGCACAAACACTTTCAATATTTATCATGTGAGATATCACTTTTTTCGTGATTATGGTCATATAAAAATAAATTATTTTTAAAGACCATTCTTGTTAAGAAAAATGAAAAAAAAAGAATGTGAGATGAAAATGGTTCAAAGACTAACCGCTAAGCACTTAAGTTTGTGTGGGTACTTAAAAACA
The DNA here is from genome assembly GCA_025629825.1 of Erythroxylum guanchezii. Taxonomy (NCBI): domain Eukaryota; kingdom Viridiplantae; phylum Streptophyta; class Magnoliopsida; order Malpighiales; family Erythroxylaceae; genus Erythroxylum; species Erythroxylum guanchezii. The sequence goes on from JAOTAX010000006.1 coordinate 18,845,366, forward strand.
AATTAACTTTTTTTCTTGTAAGTCAATATTAAGTAGCATAATATAAATTCTAAGAATTGATATAATCTCCATTAATATCAAATAAGGAACAACAATGGTCTATTTAGCAACTAGTTCGACAGAAAAATTATTAGAATCCCTTATATGAGTTAAATAAGGAAATTAGTATAAAAAATAACTATTGAATGAATTGAAGAAGAAAAGGAAGTAACCATTCGTAGTATATAAAAGGCTGTAAATACTTTCCTTCACATTGATGAAAATTGAGAATATTAACTTAGTCATGTATAATTAAAGGGGAGGTAGAAAGGATTGATGCATTTACATAGGAGGAGAAAGGTATATTGATCTTCGAATTGGTACATGAACCATTTGAAAATTAAATCATTTTCAGTAAGCACTTTGCATATATACTTTACCCATATAATGGCCTTTTTGATAAGAGAGAGAGGGAAGTATTCTTTTCATTTTTTATCCTAATTCATACTTATAACTTTATATACCATATATCCTATTTAATTTTGATGAAAATGGGAAAGAATGATAATAGTGAAATGCAATCATTCATAAAGCATGAATTAAAAGGGGAATATTCATTACATATTGATTTGACATAGAGTGGGTTTGTACAATATCATTTATTTTTATAATATAGACATAGGGATAGTTTATTTAATATCATTTATTTTCTAAAATAACTCCAATATTTTATTATAAAAAAGAGAAAATTATTAGACCAATTGAGGCTCTAACTCATGATTTTGATGAAAAGAAAATATGTTACTACTAATATTTTCATCTTTGATAATACTAGTAAGTTAGTTTATCAAAGATTGAAGCAAATGGTAAAATATCAAGTTTAATGAAAAGGAAAAATGAGTAAAGGAGTCAATTGAATCAATTGAACAATCAAAAGATGGAGGAAACAAGCAAAGTAGACCACATATACAATTTAGTTGTGTTATAAGGAAATTCAAGTAAAGAACCAAGAACAAGCAGGTATCAAGTGTCTAAACATGTTACAAATCATTGTAATCTTTCTTGAAACCTTATTTTTTTCCATTTTAATAAATTAGGATTTCAGTATGATTAGGAGAAATAACGTATATATCGTTTTATAATCATTATAAACATTCTAGATTATAAATCATGTTAAAGACCTCTTACAGAACTCTCATCGAATACTTGGTATACTATTGAAATTCATCCTAACTTTGTTTAAAAACTACTGTCTTCTTCCAATATTCACCAACATAACCACACAACAACAAATAATGACTCATTAATAACCCAAATAAACCTTTATTTCTCAATCCACAGTAACATCAACACATTCAACATACAACTGTTCACATACAAAATTGAAGGCAAAAAAATTAACCTAAGAGCAGTAAGTGGACAACCAACCTCGAGATAAAAAACTCAACACAATGGAAGCACTTGGTGGAAGAATGAAAGAAGATGAACAGATGGAAGAAGATGGGGGGCTCGGGTTTATAATTTTATTAAGAATAGAATAACGACGTTTTACCAGAAAAATTAAACAACACTACCGACGTCGTTTGATTTTATCGATGGAACTACACTCCGTTGCTTATTTTTACCGCCAAATATTGCTACCTATTTTAAAGAAAATTTTTACTATTTTGTCGCAAAATTCTGTCGGCAAAGTTTCGCGGATAAATTCCCTCCACCTTTACCGATAAATTCTTTTTCCGTCACAAAAAACTATTTTTCTCGATAAGTTTACTGACGGAATTAAATTTTTGTTGCTAATTTATTACGAAATTATTTCTGTCGGGTTTATACTTTTATTAAGAATAAAACGACGTCGTTTTACTAGAAAAATTAAACAACACTACTGACGTCATTTGATTTTACCGATAGAACTAAACTCCGTTATTTTTGTCGTTAAATATTGCCACCTATTTTTACAACGATTTTTACTATTCTGTCACTAAATTTAGTTGGCACAGTTTCACGGATAAATTCCCTCCACCTTTACCAACGGATTTTTTTCGGTCACAAAATACCATTTTTCTCAACAAATTTATCGGTGGAATTAAATTTTTGTAGGTAATTTTTTACCGATAATTAGTAATTTTCTTGTAGTGATTTCTTCTATATACAAGACATAATGATCTAGCCTTGACTGTTAGCAGGAGATTTTAATTTTGTTTCACACCCATCTAAAGCTTAGGGAGGCAGTTTTGATTCTTATAATCTAGGTAAAGAGTTGGAAAAAGCATTTGGCAAGTTGGGGGTGACTAATTTAGAATTTGTAGGGAATCTTTTCACTTGGAGCAACAACCAGTTGGGCATTTGTGTCATTAGGAAAAACTAGATAGAATTCTAGTTAATTTGAACTGGTTGAGGTAATTTCACAATTCTTTTTCGCATTTGGTTCTCCATTATGTTCTAATCATTCCTTTATGGAAATCAAGAGTTTCACTACTTAAACCTCTTTCAATGCCCCTTTTAGATTTTTCAATTTCTTGACAAACAAGGAAGGTTTCCTGGAGGTAGTAAGTGAAGTAGGGGACTGTAGGATCTCAGGTTACAAGGCCTTCCAGTTTGTGAGGAAACTCCAGATCCTAAGAAGCAAACTTAAGTTATTCCTTAAAGCAGGTCAATCCTTTACATTTATTATGTTGCAAGATGCAAAGAGTGAGTTGAGAAAAGCTTAGGAAGCCTATTATCTAAATCCTTACTATCATAAATTGAAAGCTGCTAAATCATAAAGTTAAAGATTTATAGTAAAGCTATTTATGATTATAACTCTTTACTTATGTAAAAGGTTAGAATCATTTGGATAAAGTAGGGAGACTCCAATACTAGGTATTTTAATAATTGTAGATCACTAAGAAGAAACTCCAACAAAATCAGTTGTTTACTAGAGGAAAATGATCATATGGTAGCTAACAAAACCTCTATTGAAGCTATGATACTCAATTATTTTGAGAACCTGCTAAGAATTGCTAAACCCTCATGCCTATCTAATTTACAGGAGTTAGTGGAGTTGATTAGTCCCCTATCACTCAATCTCAGGATTCTCTGCTAAAACTTCAACAACCAACATGTCACTAAGAAATCAAATCTATTCCATTTAGTCTCAATCCTAGGAAGGCTCCAGACCTTAATGGGTATAATGCCAATTTCTTTAAGTGTACCTTTCACATCATTGGTAAGTTACTTGTGGAAACTGTTTAGGAATTCCTAAATTTTGGAAAATTATTGAGAGAAATCAATGCAACTTATACATGCTTAATCTTTAAAGTGTCTAATACTAATTGTCTTAATGATTTCTAACCCATTTCCTATTATAGTGTTGTTTATAAAGTGATCTCTAAGCTCCTAGCCAACAAAATAAAGAAGTCATTAAGCCAGCTTATCCATTTTTCCCAAGGAGCTTTCATACCTACCAGATCAATCACTGATAATATCCTTATGGTTCAAGAGCTGATGAGGGACTATACACCAGTAAAACCGTTAAATGTTGTGCCATTAAAATGGATTTCTCCAAAGCTTTTGACAGGCTCCAATGAAAGTTCAAATTATATAGCCTAGAATGACTTAGTTTCCTAATCAACTAGATCGATGCTAGCCTCGTAACTCCCTCTTACAGTATCCGCATCTGTGGATCACCAACCAAATAGTTTAGAGGAGATAATGACATTAGGCAGGGGTATCCTTTATCTCGATATCTTTTTGCCATATCTGTGGAGATTCTTAATAGGAAAATCATGCTTAACATTTTAAGGTTCCCTGATTTTAGCTTCCACTACAAATGCAAGAAGATTCTTCTAACTCATTTAAGTTTTACAAATGTCCTCAAGTTGTTCTGTGGTGATGACCAACCTTTTATCTCCATTATGCATAATTCTCTCTATTCTTTCTTTAGATTATTTGGTTTATATGTCAATTCATCCAAAATCAAAGTCTATTTTTCTTCAAACATCTCTAACATTGACAATTTTCAGCAAATTATGGGTTTGAATGTTCACAACCTTCCTTTCAAATATCTTGGTGTTTCCATCTCTTATAAGAAGCTAAGATTTTAAGATTGTTTATTGATTTTGGAGAAATATAAGAAAATGATCAATGCATAGTAGAATAGAGCTCTCTCACAAGTTGAAAGAGTCTAGCTCAATATTTCAGTGCCGAACAATCTGCACACCCATAGGAGTACTCATCTCTTTTTACCCAAGAAAATCAACAAGGAAAAAGAGAAATTCATCAGGAATTTTCACTAGTCTAGCAAGGTTGACAACCCCAACGAAGCTAAAATTAAATGGGAACAATTATGCTAGAGAAAAAAGGAAGGTGGTCTAGGATTTGTCTCTATCCATATGTTTCAAAATATCCAGATGGCTAAAAGAATTTAGTCTCTTTAATAATAAGGAGGCTCTTTGGAGCAAATGGATGAATGAATACTATCTAAAGGAATCTAGCTTGTGGCAAATTAATGAAAAGAAAAACATTCTTGGCCTTTCATACAAATGCATAGGAAAAGACAGATTGCTTATCCCTTTATCAGAATTCAAGTTGGGAATGGTGAAGATACATGGTTTTGGATTGACAATTAGACCAATCCAAGCCCTCTAATCATGAGAGGAGATATCTCTTTCTTCATAACTAGAATTCCAATCCAAGCTCGAGTAATGAAGGTCATAATTCAGAACACGACTAGTAACTGGTAGGGGTGCTGAAAGGTTGCATAATGACTTTCCCAAATACTTTCCTAACGCCACCTTGATTGATAAACCCATATAGTCCATTAATGGAAATGGATAGTTCTCTAACTCCTTCTGTCTTAAAGCCCTTAGGTCTCACACTTTTCTCATTCCTTGGTACACCGATATATGGAAAGGTTCTTTAATCCTAAAGCATCTTTTATCACATGGTTAGTAGCTAGAAGAAGACTAAAAACTAAGGATGTAATTAAGGGGTCTAGTAATTAGCTATGTACTTTATGCTGCCTAGAAGTTAAAACTATTGATCATCTTTTCTTCTAATGTAATTAGACAACCATTATTTAGGCCAGAATGTAACACACTATGAATCTCTTTTTTCCAGTTGTTAATTGAGGTAACATATTGGTATGGGCTGAGAATCAATACCAAAAATTGGGAAAAGACTAAAAATATCTAAGCCTAAGCCTAAACTGCTAAGTGTATGCAATATAAAGATAGAAATGAATCAAAGATTGTTCAACAATTGTAAAACTGAAAATCATGCCTTAGCTCATAGGATATACACCTGGATTAGAGAAATCATTGTTGCCCACCAAGTTGCAGAAAATATGAGCCACTCTCTTAGAAGAAGATGGAATTTGTGATATCTTAGTTTCTAATTTCTAATAGCCCTTATGGATTATAAGGTGTAAAGATTGTTTTAATTTCTTTAACTAGTTTAGCACAACCTTGTAATGTGTCATTTTGTTGCCTTTCATGGATTATCAATTAATTCTTTTTAATTTTCAAAAAAAGGCTTTTAAGGATTTCTTCATTAAGTTTATTTTAATTTCAAAAGAAAACATTTGTTATTATACTTTTGACTTTGTTGTTTGGTGGAACCATCCAATTATTGACATAAAATTAAATACAATTGTACAACAAAATTAAATATACCCTTTAACGACTTTGTTTATGTATGTGAATCAATTGTCAATGGTTTCAAATGATCATATTTGTAGTACATGTAGCATTATCTTTTGGAGCTTTTATCTAAGTTCATAAGAAATGAAATAAGATAGTTTCTAATAATTATTTATCTTGATTATTTTGTAACATAGATAGTATCAAAATTTATCGGTTGTTCCAAGTTTGACTAATGAAATTATGTAAATATTTCAATTATTTACTACTAGTAATTGACGGCTTGAGTCAACAAAATATTGAATATGTAGTTCAGTTTATTTAAATTCTTAATAATTTGATCATTAATTCAGCCCATATGACGTTATAGTGAAACAATATGGACTCACCAAATACTAAGATGACTTTTTTAAACATTAGTCAAAAGTGTAATCAAATCTCATAAGAGAACTCTTACTATTATTTCTAATATTATTTTGCTTATTAAAAGAACAGCGAGTACTGTTGCTAATAACATTAAAATATCAAGTGGTATCAGAAATAATGATATTAATTTATTTAGTTATTTTGAAAAACGAAAAACAACAATCTCACCCTAATTTTAGGAGGACATATATAGTTTCACACAAAAAACGGTTGGTACTCAAGTTAAAAGTCCTTAATGTTTGTTTTTATTCTCCTTCCTACCTTTTTGTGTCTACTTCACAGGAAATGGTACTTCTAATCAGCTTATGGTCTCATGTAATGACGGTGGTTAATCATGTACATGGCATGCCTAACAGATCCATCTATAGTTTAAAAGTCTTGTCTCAGATGAAGGACTGACCAATACAGCCAAGCCACTTGGCCAGATATCCATTACACATTTTCACGTAACTTGGGGAAAAAGGATGATCAACTGCACCATTGAGGAGAGAAGGTTACATTAAGTGTCTTTCTTCATTATAATTCAAAATTTGTTAAGTGTTTATAAGGCTTTCCGTTATTATAAAGAAAGGATTACACTCCAAAATGAATGAAGTTAAAACAAAAACAGTTGTAATCCTTCAACTCTTTCAGATATCCTATCCTGGTATGGCACTGTTTCCAGTATCAATGTACCCGCCATCATCCACTTCCCTCTTTTGCTTTCCATTACAGTTTATCATATATGGACCGAACGCAATGCTCGAACCTTCAAGAATGAAGCTATGGCGGAGGAGAGAGTGTCTCTCAGAGTTATCTCCTATGTTAGGGAACTTCTCAGCCTATACATCGAGAGGAGTAAATTTTATTTTTAGGCTTTCTATTTTGCAGGTTATATGTTCCGTTTTGTCCAGGTTGCAGCATGCGGGATTTCTTTGGTAAGGTTATGCCTGCCTTAGTATTCCCAGTAGTTCAACACACTCCCTACGTGGTGGTAGCCTTCCTTGACCATTTCGGTGCCCGGGGAATCCATTAGCAGCCTTCTCTTTTGGTTAGCTTCTTCTGGGCTACTGATTTTCGTTCGCATTTCACTTGGTTATTAGATACTTTGATTCCGTGGAGCTCCTAGTGTATTATTTTTGACTGACAGTTTTTTTGTTCCTGCCTTGTTTCAGCTTGTCTAGCTTGTGTCAACTTTTTTTTTTTCGCTCACTGTGCTTCCCGAGGCACTTGTAAATGGATACTTTGTACATATTTTTTCTTTCTAATATATTCCTCTAATTTATAAAAAAAAAACAGTTAAGTTATATATACAATTGCTACCATGAGAAATGTTACGTATATATATTTTGATTCTTTACGAGTAATACTGCTGAGCGTGTAGCTTTTGTTCTATAATCGCAATTCTAATTATTTAGCAATTGTCACATACTAAGATTAAAAGAAAGATCCTTGACATTTATATTTTTAAGATAATGTTGGATCTTTACTTTATTAATATATTGTTGTTAACAGGGTTAAACTCAGATTGAGAGAATGGACTGTCTCATTAACATGAGACATCATAAGAAATAAGTTCTCTTCTTTGTTTTAACTTTGGGATATATAATTAGATAAATAATTGTTATTATCAGTATCAGTTATTTTAATATTATAAATAATAAAATATTTTTAAAATAAAATTTTTCTTATTTAGTAATGATAACCATTAAAAGTTACTGAATAATAATCATGAATTCCTAAATTAGCTAAGAGAAACACATGTGCACAATATATTTATAACATATTTTAATGAAGACGTCATATGATATGTTTATATGTTATAATTAAGCTGTTTCTATCCTATTTTATAAGCATCTATCTAGGAACTGGTAATCTGACCATAATGTGCTGCTTAATGTTTTCAACTTTTCTTCGAAGAGATAATATGCTTAATGATTAAATCTACGAGTACTGGTACAAACCAAACTTCTAAATTTGGAAACCACTGACAACTCTTGTGTCTCTCTTAGCTTGACTACATCAGCAATTGCTGTCAAGCCCAAGATTTAAGCAGTGTAAATATATCCACCCCTTCAATTTTGGTTGAGACACATCAGCCATTCCCTCATCTTTTGGCCTAATCCACCGCACGTATCACCACCGCACATAAACAGCAAAACAGGTTCCTAGAGCATATCATCCATAGCAGATCCTTCTCTGTCTCTTTTAAGAAATAAATCACACGTGACTTTTCACAATCACTTGCTTGCTAGTCTCACCTGGTTGTCACACAATGCTGGCTCCTCCATACATTCAGATCATGATGGTGGTTGCCATGGTGGTGCGTAGCAAGACCGTGGCACCACCTAATGCCTTCTCCATTCAACATCGGAAGCATCCATTTTTCTTCTCCTCCTCTAATCTTTTCTGATACATTAGTCTCTTCTTCTTCTTGTTGTTCTTCGTTCAACTTCAACGTTTCTTGCTCTTGCTCCAATTCTTGATTATCCTCAACCCTAGGTTCTACTACTTCTTCTTCATCATCATCATTTACAATGTTATCGAAGTTTTGGTCTCGAATGAGCTGCAATCTCAATCTGCCATGTTCACGGGAGGCTCGTAAAATGTCAGGCCTATCGATTCTGACCTCCGTCAGCTCCAGTCTCCCATCTTTCCTCGCCGGCCGGAGAAAGAAACTTGGCTGACCATTGTGGTTCAATGAAGAAAGAGGCGGGGGAAACTTCTTCACCTCTCTCATTCTCCCACCATTACCACCATCCTTCCTCCATTGACTAACTTTTTTAGGGTTGGAGAAAATGGTTTCCCTAGAACACAACTTAATCTCATCATCACCCCTTCTCTCATCACAGCTCTCAAACCCTAAACTCTCTGTACAAGACATCAACCCATCAATACCCCCACCGATATCATCAATAAAACCAATTCCTCCAGGGTCTACCTTGTTCTTGTTAACCTCCCTAAGTAACGACGATGATCGCCACGATGAAAATGAAGAAGGAGAAGAAAAGGATGGTTTAACCGTTGCAGACTCGAGAACATTGGGTGTTTTGTGAGTATCCTCAGTGACAGTCATCAAACCAATCCCACCGCCGCCAGGAATAGCACTACACACGGAACTAGGTTCACCAGGATTATTGCTATCATGGCCATCCATTAGAACAATGGGGTTTGCAAGGCCTAGAAAGGAGTTTAAGCTCTTCTTACAAAAGCTCGTCATCATCATCTGCTATCATATAGGCTAAATCACGTAATCTGTGGAGAGATAATGGTAAAAAGAGAGAGAAGTCGGGAGCAATAAGATACCTAGAGAACTAAGAAGCATAGACACGGACGCGGATACGGACACAGGGACACACTAACTTCTAAAATTTGGTGGACACGGACACAACATATATATATATATTATAAAATTTAAAATTAAGAAAAAAAATTCAGAATTCATAATATGATATATATTGATTGAT
>JAOTAX010000006.1:18866089-18890474 GCA_025629825.1 Erythroxylum guanchezii
TATGATTGATTAAATGAAGAAGTGATGCATTGGATGGAAAACTCTTCTTTCCTTTGATGTTAACCGAAATTGTGAGGATGTAAGAAGGTGCTCTTACTTTTTTATCACTATCTCTCTTTTCTTGCATAAAAAATTTTGAAAATTGCATGAGAGTGTCTCATTCTTTTTCTTCTTTCTTCTAAGAAATTTCTCCTCCAAAGTTTTCTTCTCCTTTTCCACCAAAGGATCTTGTTAACCAAGTTATCCAAGAAGAACAAGTGGGAGATCAGATTGGTTGAGGATACAATATCGAGAAGAGGAAACAATAACAAGAAGAAGAGGATACATCACTTAGGAGGGGATATATTGTCTAGGATAGGATAGCGTAGCGAAGAGTTAAAGATGTAGCGAAGGAGTCAGTAATATTTCTACCATCTTATCTTTATGTTAAATACTATCCATATACCGTATCATGTATGGATTGATATGTTGATTTGGTTATCATGCTTCCGCTACGTTATGATTTCTAAATTTTTTTTTGAAATCCACTATTTAACCAAATATCGCATGTTTTCTTTTTTGATCCAACATAGACTTTTGATCCAACATAGACTATTAAACCCCAACCTAAACACTCATCAATCATCGTTAGAGGTAAAATTGCAAAGAACAACACAAAATTGATCACATTGTAGACATTACTTAGTTGAATGACTTACCTTCATAGACAAACAATTGCAAACTATAAAGAAGACAGATGGGATTGGATAATTACCAATGCTCTTCAACATAGAACATGACCTGCAAGAAAGGAAATAAATAATTAGCTAGTTTTTAATAAGTTTTGAATTGAGCAAAGGTACAAATATGCATGAGTTTTAAGTTGTACATTATTTTGTTTTCCTTCTGCTAATGTTTTCATATCCTACAACTTATAATATTGCTTAAGTCATTGAAGCCTCGATCTCTGCTTGAAAAAAACAATTAACCTCAATTTGATTATAACCGTTTTTCACAATATCAGATATGGACAAAGACAACATATAAATTTTTTCATAAGATGATAACCATTATTATGCAAAACCATTATTATGGATAAAGATAACAATTAACTGTATTTGGGTTTTTTGTCATAACCATTTTTTCATACACATTAAGTGTTTATTTTTTAAACCTCCTATGAGAAATGGAATTGGTTTCATACATATCAAATGTTTATTTTTTAGCTCAAAACAACTTTAATGATAGGTATGGAATTAGTTTCACTTAAGGAATTGCATTAAAGAATGCCTAGAGTATTTTTATAAGGGCCAAGCAAGCAATTATATTATGAGACTATGTCTGAATCTTCAAATAATCATATTGCATTTTTTAAATGTTTACAAAAAAATACATGCCCATATATTATCCTTTAAGTCCCGAGCATAAGGAAATTCATGTATGGATCACATTCTAAACCTAGAGGGTATAATAATCAAGGGAAAAATAGGCGCAATTTTTATGCAGGGTCATCTCAATAGAACTCACAACCTCTTTCTCATTCATATAGGCCTCTTTATTATTAAAATGATATGAAACAAACTCACAATCATTGTAGGTCTCTTTATAAGCATAAAGGCATGATACTTGCTCCCATTTAACATCAATCCTCATGAGAAACAAAAAAGCATCGCATTTTCTCTAAATCACCATAGGTCATATTTTCATAAAAAGAGTATATCATATGCTAATCATTTATTAGGCTCCATTATCACACAAAGAGAAGTCCAAATTCCATTTAATATAGACCTTATAAGAAACAAAGAAGCATGACATTTTCTCTAAATCACCATAGGTCATATTTTTATTAAAAGAGCATAGCATAAGCTAAACCATTTGTTAGGCTCCAGTATCATATAAAGAGAACTCCTAATACCTCATATGTTGAAAAGAAAGCATTATATAACCCACATCCTCTAACTAAACCTAAATATGCATATAAGTTATACTTTTAAAGGTCTTTCTCATCTATGGTAATACCGCTTTCAATTCTCATCATGTGAAATGTTATTTTATGGTGATTATAGACATATATATAGAAGTTTCTCTTTGAAATAATGCTTATGAAGTAAAACAAAAAAGATATGGGTTAAAAGAAAAATTAAAAACTAATCTCCACGGACCAAGTTTGTGTGGGTACCTAGAATTGATTTTTTTTAAAATTTAGGAGGTCAATATGAAGTGATATCAAATGAATAGCACAACACCAATTGGTATTACCTCTATGGATATCAAATGAGTAACACTAATGGAATCTCTAATAATTTATTTTAAAAAAACACCAAGAGCCCTCACATGAGCTAAATAAGGAAATTAATACTAAAAGACTAACTACTAAATTAAGAAGAAAAGAAGATTGCAATTAGTGGTACATGAAAGGAGGTAACCACATAACAATTGGTGGTACAGGAAAGGAGGTAACCACCTACAAGTGGCCAAAACGAAAAATGCCTAGAACATAAGCTGTAACAAGTCCCTGATAGCAACCAACATAATCCAACCAAAAAAAGATTGACTTTGCTCCAACCAGTCAATAAAACAACACTTGTAAGAATATCAAATCATATAGTCATTATTGAAAGATAGGGAAAACTATCATGATTCATCAAATTGAACTCTATACAACATGTAGGATTCAATTATGAGTAATAGATGGAATTTATGAAATGGTCATCCTCGTAGCCTATTCACTTCTAATCAATCTCTTCCTAATATTGTAATGCATGGAATTTATGAAATGGTCATCCTTGTAGCCTATTCACTTCTAATTAATCTCTTCCTAATATTGTAACGCATGGAATTTATAAAATGGTCACCCCCACTTGTTGAATGATTACACTAAGCTTCTTTAATAAATGAGAAGTTAAATATGGCAAGTATAGGCTCTTTGTTACCATCACCCTCTTTTATAGATAAAATAAGATATATAATATGATTACTAATGTATGAAGTTGGACTAATATTGCTAGAATGACTCTTGTAGAAAATTTGAGTTTGTTTACTTTAAAGCATCAAAATTGATACAAACTTCAATAACTTAATAAATATGGAGGAACATAATGGACACACATATGTTAAATTTCTTTCTTTATAAACAGGTATAAGGTACTTTATGAGATCCCACATCAGTTGGAGAGGAGAACGAAGTACGCCTTTAATACGCGTTTTATCTTTTGTTCTTACCTATAGAGGTCGAATCAAAAATTTAATTCCAAGGATTATAATATAGAGTGCAACCTCGGGTCGTCTTACTTAATTGGAACCTAATACAATGGACCTAAGCTAGCTTAAATGTCATGAAATGCAACTAATTTGGTTAGGAGGGGGGTTTTGGTTTTGTAAGAAAACTAACAAAATTGAACTAATTGTAAGAGAAGTGTGTAAAAAGTATTTTTGGATTCTTGGGAATAAGAAATTGAAAATTAAAACAATGATCAAATGTGAGAAAATCCTCTTGAAAAATTAGTTTTGGCTATCATAGTTCAAAATAAATCTTGGTGGGAGTGAAAATCACTAAGTTTTCAAATGATAAGCCTTAAAGAACTCTTTAAGTCCAATGTTTTAATCAATGAACTCCATTTCTTAAAACCTTGTTGAATGCATCTTAGTGTGTGCAATGGATAAGTTAATGCAAGTGGTCAATTTGGAATCTAGTATCATCTCAATATCAAACACAACTAGGTAGATAAAAGAGAATCAACAAAATCACAAAAGACATATATGAGACCTCATATATTCAAGCTCTAAGTTCTACATCAACAAACCCAATAACACAATAAATTGTTCGACACTTGATTAAACTATAATCAAGAAAATCCAACTACAAAGCATAAACCCTAACTAAGGAGTTCATAACAATGTAGCTAAATATAAGTGACTGATCCCCTTTGAAGCCCATTGAACTCAAGCCATTGCTACATCTTCAAGAGGAAAAGGTGTTTAGCCAAGCATTGCTTCGGGAGAGCTAATAACTAGAAACCCACCAAAAGCATCCATGGAAGCGAATAATGATGAAAGAGTTGGCGATGAAAAATGGAAGAGAGGTGATGGATGATGGTCAAAGTTGAGCGAGAGAGCCGAGTGAGGTGAATGTTCTAGATGTTGTGTTCTCCCGTCTTTGTATATCTCTAGCTATTGTTAACCTAATTTGGTAGGTTTTTAAACGAAGGATGATTCGGTCGAGTCGTATAGTGGGTGATTTTTTCGAAAATGGTTAGGGTTTTTGAAGGTTCGAACTTTTCTCGAAAGGTTTTGCCTCATTGATGGATCCTTCACCTCGGCGAAAGAATTGATCTTCACCGTGGCGAACTTTTCCCAAAAGTTCAGCCTGGATTCCTTTGTATTTTGCTGTGGCGACAGATCTACTTTGTCGCGGTGAACTTCCTGTTGCGCCTGTTCTCTGGTTGACTTCACTTCAGCCTTCTTTGACTTTACATCTTCTTCTTGAGTCTCTTCTCCTTGAGGTTCCTACAAAGAACAATAGTAGTTTGCAGTATCAATTGTTCTCAGAAAATTAATTAGTGCATTAATACTGATTTGTGACAATTTTTACTATCAAACTACATAAAATAAAAGTACATACTCAAGAGTCAATTTAAGCACGAAATCTAGAAATAGGAGTCAAAAAGTGTAGTAAAAGTCATGAAAGTGTTGCCAATTTATATAATAAACTTGGGCTCAATTAGCCTTCTAAGGGTACGGATACCTCTTCCCTATAGATGTGTTTTTTTTGCTGCAAGAAGAGCAAAACCGTGAGGACCTTAGCCCGATGGGCAACCCAAAGCAAACAATATCTGTGGGCAGCTGGTCTGGGCTGTTACATACTTTATGATATCATACTAATGCATGCTAGTCACATTCTATTAGGAAGGGTGTGACAATATGATAGAACATGCATCCATGATTGATTCAATAATAGGTACATCTTTACAAAAGCTAATAATTAAGTTACTCTTACATTCTTAATACCAAAAAAGGTATATGAAAATCAATTAAAATTAAAAAGAGACAATGAAGTGAGGACAGTAAGAGAGTTTGGGTCGTGAAAAGAAATAGAGTAAGACCAACAGTTCTAAAGAAAAAGAGTGATAAAAAAAGAAAAATAGTCCAAAAGGGGTTTAAGAAAGAAAAGGTGTCAGTATCAAAGGAAATAAAAAACCAAGAACAATATTTGCAAAGGAAGTGATATTTAGAGTGCTTGTAATGGTAATGAACATGACTCTTCTTTTTCAAGAATGTGAAATTTTTTATTGCTTGAGAATGATAAATATGCTATGAAGGTCAACAATATGATGAGAATTTTTTCCTTCACAACAAAAAATTATTTGTAAGATCATTTTGAAATGTGAAGGCTTACTTGCAAACTTATAGTAATACCAATATAAGTGAATTAAACTTTTTAGTAGTTATTATAACATTACTCTTTCTACTTTAATTAAACTTAGTTAAACGATCTCTTTTTTATTCTTTAAACTTAGTAATTTAATAAGAGTATTAGAAATTACTTAGTAATCATGACTTGAGAGTTTATCAAACAAGTTAATGATAAAATTTTGATATAAGAATGCACTAGAACTTTCTTTACATTAAAATACTAATTGTGTAATAGTTGGTTTCAAAACCTACTGAAGGATTAGAGTGTTAAATTACCTAGTCACATGAATTATATTATATTAGAATGAATTTGGTGCATTTAGAAAATGATGTTTATGATTTCATTCACATTCATAATAGGGGCATATATATATGAATGTTGATTTAGAAAAAATTTGCACTCAATTGACATGTTCTAGGGTATGAAAGTTTCAAAATAATTGTGACATGATTATATATTTCTAATGTCTTATATTTTGATTTACCAATTAAAAGAATTGATGGATTACAATTAGTAATTTGGAGTTATTTGTCACAATAGGAAAATTGATGGATTAATATGTACATTTAGACTAGGAAAAATTTCAAGTAGCAAGACAATTGACATGTGGAAATTTAGGATGACTCAGCCTATAAATTAAGTGACATATGGCTATAGAATTAAGTGACAAATGGCCTAGGAACTAAGTGACATTTGGCAGCCTAAAGAGAGGACATGTAGCTGGCCTAGACATTTGACAAGTGTCCTCTCCACTCACACCACACAACACACACATGGAAGATACTGAAACTCTCTCCTTCTCCTCCTTCTCACTACCAAAATGCACTTCCCCCTCACATCTCTGTGCTTTGCCTAAATTCTGTTCAATTTCCACACCAAAATCTATGCAAAAATCCTTCATAAAGATAGTTTTAAAAGCAGAACATTGTTGAATTTTTTGTCATCTTCTTATCTTTGGTGAAACCATCCTACTCCCACCTTGTTTTTAAGATGATCTTGCATGCATGTGAGACAAAGTAGGCTTAATACGTTATGGTGGCATTTGTGTTAAACAAGTACGTGAAATACTAATCATTATGGCATATGATATGATGACTGATTAGGGATGGATTGAATGTAGTGTCGATGTTAAAGTTGTGCTAGAAAATGATGGATGAATTAGTTACTTTTTTGTTCTATTTTTTAATGCATGAAAACAGTAGTTTATAGGCCATTATATGGATGATCTAATTTGGGATTTGAGATATAATTGATGAGGAATTCATGCTAAAGATAGGTGTTATTAAGATGTTTTCAAATCTGGAAAATTTAGGGCAGCATGTATGATGGTATAAAGTGAGTGGTAATAAAGCAAATGAGCAGATTTTGTGGGATTTAATGTAACCAATATGGAAGCTAGACTAGCATGAAATGAAGTAACTTTATAGGAAATTAATTCTGGAAAAATTCAAGTGGTTGTGATGTCTTTAAGTATGTGTAATTCGTGGAGAATTGAGGAAGAAAGACGGTGCACGATCCTAGCCCTCAGAGCACTACCGTGCCTTGTTACACTAGCTTTAGTAACGGTCATGGCAAGGTCCTCCATGATCATGGGCCTAGTTGTAAAAAGATAATTTCTGTTTTGTGTACATTTTGAACTAGTTGAGGAAAACTCACTCTAAATTGGTGTATTTGGTTTTGATTAAGGCTTGGAATGAACCTAGATTGTTGCTTGATTAATTAGTTAAGAGCTTGACAAGTTTAGGTTGTTAATTTATGTCATAACTTAAAGAATGGACCATTTTGATATCTATGTATCCAAATCTAGGCATTCTAAGTTATCAAAGGAATAAAGGTGTTCTTATGAATGCAAACATGATCATAAGGGCATGAGTAATGTGTATTAGGCATAAATGAATGAGCACTGAAGATCATGAGGTAATTTTTGAATAAGAATTAGGTAATTGTATGAATATATATTGCTAGAAAAGTATGGTGAATGTATGATTGATGAATTTGGAGTAAATCAAGCTATAATGTTTAAATGGTCAAGATATTTGTCTAAGAATACATACCTGAAAAGTCAATTGAGCATGCATATAAATATGACACATGCATATGTTTATAATTGTATATTCATATGATCAAACAAATTAGTGATTTGTGAACTATGTGTGTATTGCATGACGATAAACACGCAAGGTGATAGTCAAAATCCAAACATTGTCGGAACATCGAGGCAATAACTTTTCTTGAATGCACTGTGAGTTAACTTAGATGTGTAAACTCAATTATATATGCTTCTGTATGAATTGAATGTTAATATGAAATGTGTGTACAATTGATTGATAAATGTTAAACTTAGATCTGAGGATCTTGACATAAGGCATGAGTATATTGAAATGAAAGCATGGCCTGTGAAATGATGCATCTCATGATATTGCAATGCATGATTAGATAAAGAAGTTGTGATCAGAGTGACCGAAGTGGGAAAAGAGCTTTGAGTTTAGGATTGTGAAAAAGACCTCAGGCTCAGATGACACGAACTCGGTATCCACAATGGATACGAGCCAGAAATGATCTCGGTGTCTGTAATGGATATGGGACAGTAAATTAGGTTGATAGACACTTGGTCAGTATAAAGCAAAGATGAAAATAGAAACACATGTGCATTTGCATATACATCCATACATGAATGAAATGATTTAAATGAATTGTGTTATTGAATTGTTTTGAAATAGTGAATTATAGTTGAAATAAATGATTTGTTATGATATGCAATGCTAGCTTACATGATGTACTTATTGAAGTATGATGAAATGTGATGTGGTATTCAATACTGGATGGTTTGATATACTTGTTGAATTAGGTTATACTTGTTTTGTGATCTGACTTAAGTGAATACATTGATGATAATTTACTCACGGAGTTCGCAAACTCATCAAAATTGCAATGTTGTTTTTCAAGTTTAAGGGAGTTCTAGCTACTAAGGTGATATAGTAGAAGTCTAGTACTTGCATTTTGGGGACAGGTATGGCTCAAAGGTCTTATCAGCTGACTCTGAGAAGTTTAGATAAATGTCTTGTGTATTAGCATCCCATTTCATGTTATATTTTTGGAACTGAGATCGAACTCAAACGATTATTGTGTAATGTATATATGGGTTGTGAATTGTAATGACTTGTGACTTTATGTTTGTGAATGAAATGTAAAGAATTGAACACTTAAAATGCTTATGATATGTTTGGTGATTTTAATGTGTTAGTTTGATTATCTTAATGTATCATTTTCATAGAGTATGTTTTCGAATATCCTTTGGTATGTTCAGACATATGCTCTGTAGGAGTGGTATGTTATAGTTTTGGTGTCAGAGTATGATTTGGCATCCTTAGGACATATATGAGCATTTTAACATGGCATATAGAAAGAGACCCATATGCTGATCATTATTATTGTTTGATATAGGTCATATGTTATAAGAGACCATGTTGTAGAATTAGCTGATCTTGAGTTAATAGGAGCCAATAGAGAGTCCCCTATACCCTATTCTGAACAAATGCCTTAGAGAGAAAGGAGGTATGATAAACTTAGGAAGTAGGGGGCTGTAGATATCTATGGAAGTACAGACCCTGCTGAGGCAAAAGGTTGGCTAGAAAGAACAGAAAGGGTATTTGATCAAATGGACAGTGAGTCTGATGAGAGGTTCGACTATGCAATCTTATTACTATAAGGTCCAACCTTTTAGTTGTAATATTACATTTTTCTAGACTATGCTTAGGGTTTAACCCTATATTAAATATTGCATATACATGCATAACATTAGCATTCATACACGAATTGATATTTGTGCACATTACAAGTTAGCATATGCACTCAATTGACTTATTCTGGGGTATGAAAAATGTTAAGTGATCATGATGTGAATTGTATTTTGATATGTCTTGAATTTTGGTATGATTGGATTTCAATTAGAAAATTTGGAATTAAATGTTATGAATTGGAAAATTGATAGATTAAAATGTACATTTGGACTAGGACAAATGCCAAGTGGTAGGATAAATTGATGCATGAAAAATTTGAATGATTTAGGCTATAATTGAGTGACATTTGACATAGTTAAATTGGTGATAAATGGACTAGTAATTAAATGACAATTAGATCAATTAGTATGTAATAAGTGGACCAATCTTGGAGTGACATGTGGAATGATTAAAGGGTGACAAATGCAGTATAATGAGTGGATTAGTGGCAATATAATTGTTGAACAAATGGCTAGCATGCTTTAAGACATATGTCTTTGTAAGTTATTGACACCTAGCATGTTGATGTGGCAAATTCCAGCACCCAAGTTTCTGCTTCCTTTCTTGTTTCCTTCACTGAAATTGTTCCAACTTTCTCCTTTGTGTTTTGCTTAAACCCTAGCCAAATTGCTGCACCAAAACCAGCTTTTTACCTTACACAAAATAGCCAAGTAAACCAGTTAAATGTTACCTTCATGTTGCTGTCCAAAATCAACGTATTTTCATCTTAAGTTTGTGATGAATTTTGCTTGCATGGAGACTTGATTTAATCTGAAGTTTGAGCTGAATTGAAAGCCTAACAAGTAAGTGACAATCTGAGTTTTATGGCATGTTAAATGATATAAGAATGATGCTTGAATTGGAATGAAATGCATGTGATGTTAATGATTGATTGTGCTGGAAATTTTTCATGAACTTGGAAGTGTTTCTGTTTTGTTTTTGGTGTATGAAAACTGTGGGATATAGATTGATTTATGGATGAATTAGGTCTGGATTTGAAGTATAATTAATTTGGATTTATGCCAAAGAAAGATGTTAATTTGATGTTCTTGAATTAGGAAAGAACTAGGACTATATGCACAATAATGTAAAAGTTTCTAGTTTGATAATTTTTGAGCTATTAATTGAATAATTTTGAACTTGAATAAGAGATGTTATTGATGAGCAATTGGAGTATGATTCAAGCATAATAGAGGTATAATTGATGAACTATAAAGACGTTGTTTAACCTTGGTATAAAGTGTAAAACAATCTGGAAACAAATGAAAGAAGAATTACTGGAATATGTTAGCTGTAGTGTTTTCACTGAACATACATCGGTATTTTGGCCATAACTTAATCTGTAGACATCCAAATAGGATGATTTTAAGTTTAGATTAAATTAGAGACATATGATATATTTTTTACGAAGGAATCTAATTTTAATTCTATCTCTAAGAGTTTCAAACTTGGATTCTGTCACTGTTTAAGAACAATTTGTACAATTTTGGGTATAACTTACTGAATACTGAACCAAGTTGTATGAAATTTAGTTCATTAGAAACTTAAGACATATGGAAACATTTTTTTAGCAGAATGTACTTTCTAATTACTTCATTTTCTACTTTCTAATTACTTCATTTTCTATGTCATAATGGCCGTACAAAACTGACCCGAAACCTATCCTAAGAAAATCTGGAAAACTAATGAAGGAATTGGATGGGAACTTTTGGATAACCCATCCCATGATTGTGGGAAGCCATATACAATTGTGGAAATTGCATGGAAGTAAAGAAAATGTTCTTTTGTGTGATTCTTGAACCAATTAAGGATAAGGTATTTAACTATGATGCATTTAGACTTCATTAAGTTTTAAAAAGAACATAAATTGATGTTGGAACAGTTGGTTAAATGTGTGATAAGTTTTGATTGTTAGTTGGTGTTATACTTTAAGGAAAGGAATGTTGGATAAAAATGCATATAATTTTAGATGAATGAGTATTGAAGAAATTAGGGTATTTATGAATGAGAATTTTGGTGAATGTATAGACTTAGCTTGCTAAAATTTCAAATGTAAGGTACCAATTGTATGTGTATTATAAGAAGCTTTTTGTTCACGGAAATGTTTAAGGATAATTGTAAAGTATGATTGATGAATTTGGAGTAAGTCAAGCTATTTTAAAGGGATAAACCTGATTACAAAATGGTAGTATACAAAGTATGATCTTAAATGGTTAAGAAAGTTGAATAAGGTTTCATACCAGTGAAAAAAAACAATTAAGCATGCATTAAATGTGACATTTGTATATATGTGCACAAATGAATATGTGTTTGATTGATCGACTTTGTAATGTGAATTATGTGTGAATTGTATGATTTTAGACGCTCAAGTCAGACGCCATTCAGACATTGCCGAACCATCCAGGCAATAGCATAAATTGGAGCGTACAATGAGTCACCCTAGATGATATCACTAGGATTGATTTATTTCTATTTCTTTTTAATTCCTATATATTGAACTAGTAATGAATTGATTGTGATTTGTTTATGAATTTCAAACTTTAATGGGCTGAGGAGTTTGATATTTAGGAATGTATTGGAAGTGTTATGTTTGCATCTGAATTTTGAATGATATCTGTATACTTAACAAAAGTGGAATGCCGGACTTAGGTCCGATGAATATGAGATTCTGTCTGTGCATTATAAATGAATGCTATACATGGCATATTCTGTTATTTGATGCATTTCATAAAATGCATGTTCAAATAAAGGAATTGTGATTAGAGTAGCCACTCTGAAAGAGCTTTAAGCTCAGAATTCTACACGTAGAGCTTTGCTCCGTGATTTCTGTATTTGATTGAGCCCAAAGGGCCAGTATCTATATATGGATCTAAAAGGCACTCAGTCATAACAAATAATAACAAATTTGGAGTCTCATATGCATCTACATTTGTATACTTATGATTATGAAATATATCATCATGAAATCTTTTCTGAAATTGTGATGATTAAGTGATAAGCCATAATAATGTGATTAATTGAGTTATTCATGTTCTGAAAGAATGTTTGTGAAATTGGTTGATTGTGTGATATTTGTGAATATGACCTGAGGGAGATCATCAATAATGGTTCGCTTATTAAGTTCGCAAAACTCATCAAAAATTACAACATGGCTTTTCCGATACTAGACAGGAGACCTAGTTCCTAAGATTGTCTAGAGGAACATTTTGGATTAAGTTATGGCTTAAAGGTCTATTAGCTGACATCAGAGGAGTTATAGTTTGTAATTTGCAGTTTCTTATCATATAGAACTTTTGTATAAGGATTGTAAATATTTGTTTCAATAAATACAGTGTAAACTTTTGTCAATGAATGAAATGAAGTGTTAGTATTATATATTCTTTATGATGCCATTTAAGAGATTATGTTTGCTCTGACATATCATTGTCATAGGATATGTACTTGAATATCCTCTGGATGTTCGAGTATATATTCTATGATAGTGGGATGTTACATTAGTGGTGGAAGACAATTCCAGGTAGTTCCACCGACCTTGCAGTCTGACATGGGGGGACTTCCTGAAGGTTTTTAAGGATAACTATATGCCAAAGATCTATTTGGATAGGAAGATGAAAGAGTTCCTCGATCTGAAATAGGGAAAACTCACAATAGCTTAGTATGAGGTACATTTCAATGAACTATTAGGGTATGTTATTGCTCTGATCCCGAATGAGAAAGACAAATGTAGGCAGTTTGAGGATGGATTGAATATGGAGATCATGACAAGGTTGGCTAGTACAAATTTGAGTAGTTTTATTAACCTGCAAGTTGCTTTGATTCGAATTGAGCAGTTACTAAAGGATGAACAAGGAGAGTATAGATAAGAGTTTAGGTCTAAGAGATATGGTAAGCTTTAAGCTGATTCTAATAAGAAATTTAGTAAACGCCAAAATAGATCGTCGCGATCACAGTCGAGATTGAGGTAGTCAGGGTTTAGACCTAGAGGTGGTTCTTCTCATTTTTATGGTAAAGATCAGACATCTAGAGGACAGACTTATGGAAGGCAAACACAATAGATTCCCAGTTGTGAATACTATGGAAAAAGCCATGGTGGAGTATGTTGGAAGGTATCAAGAGCTCATTTGCACTATGGCTCCTTAGAGCATCAGATCAGAGACTATCCAGCAACTTTAGGAGCATAGTCTGGAGTGAGAGGAGGATCAGTGACAGAGATGACTGTTCAACATAATAGAGCCAATGAAGTAGGGCAGTGAGGCAGAGGTAAGGGTAAAGCTAATTCAGCAGGTCCTAGTGTTAGGATTAAGGTACGAAGTAACCAACCATAGTTCCAAGCCAAGATCTTTGCTATTACAAGATAAGAAGCGCATAATTCCCCAAATGTTGTTGTAAGTGTGTTACTTGTCTTTAATTTTAAGGCATTTGCGTTGTTAGATCCAGGATCTATACATTCATTCATTACCCCACATCTGGCATTTAAATTACATAGTGATAAAGAGATGTTGAAATTTAGCGTAGAGGTGAGAACTCTAGTAGGTAGTACTATAGTGATTGGAGAAGTATGTAGAGGGTATATTATTCAGGTTGACCAGGTTGCTGAGTTGAAAGTCAATTTGATAGTACTACAGTTGAAAAAGATAGACCTTATTTTAGATATAGACTAGCTTACTGCACATAGGGTTGTAATGAATTGTTACACTAAGGAAGTTAGACTTGAATCTCCTACTCAACTAAGAGTGATATTTCAAGGTGTTAGTCATACAGTGCTAGCTAGATTGATTTCATCAATGAGCGCTTTTAGACTAATTCGAAGTGGATGTGAGGCTTATTTAGCCTATGTGACTGATACTCGAGTTAAACAGACATTATAAGATATTCTTATTGTTAGGGATTTTCTAGATGTTTTTCCCACTGAATTACCGAGATTACCACTAGATAGGGAAACGAAGTTCACCATTGACCTTGTCCTAGGTACTGCTCTTATATTTATTCCTCCTTATACGATGTCACCTGTGAAACTTAAAAAAACTTAAGACTCAGTTGTAAGAGTTGTTAGATAAAGGTTTTATCAAACCCATTCGATACTTGGGGGTACCTCTCTTAACAAGTCGTCTATCTAGGAGGGATTGTTTACCCTTGTTGGATAAAATTGATGCCAGAGTTAACAAATGGACCCATAAAAATCTCTCCTATGCTGGTAGACTCCAATTGGTTATCTCTATTCTCTCAACCTGTTAGGTGTATTGGTCTACTCATTTCATCCTCCCTTCTTCCATTATTAAGGAAATAGAGATAAAACTTAGGAATTTCTTATGGTTAGGGAATGTGGTGACCAAAGCTCATGCTAAGGTTAAATGGAGTGACCTTTGTAGAACCAAAAGAGAGGGTGGATTAGGTATTAAACATTTGTCTACCTGGAATAATGTGCTGATAAGGAAAAGAATCTAGATTCTGTTTAACGATAGGGAAGCTCTGTGGGTTACGTAGGTACACACCATAATTTTGAGAAGGAAAAATTTCTACTGTTCCTAACCTTCTAACTATAGTTCGTGGAGTTGGAGAAAGATTTTATATGTTAGGGATCAAATAGGGAACCAATTTATATTTAGGATAGGAAATGGGAATTCTACTTTCTTTTGGCAGGATCCTTGGCATCCTAGAGGTATCTTGAAGGATCTCTCAACATCTAGAGTGATCAATGGGTCAGAGCTACCTATGTCTGCAAGAGTATCTGATGTAATTAGAAATAATGAGTGGTGCTAGCAAGAGGCAACAGTGGGGACCATTAGGACTCTAGAGCCTCTACAGTATCAACCAGATTATTCACAACCGGATAGTTTGGAATGGCTAACAAGCTCTTCAAAAACGTATACAAATGCTTCAACCTACAAATCCATGAGACCTCCTAAGCAGAGTGTTACTTGGTATAAACTGGTATGGCATAAAACAATTGGTCCTGGATATTCCTTCATACTGTGGTTAGCCTTTCTTAACAAATTACAAACAAAGGATAAACTCCTTTACCTTCAGACCCCAAACCACTGTTCATTGTGTGCCTTGAACAATGAAACTATTGATCACCTGTTCTTTAAATTCTCCTTCTCTAAAACAGTGTGGTTACATTGTCCTAACCACTTTCAAATATACCTTCCTAATCTGACAAACCTTTATACCATTCTAAATTGGTTCAACCAGCCACCAAATCTCATAAACCGTGACATCAATATTGTTATCGTCCTCCTTTCTATTATTGTGTACAATATTTGGAATGAAAGAAACCTTCAAACCTTCAAAGGGGAAGCCTTAGAAGTTGGGAACATCAACACTAGGGTGATCTTTCAAGTTATGGAACAACTCAGCTGAAACACAGAGAGAAGGTAATTGTTATAGTGGTTTATTTTCTAATGTAATGTCTACAGGATTTTTGATTTCAGGTTTAGGAAAATAAAGGGTAATCCAATCCCCCCTCGGTATATACAGCAAAGGAGACTTCAATTCCAAGGAATGCTTCAACTGCCAAAAAGCTTTAAGCATATTGTTGCAAGCTACAAGGGGAAACTCCTACAAACATGGTCTCTCCATTGTAGCAGAAAAGGAAAGATGGTTATAATGAAGTTATGTTAACCCCACCTCTTAACAATAGGAGGACCCCTACTCCTATGTTTGGTGTCTTAAAATCCGGAAGCCATATAGGTTTACCAAGGATGGTCGGGTGAGTTAAAAAAACATTTGATATAGAGATCAAGGACTAGATGGGAGCTAGTAGTAAGGGGTATGGGCTCTTCTTCATCACCATTGGTACCCCAAGCAATGAAGATCCCACACTATTTAGAAAATTAGAAAAACAAAGAGAACATTCTTCTACTTATGATGTGCTGGTTTGAAGTTATGGTTTCCTTTTTGGAGGCAGGATTGACTAGTATAGGTTTCTGCTCTAAATTGTTATCTAGAAATGGTTGTGCTACTAGTTAGATGAACCTTTTCTATAAGGCCTTTTGGTTGGTAGGTATGTATAGGCTCAATGTTGTGGTTTTTGTGAACGATTTTGTAGGGTTCCTTATGCTTTTATGGTTATTCCTTTTTATTTGGAAAAGAGATTTGCATCTTCGCAATCTCTTGATTTGAACATAAATTTTATTTATTTTATATAAATTACTGAATTACCAAAAAAAAGGTTTTATCAAACCCAGTATGTCACCTTGGGGAGCTCCAGTTTTGTTTGTGAAGAAGAAGGATGGGACTTTGAGATTATGCATTGATTATATATAATTAAATTAGGTGACAGTGAAGAATAAATATCCCCTACTGAAATAAATGATTTACTCAATCAATTATAGGGAGCTCAGGTGTTTACTAAACTAGATTTGAGGTCAGGGTATTACCAATTAAAAATAGCAAAAGCTAATGTACCAAAGAGTGCATTCAGAACCGGATATGGACACTTTGAGTTTTTGGTGATGCCTTTTAGATTGACCAATGCTCCGACTGCTTTTATGGAATTGATAAATAAAGTAATCCGAACGTACTTAGATCACATTGTTATTGTATCCATAGACGATATCTTGGTGTACTCAAAGAGTAGAGAGGAACAATCTAAGCATTTGAAGTTAATTTTACAAATAATGAGAGAGAAGCAATTGTACGCCAAGTTCAGTAGGTGTGAATTTTGGCTTGATCAAATCGTGTTCTTGGGTCATGTAGTATTTGAATAGGGCATATAGGTAGACCCAAAGAAAGTAGAGGCAGTGATGAAGTGGGAAGCACCTAGAAATGTGTCAGAGATTCGAAGTTTTCTTGGGTTAGCAAGTTATTACAAGAGGTTTATTAAAGGGTTCTCATCAATCTCAGCCCCTTTTGACAATGCTTCTAAGAAAGAACGTACCTTTTCGATGGACTGATGAATGTCAAACAAGCTTTGATGAGTTAAAGCATCAATTAACTATGACACTGGTGTTGGATATTCCATCTAGATTTGGAGGATATGTTGTATATAGTGAGGCTTCACACTTGGGGTTAGGGTGTATTTTGATGCAGTATGGTAAAGTGATTGCTTATGCTTCGAGACAGTTAAGGCCTCATAATTTCAATTATCCAGTTCATGTTTTAGAGCTTGCTGTAGTAGTGCTTGCTTTGAAAATTCGGAGACATTATTTATATGGTGAAACATTTCAGATTTTTACTGATCATTGAAGTTTAAGATATCTGTTGAGTCAAACGGAACTTAATATGAGACAAAGGAGGTGGATTGAATTGCTTAAGGATTATGGTTGCACAATAAAGTATCATCCAGGTAAGGCTAATGTTGTAGCTGATGCTTTAAGCAGAAAATCTAATAGCAATGTAGCACAAATTCAAGCATCGAGGTTACCAAATCTAGTTCAACTGAGAGCACTAAATGTTGAGCTAAGTTTGGGACATAATGAAGCACTGTTAGCTATGTTGAAGCTTAGACCAGCATTACATGAAAGGATCATAATAACACAAAGCAAAGACCTAGAAGTAGTAAAGATTGTAGAGAGGATAAAACAGAATCCAAGTTCTGAGTTTGAGTTGAGAAATAATCCATTGTGGTTGAATCAGAGATTATGTGTATCAGATGTTGATGGTTTGAGAAAGGAAATTTTGGAGGAAGCATATATAGTAACCTATGCTATGCATCCTGGTACTACCAAGATGTACAATACTCTGAAACAATATTTTTGGTGGCCAGGGATGAAGAAGCAAGTGGCTGAGTATGTTACTAGATGTTTGACATGCCAATAAGTTAAGGTAGAGCATTAGGCACCAGTTTGGAAATTGCAGTCATTACCTATTCCAAAGTGGAAATGGGAGAGGATTACAATGGATTTTATTATGATTTTGTTGAGAACTCTGAGACAACATGATACCAATTGGGTCATTATTGATAGATGAACAAAATGAGCTCATTTCTTACCTGTCAGAGAGAATAACACACTAGATCAGTTAGCTCGGAAATATGTAAATGAGATAGTGAGGTTACATAGGGTCCCAGTGTCTATTGTATCAAATCGAGATCCCAAATTTACTTTTAGATTTTGGGGTAGCCTATAGACAACATTGGGTACAAATCTAAATTTTAATACAGCATTTCATCCTCAGACAGATGGACAGAATGAGAGGACTATTCAAACTGTTGAGGATATGCTTAGGGCTTATGTTTTGGAGTTTCAAGGAGCATGGGATGAATATGTAGCTCTCATTAAATTTGCATACAATAATCATTATCATAGTAGTATTAGTACGACTCCATATGAGGTGTTATATGGTAAAAGGTGTCGAGCACCTTTGTATTGGGATAAAGAAGGCCTAAGGATTGTTGAAGGCCCAGAGTTGATTCAAGATAACATTGATAAGGTAAAATTGATCCGAAGTAAGATTAAGGTGGCTCAAAATAGGCAAAAGAATTATGCAAATTAGCACCAGAGAGATATGGAGTACCAAGTAAGAGACAAGGTGTTTTTTAGAGTGTCGCCCTGGCGAGGAGTGCTAAGGATCGGTAAAAAGGGAAAGTTAAGCCTAGATATATCAGTCCTTATGAGATTATTGAAAGAGTTAGACCATTGGCTTACAAATTATTATTACCACCAAAAATGTCTCAGATTTATAATGTATTTCATGTTAGTATGCTCAGAAGATATTGGTCAGATCCGGCACATATATTATTGGCATAGGAGGTTAAGATTGCAACTAATTTGAGTTATGTAGCTGAACTGGTTAAAATAGTTGGACATCAGACTAAGCAACTAAGAAACCAAGTAATTCCTTTGGTTAAAGTCCCTTGGCGGAATCATTCGAGAGAAGAAGCTATTGGGAGACTGAGGAAAACATGACGAAATAATACCCCCATCTTTTTTATCAATCAAGTAAGAATTTCGAAGATGAAATTTCTTAAGGAGGGGAGATTTGTAATAGTCAGTTTCCAAACCCGCTGAAGGATTAGAGTGTTAAATTACTTAGTCATATGAATTATATTATATTAGAATAAATTTGGTTCATTTAGAATATGATTTTTATGATTTCATTCACAAGCATAATATAAGCCTACACACATGAATGTTAATTTAGAAAACAAATTGCACTCAATTGACATGTTTTGGGATATGAAAGTTTCTAAATAATTGTGTCATGATTGTGTATTTCTAATGTCTTGTATTTTGATTTGCCAATAAAAAGAATTGATGGATTATAATTAGTAATTTGGAGTTATTTGTCATAACTGGAAAATTGATGGATTAATATGTACATTTAGACTAGGAAAATTTTCAAGTAGCAAGACAATTGACATATGGAAATTTAGGATGACTAAGCTTATAAATTGAGTGACATATGATAGTAGAATTAAGTGACAAATGGCCTAGGAACTAAGTGACATTTGGCAGCTTAAAGAGAGGACATGTAGATGGCTTAGACACTTGACAAGTGTCCTCTCGACTCACACACATGGCAGAATCTCTTCATTTGTTGTTTCTGCTGAAACTCTCTCCCTCTCCTCCTTCTCACTACTGAAATGCACTTCCCCCTCACATCTCTGTGTTTTGCCTAAACTTTGTTCAATTTCCACACCAAAATCCATGCAAAAATCCTTCATAAAGACAGTTTTAAAAGCAGAATGTTATTAAATTTGTTGTCATCTTCTTGTCTTTGGTGAAACCATCCTACTTCCACCTTTTTCTTAAGATGATCTTATATGCATGTGAGATAAAGCATGCTTGATACATTATGGTGGCATTTAAGCTAAACAAGTAAGTCAAATGTTGATCTTTGTGACATGTGATATGACAACTAATTAGGGATGGATTGAATGCAGTGTTGATGTTGAAGTTGTGCTGGAAAATGATAGATGAATTAGTTACTTTTCTGTTCTGTTTTTTAATTCATGAAAATAGTAGTTTATAGCCTATTATATGGATGATCTAATTTGGGATTTGAGGTATAATTGATGAGGAATTCATGCTAAATATAGGTGTTATTAAGATGTTTTCAAATCTGGAAAAGTTAGGATTACATGTATGATGGTATAAAGTGAGTGGTAATGACAAAAATGAGTAGATTTTTATGGGATTTAATGTAACCAATATGGAAGCTAGACTAGCATGAAATGAAGTACCTTTATAGGACATGAATTCTGGAAAAAAAATCAAGTGGTAGTGATGTCTTTAAGTATGTGCAATTCTTGGAGAATTGAGGAAGAAAGACTATGCACGATCGTGGCCCTCAAAGCACAACGTGGCCTATTGCACTAGCTTCTGTCACAATCATAGTAAGGTCCTCCATGATCGTAGGCCTAGTTCTGAAAAGATAATTTCTGTTTTATGTACATGTTGAACTAGTTGAGGAAAAGTCACTCTAAATTGGTGTATTTGGTCTTAATTAAGGCTTAGAATGAACCTAGATTGTTGCTTGATTAATTGGTTAAAAGCTTAAAAAGTTTAGGTTGTTAATTGATTTCATAACTTAAAAAATGGATTGTTTTGATATCTATGTACCCAAATCTGGACATTATGAGTTGTCAAAGGAATAAAGATATTCTTATGAATGCAAACATGATCATAAGGACATGAGTAATGTGTATTAGGCATGAATGAATGAGCATTGAAGATCATGAGGTAATTTTGAATAAGAATTAGGTAATTGTATGAATATATATTGCTAGAAAAGTTTGGTGAATGTATGATTGATGAATTTGGAGTAAATCAAGATATAATGTTTGAATGATTAAGATACTGTATAAGAATACATACCTATAAAGTCAATTGAGCATGCATTGAAACATGACACATATATATGTGCATGATTGTATATTCATATGATCAAACAAATTAGTGATTTGTGAACTATGTGTGTATAGCATGACTATAGATATGCAAGGTGATTGTCAATATCTAAACATTGCTAGAACATCAAGGCAACAACTTTTCTGGAGCCTACTGTGACTGAACTTAGATATGTAAACTCAGTTATATGTGCTTCTGTATGAATCGAATGTTAATCTAAAATATGCGTACAATTGATTGATAAACGTCAAACTTAGATCTAAGGACCGTGATATAAGGTATAAGTATACTGAAATGAAAGCATGGCATGTGAAATGATGCATCTCATCACATTGAAATGCATGATCAGATAAAAGAGTTATGACCAAAGTAACCAAAGTGGAAAAAGAGCTTTGAGCTCAACACTGCGAAAAAGAGCCTCAGGCTTAGATGACTCAAATTCGGTATCCACAATGGATACAGGCCAGAAATGATCTCGATGTCTGCAATGGATACGGGACAATCAATTTGGGTTGATAGGCTCTTAGTCACAACAAAGCAAAAATGAAAATGGAGACACATATGCATTTGCATATACATCCCTACATGAATCAAATGATTGAAATGAATTGTGTTATTGAATTGTTTTGAAATAATGAATTACAGTTGAAATAAATGGAGGATGTGTTGTGATATGCAATGCTAGCTTATATGATGTACTTATTGAAGTATGATGAAATGTGATGTGGTATTAAATACTACATAGTTTGATGTACTTGTTGAATTAGGTTATAACTTGTTTTGTGATCGGACTTGAGTGAATACATCGATGATGGTTCACTTACTGAGTTTCCAAACTCATCAAAATTGCAATGTTGTTTTTTAGGTTCAAGGGAGTTATAGCTACTAAGGTGATATAGTAGAAGTCTAGTACTTGCATTCTGGGGACAAGTCTAACTCAAAAGTCTGATCAGTTGAATCTGAGAAGTCTAGATAGATGTCTTGCGTATTAGCATCCCATGTCATGTTATATTTTTGGTACTGAGATTGAACTCAAACGAATGTTGTGTAATGTATAAATGGGTTATGAATTGTAATGACTTGTGACTTTATGTTTGTGAATGAAATGGGAAGAATTTAACACTTAGAATGCTTATGATATGCTTGATACCTTTAATGAGCTAGTTTGATTATCTTAATGTATCATTTTCATAGAGTATGTTTTCAAATATCCTCTAGTATATTCGAACATATGCTCTGTGGGAGTGGTATGTTACGAATTGACCTCTAAAATTTTGATATGAGTTTTTGTTATGCTTATTTATAGGCCATGATTATAACAATCTAGTTTATTATCTAATATTATATGTTAATATAGAAACATATAATTTCATTATAAGATGATTGTTTCTTAAATGTGATTGCATCCATAAATTTTCTTCAAAATAGAGAATAATACAATATAAAAAAACCAAGTGTAAAAACATTATATATGGTACATACTAAAATTGATCTATGTATAAAACAATATCTTTGTTGGCTATTCAAATTTTCAAAAAGAGTACAGGTGTTATGATTCTCTAACTCTAAAACTGCATATAACTTTCAATGTCTCTTCTTATGAATATGAGCTATATTATTTAGAGAGAATTCTAAATACCTTCCCGGGGGGAGAATTCTAGTTATATGAATATATTGGAAAAGGTGATAAGCTTTTAAAACTAAAAGTAATTGCAAAGTTAATTTAGAATAGACAAAAAACTTTTTGATAACATCCATCCCATCTTAGTCATCTAAAAAATGAGCCAAAATCATTATTAGCTACAAACTTGCCTATTTTAATACCATTAAGTGAAATAATCATATATGAATTTTGATTCTTAGGTACTCTCATACCTCATATATGATGATTCTCCTTAGACAAATACGATATGCAATAATTCTTCTATTCTTCACGAAAATTTAACTTTAATATATCTAGGCCTAATCTTAAGGATAATTTCAAATATCTAACCAATAATTCTATCTCTATTTATAGATTATCTAAATCATATGCATTTATTATTACAATAATTAAATGTAGTTGGATGTTCACTTCACTCTTCAAATTAGATGGAAGCATTTAAAGACATAAAGCAATGTTAGTTACAAAGGGGTATACAAAAAATTATAAGGTGGATTTTCAAGAGAATATTATAGCTAAACTCGACATAATTTATGTTCTCGTATCTATAATAGCAAATCGAAGATAGTGTAGCAATATTTTGATGTTTAAAACACATCCCTTATTATGAAATTAGAACAAGAAATCCACTTAAAACTAGCACCAAAAGTGAAATATAGTTCTTCAATATACAAAAAAAAAGCTTGATAAATTTAAGAAATCATCGTATCATCGTATAGATTTAATAATCACACAAAGCATGGTTTAGAAGGTTACATTCAATGATAAAGACATTTATTATAAGTAAATTAAGTTCAGATCATACATTATTTATAAAATATAAAGAAGGGAAGCTAATAACTTTAAATGTGTATGCTAGTGATATGGTCTTAACAGGAGATGAAGTTGTTACAAGAATATTTGGCTACAAGTTTGAAATAAAGAGTATAGGACAACTTAATTAATTTTTTTTAGAGTTAAAATGGAAAGATCAAATTGATAGTTTTTTCCTTCATAACAAAAAATTATTTGTAAGATCATTTTGAAATGTGATAGCTTACTTGCAAACTTATAGTAATACCAATATAAGTGAATTACAAGTCTGGAAAATTTCCAAACAAAACTCTAACAAACATGGGTCACTATAAGTAACTAGTTAGAAATTAATTTATTTATCACAGACAAAGGCTAAATATAACCTCTATTATGATTTTTGTAAGTTAGTTCGTGCATGTCACAAGTAAAGAACATGTAGATGCATAATCGGGTGTTTGTTGTGTGTAAGTTTTAATATTAAACCCTTGATGTTAGGACCCGATTCTGGAACCGGACCCCAACCGGAAAACAAAAACGAAAAACAAAACCTAAAATGATAAGCGGAAACGAAAACGAAAGAAACCTAAGCGAAACGAATAACAAAAGGATGGATTTACAAAAAAAATCCCGGTAACAAAGCAACCAGAATAAAACAATCAAACTTGCTTCAAATTTTCCGACATCCGAAAGAACGGAATACAAACGAAAGGAAAATCAGAAACAAAAGCGAAATACAATTCGGATCGGAAGTCATAAAGCGGAAGCAAAAACATAATCGAAATCGAAGAATCGGATTTACAAACGAAAGCGAACAAACGGTTCCATCGAACCGTTACAAAGTCCGACATCCGGGTAACGAAAATTTTAAAAAAGCAGCGCGTGTCGCGTTGGAAACCCTAAGACTAAACCAATCCGAAAAGCCGGTATAAATTTTTACTTTATTTATTTCTTTTTCTTTCTTTCT
>JAOTAX010000006.1:18907404-18940984 GCA_025629825.1 Erythroxylum guanchezii
GAGTGAGCCATCGATGATGGTCACTCACTGAGTTTGCAAAACTCACCCAAAATTTGCAATTATTTTTCAGGCTCTGAGGAGTACCCCATTAGACAAACGGGAGTATGCCTACTGCATGCAAGTGAAAGATAGAGGTCGGGATCAGTTGCGTCTGCATTCAACATTTTAGTATTTTGTGTAAATTTATATTCCGCAATTTCTGTAAAATAGTGTTTTGTAATTATAGTGGGCCCTAAATGGGCTATTGAAATTCTATTGATTGTAGTGTGTGATTGAAGATGTTCTGAATGAAAATGGGCCACTCAAATTGATTTCTGATTTTGGCATATTATATTTGTGATCATAGTTTCAAAAAAAAATATACTGACTTTTGACTAAGTGTGTGCAGTAGCATGCCACCCTCGCGGGGCACGGACTCGAATATCACCATCGATGTCGGGCTCGGGTCTTGCGGGATTAGGGTGCTACATAAATGTTGTAGAGGGGTTGCAAAATGCAGGAAATAATACGGAAGGGTCTGCTTTCCCAGTCAACTTCACTCATGAACAATTGCAACAGTTGGTGCAAGCTTTGGTAGGTTTCAACCAAAATCGAACCCCTCCCAGTTCTGGAACTGGAGACATATTTGCTAATGCCACAGGTATGATTTCTTCGCCTAATGCTTTTTTTGGTTCAGTTGTTAAACTGTGGATTTTAGATAGCGGTGCTACTGATCATATCACATCAGATCCTTCCCTCCTCACAAAAATCTGGCATTCGTCCATCCTACTTGTCAATTCACCGACAGGTGCAACCACAGACATTACACACACTGGCACAATATCTTTTAATTCTCATCTCACTTTAAAAGATGTATTATGCATTCCCTCATTCAATTTAAATTTAATGTCTGCAAGCAAAATAACTAATGCCCTCAATTGTTGTGTTATTCTTTTTTCAAACTTTTGTGTTTTATAGGACCTGGCTATGGGGAGGATGATTGGTTCGGGTAGGCAGCATGGCGGTCTCTATTACATGCATCCTTCAATCCCTCAACCGACTGCATATCATACATCACAGTCCTCTCATCTATGGCACTTAAGACTCGGCCATCCATCCTCGACGCGTCTTGCATCCACTCTTTCTTTGTCAAACATTTATAATAATGCTATTGATCACAATAAATGTAATACTTGCCCATTGGCAAAACAGACTCGATTACCCTTTCCAACAAGCTCTATTTCTACAAAAAAATCCTTTTGAGTTGCTACACTGTGATGTTAGGGGACCACATAAAATCCCTACGCATTCATGAGCAAGATTCTCTCTCAGTATTTTAGATGACTACACTTGTTGTTCTTGGGTATTCCTCATGCACAATAAATCCGAGACTACTTCCTTGTTACAACGATTTTGATCGTCGTCCAAAATCAATTTCACACATCTGTTAAAATCCTACGTACCAATAATGGTACATAATTTTTACCCTTAACTCACTTTCTTCAAGAACGTGGCATTGAATTTCAACATGCATGTGTTTACACTCCACAACAAAATGGAGTGGTTGAACACAAGCATCGCCACATATTAAATGTTGCACGCTCATTGCTTTTTCAATCAAATATCCCACTTCGATTTTGGGGGGAATGCGTCCTTACTACCGTGTATTTAATCAACCAGCTTCCTTCTCCCTTACTGTCAAATAAATCACCCTATGAAATGTTATATCAAAAACCACCTTCCCTCCATCATCTTCGGGTCTTTGGATGTTACGCCACAATTGCCCAGCCCAAACAAAAATTCTCAGCTCGCGCTTCACGTTGCATGTTCATTGGTTACCCTCATGA
Organism: Erythroxylum guanchezii; assembly: GCA_025629825.1. Taxonomy (NCBI): domain Eukaryota; kingdom Viridiplantae; phylum Streptophyta; class Magnoliopsida; order Malpighiales; family Erythroxylaceae; genus Erythroxylum; species Erythroxylum guanchezii. The sequence goes on from JAOTAX010000006.1 coordinate 18,909,231, forward strand.
TCAAAAGGGTTATAAATTATTTGACATTAGTTCGAAGCAAATCATCATCAGCCGAGACGTTGTTTTTCACAAAAATATCTTTCCTTTCATGACTACAGAATCAAATATGCAATCAACCTCTCCTTTATTGCCAAATCTCGCCAGTGATATACCATCCTTACTGAAAATAACTGCCAATCCTTCCTCATCGAGCACTCCCATACACTCTCAAATGCCTTATGATACTCTCGACCATAATTCCTCTCCTGGCAATAATTCTTCTCCAATAACTTCAATCAAATCTGTCAAAGATTCCTCTCCTGATCATACGGCATCATCACCACACCATCAAATCCACATTGAGGATGAACCTAACGATGCTTCACCTAACATACATAATCCTGATCCTTCTAATCGTAACCGACATCCTCCTGCATGGCATGAATCCTATATACTGTCTTCTCGGACCAATAATTCAACCAATGGACAGGTTCTTCGCAATGGCACAAGGTATCCCCTCTCATCTTATCTTTCTTTTTCTCGTTTTTCTCCATCTCACCGACACTTTCTCACAAGTATAACAGCTCACACAGAACCCCAGAACTATGATCAGGTCGCTAGTCACACACATTGGCAACAAGCCATGACAGCTGAACTCGAAGCATTGGAAAGAAATCGTACTTGGTCACTAGTTCCTCTTCCCCCAGGTCATAAACCTATTGGCTGCCGTTGGGTTTACAAAATTAAATATAATTTTGATGGCACTATCGAGCACTATAAAGTGCGATTAGTCGCCAAAGGTTATACGTAGGTTAAAGGCATCGACTACAAGGAGACTTTTTCTCCAACTGCCAAACTTACAACTTTGAGGTGTCTTTTGACTGTTGCTGCCGCAAGAAATTGGTTTGCTTACCAACTTGATGTCCAAAACGTTTTTTTACATGGTGAATTAGACGAGGTTGTCTATATGTAGCCACCGCCTGGATTATGCCGATAGGGGGAGAACACAGTGTATTGGCTTAATAAGTCACTCTATGACTTAAAATAGGCTTCTCGAAATTGGTTCTCTACATTATCCACTATTCTTCAAAAAGGGGGTTGCACGCAGTCAAAGGCAGATTATTCCCTATTCACCAAGGGCAATGATTCATCTATCACTATTATTCTCGTTTATGTTGATGACATATTGTTGGCAGGGAATGACATGCGAGAAATCAATCGGTTCAAGAAGTATTTACTTCGTCACTTCCACATCAAAGATTTGGGTGATCTAAAATATTTTTTGGGTATTGAATTTTCACGTTCCAGTCAAGGCATTTTTATTTCGCAGCGAAAATATGCTTTGGATGTGTTACACAACTTGGGACTTACAGGTGCAAAATCGGAGAAGTTTCCAATAGAACAAAATTTGAAATTGGCCCTCACTGATGGCGACAGGCTACATGATGCAACAAAGTATTGAAGGCTAGTCGGCGGACTAATCTATCTTACTGTAACTAGAATTGACATAGTGTATTCAATCCGTGTGTTAAGTCAATTCACGCATGAGCCCTGCAAGTCTCATTGGAATGCGGCAATTCGAGCCCTTAAATATGTGAACGGGACTCCTGGTCAGGGATTATTTTTTCCATCCAATAATAATCTGCAGTTAAGAGCTTTTTGTGATTCTGATTGGGGAGGATGCCGGATAACTCGTCGATCAGTATCAAGATATTGTGTCTTCCTTGGTTCCTCACTTATATCTTGGAAGTCAAAGAAGTAGATAAATGTTTCCAAATCGTCAACTGAAGCAGAATACCGAGCTATGGCAAATACATGCTTAGAGTTGACTTGGTTGAGATATATTCTTCATTATTTGCGAGTACCACTAGCAGAACCTTCACCATTATACTGCGTTAATCAGGCGGCACTACATAATGCGACGAATCCAATTTTTCACGAACGAACAAAGCACATTGAGATAGATTATCATATTGTTCGGGAAAAAATGCAGTCAAGAGTGATTCGACCAGCTTATGTCTCGACAAAGATGCAACTGGCGGACATTTTTACCAAACCTTTGGGTAGAGAATCGTTTGAATTTTTGCGAAGCAAGTTGGGAGTGCTTGATCCACACTAACCAACTTGAGGGGGTGTATTGCAAAGGATATGTATTTCCTTGTGTGTATTTATCTTTACGTACCTCAATTAGTTAGTTACCATTCATTTGACAACTTTGTATTAGGCTAGAATTAGGGAATAGATCAGTGTTGTAAATCTATATATGTCATGTACATCACGGTGGAGTAACACAATTCAATTTCTCCAAATCTTCTTCATTATTTTACAGAGCTCTAGATAAGAAGAGGGAAGATATGTGTTGAAGGAAGACAAACAAAGTATTTGAAGAGTCAAATCCTATTAATTAATTTAAAATAAAAAATATTATTTATATACATGTCAATTGTCATGTTGGAAGTTGACTTTTACATACATCAATTTGGAAATGATAGGGAGTAAACTAGTAAAAAAGACAATCGCAGGGTCATCTTAAACTGTGTTTCAAGAAGGAAATCATTATGCGGATTGGTTAGTATCCCATGCAATGCATTTTGGCTTAGGCCTTACATTTTTACACTCCTCCTTCGGGATGTCTTATTTTCCTTTTAGAGGATATATACGGGGTCTTTACCTCACAGGCCACTGTTTAGGCCTCGATTTCTTCCTTTATATATATATATATAAAGAGAGAAATTGGACCTTTAATCTTTTTTGAACTTCCTCTTGGATTTTCTTTCCTTCTTTTTTTTTTATCAATGTAAACTTATAATTATTAATGTGTTCTCCCTGTTAGAAAATCAATGAGGATGAGAGTAATCTATAAGATATGAATGTATCACTAATATAACTATAAGATATGAATGTATCACTAATATAAACTATAAGATATGAATGTATCACTAATATAAACTATAAGATATGAATGTATCACTAATATAAACTATCTAACTTCTTCAAGTAACATTGATTAACTTCCTATACAAATTTAGTAAAAGATATCAATATAGGTCTTATCCAACTCTAGTTCAAATAAATGGTTAAATCCACTCTAATTTAATCCTAAGAATTATTAAGTGAATTAAAGTTTAAATTAAAGTCTTATTTTGCAAAAATTGCAAATTCATTTGGATTTTGCCCTTTGATATTTAGATTTATAAGAAGATATTATGTGAATAAATAATTAATAGAATTATTTAACCAAACAAAACTTAGATTAAATTATAAATTCTGACACCAGATGAAGAATTACATAAGTAGAATATCTGATATTAAAAATAAAAATGGTAATAGTAATTTATATATATAAAAAATGATATTTAATGCCTTAATTTTCATTTACTACGAATAGCCTTTAACCTAATAATTAAAATAAAAGTTACATTAGAAATAAAATCAAATGTATTATATAAAAAGAAGAATAGATTATGTTAAAATTTTTAATTATGTTATGAGGAATTAACTTATATATTACATGTTATATGTAATAAAGATATACCTAAGTTTTAAATTTTTAGTGCTAGCAGACCGTCAATCTCTAAACAACGGGTGAAAGATTAATCTATAGAATTATTTCTCTTCAATTTAGGCTGGTAGGCGGTAGCCCATTGGATTTGGACCATGAAAGTGTTTACTCTGCATGAACCGAATGTGTCTGTCTCAGCTCCAGTAACTTTTCGCAGCCACGGAAAGGATAAGTATCAAAATGTGGATAAGCGTGGTGTCCACCCTCACCTTGAACTGACCAGGTGGAAAGTAAGAACCTTACTAGCTATCCGATGGCATTTCGATACTATTTTGATACATGGAAAAATGGGTCCGACTCCATCCATAGAAGGGTATACATGACGCAGTCATCGGAGAAGAAGAGTTCCCAGGAAGTAATAAGAAAGGCTCCGGCGGAACAATTTGCACCGTTGGCTTCAACGTTTAGGAGGAGACTGCTAGCTGGAGTTGGTTCAGCTTCTCTAGTGGCTGTTGGTGCAAACTTCGCTGGACTTACCAGCTTTTTTCTGGGGTTATCCCCAGAAAGCGCTCGAAATCTCAAACTTGATGTGCTTTACCCCATTAGAGGGTATAGCCGTTGTATTGACACAAGCGAAGGATTCGGTTAGTAAGTTCGATAACATGTCCTTGAAACCAGAGTGAAGTTCTTATAGGACGCACAGTTGTATATTCATTGTAGTTTTTAAGATTGTGTTTTGGACTAAAGAAGAGTTTTGGTGCATTTTTAAGGATAGAATTCATATACCCAGCCAGCTGGGTTGGCGATCAAAGGCTACTGTACCGTGCAGCTGAGAGAGAAGAATATGATAGGTCATTTGACCCGCCTCCCATAACTGCTCAGAAACCCGATGGCCGGCGGCGAAAGAATGTAAATGAGCCAGTTGTTGCATTTGGTCCACCAGGTTCAAGTGGCGAGCTCAATGTCAGTGTCATTGTTTCACCTGTTCCTATTGATTTCTCGTGAGTAACTATGTTCGTATTGTCAAGGGACGTGAACAGGAAAAAATATATATATACTTGGAAACAGAATCTTCGTCACTGGATTTTAACAGCTTTACATTGCCTTTCTAGGTTTGAAGCATTTGGAGGTGCTAGGGAAGTGGGTGAGGTCATAATTAAAACGGTCACAGGATCTGGACAACGATCTGACTTGAAAGGAACACTAATAGGAAGCAGTTCACGGGTAGGATCAGTGGCCTCTGGGCGGAATATGAGGTATTACGAGCTAGAGTTCACAGTTGAAAGCCCCAGATTTAGACGTCATAATGTGGCAGTTTGTTGTGCTAATGGTGGTAGGCTTTACACTTTAAACGCACAATCACCGGAGTCGGCTTGGCCAAATGTCAAGTCAGACTTCCGAAGAATCGCAGATTCTTTTAATCTTATCTCCTGATTTGCGGAGGGGAAAATTAGATGTGCCTTGGACAGTTTGTATGCAAATCCTTTACCCAAATGTATTCAACACATGCTTTAAAGTTGCAACCTCAGTTTACCCTAGATGTGAATGTAGAAAAGAAGATTTCCAAGACTTTTTGCAAACCTGTCAAGAAATTATACGAATAACTTCCAACTCGTTCGTTATTTATCATCTAATGATTTTACAATTCCTGGCAACCAACAAGTCACTGATGTTGAGAATCATACAAATATATAATTCTAAGCACTACGCTTACAAGATTAAAGAGACATGACAACCTTTTATAAATTATCTTTTCTATTTAGTTATATACAGTAATTCTAATTCAGGCGCAACTTATCTGTCTTCGCTTGGTAATCTTTTCCAAGTTCTCCAAATTCTCGAAAACTGCCGCAGTTAAATTATGATCCTCAAATCCAATCTCTGCACCAAGTCTGAAATATGAACATATTTAATTCATTAGTCCCACCATAGAAATGCACTTGGAAAACCCGAGCAGCTAACTCCCAAGGGGAAAAGAACATTTTTATTTTATTTTTCCAATGTTTCCATGTAAGCTATCATAAAGTCCTCGATCACAATCCTCTTATGTCGGTAGCCAATGAGGGAAAAGGAATGCATGGACAGAAATTTGACAAGTTAATATTAGCTTACTTTGGATCAAGCACCAATTTCTGGACCTCCTTAATGGCTGAACTGGCAGCGTACAGTGATATTTTCCCAACCTGTACCAAACCCAAAAAAGAAATATAAAAACCCAATCTTAAATGCATAAATAATATGAAAAAGTGATAAACGAAAATGTGCAAATACAAATAGTTACAAATAAACAAGTGCTTAACATTCTTGAGCAATGATTCTTTGCCTCACCTCCAACACTTGAAGTTTTGCTTCGTGGTCATTTGGTAAACAGCGGATTTCTTCAGCTAACCGAACAGCCTCACCAACACTTTCAGGAGATAAGAAATCAAGTCCCACCTGAACATTGGACTGCAAAATTCGACAGAAATACAAATTATACTTCCTTCTACTTCCCTTTCACCAAACTGTCCAAACTTCCAACTACATGACCAGGTCATCAAATAACACAAACAATTGCTGTCTAGTGGAAGATAATTTTTGTCCAATAAACACTACTTATTTCTATACAGAAGTTTTATTCTCTCATGATCAAGATTTCTCCACCGATCAAAACCAATTAAGTTCCTTCTGAGCAGAAATACACAAAAGATATTTCATTCCATTTCCGAAGAATGACCATTCTAATGCAGACAAATGAGCACAAGATAGTCATGGAGATTCTTTTCATGAGTAGTCCATAAAATCTAAAAGCCAAATATTCAAGACAGATATGTTTGACAAAGTGATCATTTAGGATCAAGAATTTATCTTTGTTTTTCACTGAAAAATCACTTCAGACATGTGATCTTATAGTTAACCTGATGGAAAGCAAATGAATCACCATCAGCCTACCATAAGGTTCCTTGTTTGAAAAGGGCATCCAGCAGGGACAAACACCGCTTGCCCCAAATGTTGATCAAATGACCATGGCTCAACTCCTGAAGACAAGGAATAGGCTTCCATATCAAATCAATTTCCCATGCAGGTACATTTTCCAAAGACAGCAAACTTCAAAGCGAACAGCATAGGTACACTTATGCTACTCACACGAGAAGCCTAATTTCCGAACATATAAACACTATCTTGAAAAGTGGATATTTGCAAATTTTCATACCATATTCTTCCTTCAATTTTCTCTTATGGTGCCCATCAAGGAAAAATGCTGCATCATAAAGTGGTCTTGTTGACTGGGAGCCAAGATAATAAGATCAGTGGCATTATTTTCTATAAAAAGGCCTATATTTTGATGCTAAACGGATAACTTACAAAATCATTAGCTAGATTGTCAGCATGCCCAAATTCCTGACAGTGTCTTTGCAGAAAAATGGCCAACTTTGGAACATCCTGCCGACGGAAGACATCCCAGTGAATTCCAGCACAGGTTTCCATAGAGGTGTCACCCCCATTATTTTGTAAATGTGGGTCCTCCAACCTATCACCCTCTTCAATGGTGTTTTGAACCTGTTGATTTTCATTTGTCTCGAACTTTTCAAGAATGGTAGTTGTTCCTGAATCCTCCAATTTTACATTGTTATCAGTAGCTATCTTCAGTCCATGCAGTATGTTATGTTTACCAAGAGAAAAATCAGGTAACCTTCCCTCATTCAAGCTTGTCTGAGTGCCATCTGAGTCACTATCATCCTGGCCCTTTTGCTTGATTTCACAAGTGTGCACCAATAAATATACCTGCCACAGCCAATGTTAGAGCACAGTATTCTCTCACCACAAAGATACACCTTTAATCTCTAATATTTTCAAATCTCAATAACTAAGAAAAGAACCTAAAAGAATTTTGTTGTGAAACTTAAAAGAAATAAGTTACCATGTCATGCATTTTGAAATGAAGATTGGTCACTGAATCACCACTACCGAGCTCCTGATAGGTCCCATAAGATAAATAGATCTTAGGTCCCACATCATTCTGCAAGGAGTAATTAGGCAACTTTGCAGCAACATTTAGAAGACCCAATCTTGAATGGATAAACTCAAGTAGAGGCAATTGACTAATAAAATCAGGTTTCTGGTAAAACAAGAACTCCTCCGAAGCACTGGGGGAAGGCCAATCCTTCAACTTTAACATTTCTGGTAAACCATTTTCACGGATTCGTCCTTTTTTGTATCCCTTCATAAACTGATCAAGTTTGATTTCAACCTGCTATCACAAAGATTCACATTTGTAAGAGATAGAATTCAGTATAAACAATTAACAGAAATCAGGATAAAAATAAATTTCACAGGTTCAAATACAAGGAACAAGCAGGAGCTCACCTCAGACCCATTTAAGCAATCTATAGCCTTCACTATTCTGTTCTCATCTTTCATTTTCTCATCAGATGTTTCCCGAATCCCTCTCCATATAACCACTGGGTCCCAGCTCGAAAATGATGAGGTATCAAATATCTGCTTCACAATGACAGGTTCTCCCTTGACCCAGTGCTGTCTGAAGTAACTTATTCCACCTACCTTAATATCTTTAGATGATGGACAATACAAGAAATTATCTTCACTGTCCTCTCTGTAAGAAAACTGGGAGAGTACAGAATTACCTAACCCAGACTTCTGTAAAGCATTAGTATCATAGACCTTACAGCCACTGACCATTTCCTCCACATTCTTTACCAGTTTTGCAACCCAATTCATCTTGAAGATGCGACTAAGATTCAATGACAATAAATTACAGCCACCATATTCCTTTGGTGGGCATGGAACACTGCCATCACTGTTTGCTTTCCAGCCAGGATACTTATCTGATAGATGAAGTCTTAGTCTGGCTTTTTGCCCTAGCTCTAAAGAGGTCTTATTTTCTTGACTTCCTCCATCAGCATGATCTTCGGTCACATGACTTTTAAGACCAAGTGTTGCTGACCCCCGGAGATCTTGACAGCAATGAAGGCAAAGATCGTACGAGCAATTTGTGCAATGCCAATGGTAATCGATAACAGGAATTCTACAAATATTACTGTAGAAAAGCATTTCATAGTTAGTTTTCTAGAGAAAAAAACAAGCCTAAGAATGACCAAGACATCCTCACAAAGTAGCCACTTAGGACCATAAGAAATTGGCCATAAAAACAAGTCAATTGAATATAAATCACCAATATATTCAGAGACACATCATTTAGGACAAAAGGAACAACTGGATAGACGAGCTAACTCTTCTCATTATGGCAATACTGATTAACTATACACAGGACATGGTAAAACAGCAAGCAGTAAGCTTCTCATCATACCAGCACATCTGCTCATCCGCATTCAGCTTTATCCGAGCAAGATCAATATCACTTCCTGGAAAAAGTTCAAAAAATCAATTCAAAGAATAATTATGGGAGGAAATTAATTCCATACGTGACAGGAAATCTTACCCCGGAGGCTTTTCTCCAATTCTACCTCAGAGCATTGCTCACTGTGGATCTGCTGAATTACAGGAAGGACAGAAGATAATAGGCAGTAGAGATATTGCAATTTGTCTAGGACTGGTATCTCCCGTATTCTTACCTGCAGCTCATAAAAAGTATTACGCTCAACATCTGTAATGAATCATCCTGCAAGTTATCCATGGCTTACTCAAACACTAAGTACCAATATGTAAAAGTTTACCTTTATCATATTATCTCCTCGTAGGCACACCCTACAATTGCATATACCTCGACATGCAGGACAAATTTTCTCAATTTCTTCCAAAGAAATGTCTGGATACCTAGATATGGTAACTAACAAACTAAGTATCATATAATGAAAAATAATAGGCATCTGGCCAAGGAATCTACTCTTACCATGCAGCGGCACAACTATCACAGAAACCTCTTTTATCACATCTTTGACACCAAATAACTCTGTTTCTATCATTTCTTCGGCACTGGTGGCAAGTTTGCCCACCAGTCTCTTCAGATGAATCCGTGCTTCTATCAGAGTATTCCTGAAAATAAGTTGGACATCTCAGCACCCATAGGATCATACAGCAGAAAGAGGAGCAAAAAGGAATACAATGGGCCATTGAAGTAGCCAAATAAATAAAAATAGAACACGATATTATTATAGCTGATCTAAAACCTCGTAAAGGCTGTCAAGATATACTCACTGTCATAGCACTAGCATCATAACTTCTCTGTGATCTACTCTTGGATGAATCCACCGCAGAAAGGGGTGGCGTTCTATAAGGTTCCCAATTCTCTTCAAATTCAACATCTCTTTGGTAATCAACATTTGTATTGAGAGAGTTGCGAACAGACAAACTCCTAACAGGTGTTTCAGGTGAATACTGAACCTGACCCTTTGACGCCTTCTCCTTGTGCTTCTTTGTTGATGCTAAGAGAGGATAGTCCTCAGATTTCTTGTTCACTAGGGGTATGTCAAATTCATCACTCTTACTCTCCAAATAAATATCACAATCACCTATTAATTTGTTTTTCTTCCTGAGACTAGCCCTCATTGCAGAATTAGCTGCCCTCTTCTTAGCTTGGATGTAATGCTTCTCACAAACTGTTTTATCTGGCATAGACATGGCAGTGCATCTCCATTGTTTCCCATCTGACCTTTTGCAACGTAAATCATCTGGAATCCCAACATTGTCCTCACCATTACCTGAGGAGGATCGCAGGCGATCCATTGAAGTCGAGCGCCAAATTTTAGACAGAGATGAGCACTCCCAGATATTTGTTACTAAGCCACCTGTTACAGGACATCAATTGCCCATGATAAGAAGAGAATTAAGACAGCAGATTTGTAGGCACCTAACCAAACAAAAACATAAAATTGCAACCAGTGACAAAATTAAAGAATTCATACTGAAAAGAAGAAACTAAGAACAAGAAATCATTGAAAGTACATGAGATTGATCAACCAGCAATTCATGAAGAATTTCTGTGAAAAAAAACATCACGTAAATGAAGCTAACCAATAAAAGAAGGCTCAAATTAGAAGATCCCAAAAAGAAAGGTCCTGCCAAGCCATTCAATTTCCCCAAAAACAACAAAACAAACTTCCCTTGATGAAATTCTGCGACTTTAACAAGAACACATCCACATGCTCATTAAACAACAATAGAACGCGAATGGTAGAAAGATAGCATTGATCCATAACCTAACAACACACAAAAAGTCACAAAGCAGATATGATATCAAAGCTGGGAACAATTAGCTATGCTGCCACTAAGAGAGAAAACGTGCCCTTTTTGTCTTTTTATCTGCAGATGCATTGGAAATTGCAGTTATAAGCATTAACATGCTATTATATGCACAGACTTGTATATGTACAAAAAGAAGAAGTCGCAACACCGAAATTACCAGTAATGTTAATAGTGCCAGCCAGAAACAACGCAGTCTATCTTTGGCTTACAGCCTACCTAGGCAGTAAAGAGACAAGTACAAATCCATTCCAAGGAACTAGACACTTGCAGAGAATGAAGTTAAACAATTTCCAGCAAGAAGTGGAGAAAGATTAGTGAACCAATTATAATAGTGTCCTTCTTTAGTTTTAAAACAAACCCTTTGGTCACGTTCTAAACAACCAGAAAAAGAAACACCTAAGATCAAAGGGGAATAACAAAAGCAAAAGAAAGCAGAACAAGTGGGTAATACAAGTCTTGAGGGAAGAAAGAAGGGAAATAATTGCGGTCAGAAAACCCAGATCCAAAAGAACCAATGCTAGCGGAAAAGATCAAGAAAGCATAAAAGTTGAAACGAATAAGAGAGGAAGGAAAGAAGGGGTTTTACCTGAGAATTGGAGTTTGATTGATGAGCTATAACTAGGTAATGCAAGGGGACAATACTAAAAGGAAACAACAGATCATGGGATTTCTTATAATGATAATCAGCGAATTCGAAGAGCTGGTTCCGTGTATATTTTCCGAGTCCAACTCCAACTCGAAGAAAAGAGATCGCCTCTCGCTCCTCGCCGAAATCCCCTTTTCTGTGTTTCTTTGTCTTTGTTTTGGCTTTTTCCATAATTTTTCTTTTAAGAAAAGGAGTTTTTAAAGTCTCTGTTTTTTTTTTTTATAAGGTCTTTCAGATCAGACAACTGCGGCCCGAGGAATGATGTTCCAGTCACCCAGCAAGCTCAACTCTGTTACCCTCTGCAATGTATGTACTTTTGTATTGTATGTTCTGCGTATGTACTTTGGACATACATATGAATGACTATACTCTCGACGACTGCGTATGCAACCGTCTCTATACACAAACCGTATACATTCTTTCAGAAAATCAGTAAGAAAAAAAAAATCTCGCTTACAACATAACAAAATGAAAACTAAAGGACGGTACACGTATGGATAGATATTTTATTTAAAAATAATAACAAATTTATAAAATAATATAAGAAGTAGTTTCCTCTATAACGGTTAAATATTCATGTAGTCCTTGTAGAAACTTCAATAACAAAATAAGTGGCTAACTCAATCATGTATCTTGTAAAATATAAATGACACAACATCATTAATATATTAAAGACTAACCATAAAAATTATAACAAAGTAAAATCTTATAATAAGTAAAATTTTACATTAAAATGGAATATTATCCTTTTTAGGAGATAAAAAACCATTTAAAATTGAATAGAATATAATTTAAAAGTTAAAACTATCCAAAAGAATGTTAAAATTGTTTGTTTATACCCTTGCAGCTAATTGATTGGGTGCAATTTTATGTATGACGTTATTATTCAATTAATAAAAAGGCATTCTTTATTTTTTTTATTAATTTAATTACATTTGATGTTTTAATATTAAAGGTAAAACCCTAGAATAATTACTATGTAATTGAAATTATGATGAGACCATAATTGTGAAATTTAATTTATATTTATGTATTATTCCTAAATTTTTCTAGTTGTAGTTTCATCAAGACGGGATATTGTTGAAACGATAAAACTAGCATACATTATGTTTCTTTCTTATGAAGAAAGTAATTAATTTCATAAATTAAATTATACCAATACTTAAACTAATATGTGGGTGATTATTAAAGAATAAATCACTAAACTGACCCGACAATGAGAATCCCAAATGGAATATTACTTATGTATCTGTGGATTTTCTCATAATAATGGTTATACAGCTGATTCTTAGATTTGAAATTACCAAGCTATCTCGTATGAAAATTATTATGTTTTAATGCTACTTATGAACCGTCCTAAGATAATTCACTCGGTAATGATTGGATGCAATATGAATCATACGAAGATAATTGAGTTAGTCAATAAAGGATTCGTCACTCTAAAGTAATTAGAGAAAATATTCGACTGTTCTTGATTAGTACTGATTTATGGAATTCTCTAATCAAAGTGAATTGAAATTTGAATAGGCATTTTCAAATATTAATTATAAGTTAATTACTAATTAGCAAGAACGAATATGATTGGATGAAAAGAGTAGACATTGTATCTATTCTCTGTCCAATTGAAATATTGGATGACGACATGATTACATTATACATCATAACCGTTGAACAAATTGAGTTAACCACTTTGACATTTCTGATATTTGAGTGGCCATGACATGTTCCTAGACGTCAATCTTGATTTATAATTATAGAATTAGAATTTATAATCATTGTCAATATATTATAAACATAATGGGTCACACATTAAAGAGTAATTTGTGAAAGAAAAATCAATTTAATTAAATTGGACTTAATTATAAAGTTTGAGGAACTTTAAGAATCAAATGTGGGATATTTGATTTAATAAAATTAAAATAATTATAATTTGATTTTGATTATAATTATAATTATAATTAAAGAATTTAATTTTAATAAAAAAATTTAAAAATCCTAATGATTTTTCTATAAATAGGAAGAACATTTAGAAGCTAGCACTTTTGTTTTCTTTCTCTCAAAAGGTCTTGAGAAATTACTCTGTAGATGTCATCAGAGGCTAAACAATTGAACAACTTGTGGTTGACAAATTGGAAAAAGTTTCAAAGGATTTTCAATAGGAACACGAACAAGGTACGATTTGTTGTTCGTATTTATGTTTTATTTAGGTTTATTCAATTATCGGGATCCGTTCAAAATTTATAAAAGATTTCATTTTTTACTACGTATGTGATTCGATCACGATTGGATTCTAACAAAAATTTACATTAAAGAATGTGTCTAATAATTAGAAGGATACTAATATTAAAAATAAAAAATTTTATTTTTAAAACTAGCAAAAGTATATATAATAGTAATCTAAATATACAAAATACCAAATATTTAAGATATAAAATATCTAAAAATGTTACTTTTTTAGTTGTGTCAAAATTGTTATGTAATATAAAGATTGTACATGTTAAAAATATTTTTAAAAAATAGTAAATGATAATAAAATTAATAAAACTGGAAATGTATCTCAAAACAATTTAAGTAGTAAAGATCCATTGGACTAACCAAAAATGCCCGTACTGACCATAACTAATTGATACAATTTTTTAAAAGAATGAAATTAATTCATTGGCCATAAATTAATAACAAAAGTTTTTTCAAACAATTACACGAAGCGTAAAGCCTTTTGCTCGCTATATTCTTTCTTGCCTCTTTCTTACATATTCTTTTTTTTTTGTTGCCGACGAGGTGTCCTAGGGGGGTCACAACGATGAGAAGGCACTTTTAAGCCATCCACACCCAGACTAATCCCTGCTCGAGCCGGGTAGATCCTTTGTGGGAGGCAAAACTCTAGCCCCAAGTTTGAAGCGGCTGCATACATGAGGGAGGTTTAAACCCACGATCTCACTTAATCCAGAAAAGCCCCTTACTAACTCACCTGCGCCTTGGGGTTTTTCCTACATATTCTTTTATTTAACATGAAAGTGACGCTAACACTGTAACACACGTTCACCTACGTAAAACAGGCAGACACCACTTGTTTTTTGCATGCATATGTTTGCTTCTACCTCTTAACGTGCTTGTCACCTTAAATTCCTTATTTCATAGATTTCTCCAATTTTGCTTTGTTTGTTTACTAAATTCTTTTGTTTACGTATATCCAGCAGTGGAGTATGATTTGTTCGATTAAGCGATTAATGCTCCTGGGTACACCTCTGAAGGAGCGCCTATTCTTTTTATCCCACAAAGCCATTTACAAGTAAGATAAGGTGATTGTGTATGCCCATTTCCTCTCTCTGGTTTTATGTATTAATCTTATACTCTATGCAATGATTTCTTGCCATGCGTCTGAGGGATTCACCAATTCACACTTTTGAGTCACCACTTTCCATGCCCTATTTGAGTAGGTGCATATTGGAACAATAAGTGATCAAGTGATTATTGTTCACTTTCACACAAGTAGCATCTATTTAAGGATTCCTGGATATCTACTTAATTTGTCAATAGTTGGGAGTTTTCCTTTCGCTACTACTATTCACAAGATGTGCGAAGCAGGTGGTTGAGCTAGCTTGGACCATAACAAGTCATGTCATCCTACTTCTGGTTTATAATTCCAAAATAGATATTTTGCTAACCTATTTGAAAATTCCTCTGATTTTGTGTTTATCCAAACTGTTGTTTCTTCCTTTCCAAGGATTAGAATGGTATTCAATAAAAGATACCTTCCTAAAAATCAAGTCCTTATTAAGAACGACTTGACATTCTACTCATAAGTATCCTTTAGTGGTTGAAGAGGTAGTTGAGTATCTATGGCATCATGTGGAGACCACCTATCACTCCAAAAAAAAAGGATGCTCTTACCATTACCAACTTTGTAGGAAATTGATTGCCTAATGTTATCCCTTAATTTCAATATGAACTACATCGTAGAAGATGCTCTTTTAGGATTGGTTATAATCCAAAGATCATAATAGCAGTGAACTCACTTAACCCATAGATAACTTTATCCTTGATGAGTGTCTAAATTCTCCTAGCAAGCATTGTTATGTTTGCCACCCTTAGAGGGATAAATTTCAATCCTCCATGGCTTTTGGGAAAACACACATCTCTCCATTTAATTCTTGCTTGTTGCCATCCTTATTACTTTCATTCCATAGGAACTTCCTTAGAAGTTTATCAATTAATTTATTATAGACATAGGTAGAGCTAAGTGAGAGACCTAATATAGGTTTATAGAATTCAAGATTGATGAAATTGATTGAGGCCAGCTTGCCATGGATAAAGATTTGGAGCTCCAGCTGCTTATCTCAATTGAATTTTCATTATTAGAGTTTTGAAGTCTGAATAGGAAGTCTAATAGAAGGCACATAAATACCTAGATAGGTAAAAGCAAGCTTCTAGTGTTTAAAGCTTATTATGGTAGCAAAACAATAGCCAATATAGGATGGACCTATTGAGAGAAACATCCCACTCTTTTCATTGTGAACCTACATCCTATAAATCTTATTGAAGATCTTTATAGTAGTCACAATAGAGGATATTGACTGATGATCAACCCTAGAGAAAAGGAGCAAGTTATAGGCAAAATTTAGGCTAAGAATTCCATTCTTTTTGCATCTAAAATGATGTTTAAAAAGCCTACTCCTTTCTACCACCCTTACAAGTAACACGTTGAAAATGTCTATTGAAATAGAGAATAAGTATGGTGAGATAGAATTTTCCTGTCTCTATTCAATGAAAATACCTAAAAACCCATAGCCTTTGAGACAATTAATAATGAAACTCCAATCCATTGAAACATAAACTTTCTGGAAGTCCACTATTAGAGTACATTTCTTGCATCCTCTCTTCCTTGTGTAGTAAAAGCTCCTATATAAGTAAAATAATGTCCCCAACTTGTCTTTCTAGAATATAGGCTCCTTGTTGGTGTCCAATTATGTAGGAAGAACCTTTCTTAACCTCTTATTTGGATTTTTAAGATTAGCTTGCAAATGGAGTTATGATAGGCTATAGGGTTAAAGACTTTGAATGACTAATGTTGATTTCCTTTAGAAATTAAGCTAATGAATGTTCTATTTATCTCTCGCAGAAGTTTCCTTTCCTTAAAAAAAACTCTTCTATTGCTTATGTAATTAGATTTCCAGCAAGAGCCCAAGCTTTTTTATAAAAGAAAATGTTCAAGTCATCAGGTCTTAGAGCTTTTGGGGGACTTAAGGCTTTGAGAGCATTCTCAACCTCTAGTTTGGAGAAAGTAGTTCTATCTTAGCAAGAGAAAAGATGATCTTATACTATCTCCCTGATGAGATGATAAGACGATTTGACACTGAAAGGGACTCCCAGAGTACTATTGAAATAGGCTTCTACTTCTTTTATTTTATCTTCCTTAAATGTGAGAAGTGTTTCATCTTTTCAAAGAGAGATTATCCTATTTATAGAATTCCTTATTGCTACTCTCCTTTGAAAATGGGAAATGTATTTTTATGTCCCTCAACAATCCACATATCCCTTGATCTTTGCTTTTTGATGGAATTCTCAACTTCTAATGCTTGAGGATATTTTTACAAAGCCTGTATTTCAAGATCTTGAAGATTGGAGTTAATAGGATTAAGATAAAGGTCAGCTTATACCTTGTATAGGAGCTATTTTTCCAAAGTTAGAAAATGATGAGTGTCACCAACTCTCTCTTTATTGAAAATCTTGAGCTTCTTTTTTAACTCTTTGGAAATTCTGCATACATTTAAACTGCGTGGAACCTTCTGCTCTTTCATTAATTCCCATGTTTGCAGCATGTTCAAATCTAGTGAGCTTACTTAGAAAATTGTCGAACCTAAGTAGAGACCTTTTAGGTTTATTTATACAGGAATTATGCACTATAATGGGTGACTGATCAAAGCATAATATGTTAGGAAACATTATGAATGTACTAGCAAAGGTTTGGAACCACTACAAATTGGCTATACTCTTATGTAGCTTCTTCCTAAGTACCCAACATCCTCTTTATTTGTTACACCAAGTATAAAAATTTCCACCAAAAGGAAGATCTTCCATTCAAGTATCTCTTATACATTGCTTGAAATCACTACATTAACTCTTCAGGCAGCTATTTTCTTTTACTTCATTAAGGAGCAACTTGGAGTTAAAATCACCAAGTATAAGCCAAAGATTTTTTATGGATGGGATTAACTCCTTTAGCTTATTCTAGAGATATATTCTTTGGAATCTATGATTATGGCCATAGATACTTATGATATAAACTACCTTTCGCTTCATCTTAAGATTGATCTTTATATGAGTCATTTGCTTGTGAATTAAGGCACTTTGTAATTCAATCTCTCCTTATTGTATAAGACCATAATTTTGCAATTATGATGATATAAGTAATTGTACAACATTCTCCAACTACTAGAAAAATGATTGAGAATGTTGCATTTCTTCTTTTTAATTATTGTCTCCAAAATGAAAAAAACATGGGGCTTATTTTCATAAATAAAGTCTTTAATAGCCAGCTAGTTTGTAGGGGAATTCATTTCGTACATTCCATGCAACTATAGTTATGAATCCATTATGGAAGAAGACTTTTTCTTTTTCCTATTGGATTTTCTTCTACTTGGTACAAAATTCAGCCTGCTTACCTTATGTTGATTGACTCCCTTCTTTTTGGGATTGAATCTCAATCCCTTTACTATTTTGGTCATTAAAAGCATCACCAGTTGTTACATCTACTATAACATTCTGTTATGCCATGTTAAAGGTTAGAACCCTAGAATAATGTACATGAGAGTTTATTGTTAGAAAGTGCATTTCATGCTCATGCATAATATAGCACACACACACATGTGATTATTACTCATTGCACACATTAAAATGATTATACATTCATTCATTGACATTTTCCGGGTATAGTTGATTTATAAATGTGATTTTTATTGAGAACTTTGGATTATATGTCTTAAAAATTGATTTAGTGATAATAATTGTTGATCTAGAATTTTTAGTAAAATTTAGGAAAATTTTGAAATTATGAGTATTTATGGACTAGAAAAAATGTCAAGTGGCAAGACAATTGATTTATAGTAGTAGAAATAAGTGTCAAATAGCAGTTAAAATAATTGGCTAATGGTATTAGGATTTGTTGAGAATATGATATTGAATATTAGGTGACATCTAAGTAATCTTTTCATCCCTAATGGATTTGGAAGAGTAAGGAGGAAAGCTGCCTTGCATGATGCTATAAAACCAATTAGAACAGTTCTAACATCCCTTATCAATTAGTGCACTCACTGTAGTATTAATTGACTAGAAGAGCCTTAAAGAGTTATGGTATGGAAGAAGATAAAGAGGACAAATAGGGGAATTATCATTCTATAGATAGGAGTTAAGTCGATTACCAATCCTAATTTGGATATAAGACTTAATAGTCCCTGAGCTTTAGAATCTAGTTCATTCTATAAGAGAAATCAAACTTGGCTTTGATAGTCTATAGGTTTTGTCCTTTTAAGTAGAACATATGAGACTATTTTACCCATAAGGAGTCCTTCTCACTTACAATTCTCCATTGTATTTTAGACAAAAAAGACTTATTCACTAGTTGTTTAAAGAGGATCCCCAAGCTCCCTTATCCTTTAGTAAAAAATTCTCTCCTAATGCACCTAAATATAAGGTTTAATGTTAATGTCATCAGACCATAGAAAGTTTCTCAGGAGTTTTTATATGTCCTTGCTTAACCTCCTTTGGGTCCCTCCTTCTAATTTGATCAAAAAGTGGTAGTACCCCTAATAGGAGATTCTCCTAGAAGAGATAGGGTCTTATAGGTACTTGAATGGTGCGGACTTAGAAACTCATCTAGTGATGTTCTCCAATTCTTGGATAGATTGCATAAAATCCATAGATACCATTGTAAAGCTCTTGTCTTTGATAATATATAAATTAAAAAGATGAATAAATTCATCCAACGATCTCATTAAGCAAGAGATTAAAGAGTTGTTAGCCTTATATAATAAAAGGAGATCATTTACAAAAACTAAATGAGTTGCTTGTTGCATAAACCTTTTCTTGTAAAATTTGAAACTCTTGTCAATACTAATGTTTTGATGAATAATCCTAAAGAGGATTTCTATATAAATTATAAGTAGGTAAGGTTCCTTTAGCCCCCTTGAAAACACTAGTTTCTTCTCCATTTACAATCATACTAAAAGAGGTTGTGGAACTATAATGGTTAATCCATAAGATGAATATCTCTAGAAATCCCATTGCTCTTAGAAAATGAATGATAAAGTCTCACTGTACAATGTCAAATGTCTTGTGAATATCAATATTTAGCATATAATTCTTGCTTAATTTCCTTAGGTAATAGTTCTTGAATAAGTCTTATATTATCAACAAATTGTCACCTATGCACCTGCCCTTAATAAAAGCTACCTAAACTTAATTCATAATGCTTGATAAATCCTTCTTAAGTCTTCTAGAAAGAACTATATAAAAGATCTTATAGAAAATATTATAACAAGAAATGGACTTATATTCCACTGAAAAATAGGGACTAAAGGAATTGGAGACTAAGAAGATGCTATTACAAGCCTTTAGCATTATAGAGTTAGAGAAGAATTATATAATTGTTTGAACTACATCCATTTTAATAAGCTCCCAAGATTTATATAAGAAAAAACGTTTGAATCCATCTAGTCTTGAGGCTTTATTGGGATCGATGCTAAACACCACCTTTTCAATTTCATCAAAGGAGACATGTTTGCCTAGCAGTTCACTTTAGGAGCTAACGATCAATTTTATGACAAAGTCTCTAATAGAAAAAGAGGAGAGATTAGAAGCTTTTAAAGTTCTCAATATCTTTTCAAAGTAGCCCTTAACATAACTCATAAGTTCTTTTTGATCAAAGAGTACAAACCCTTCCTTATTCAGTAAATAAGTGATCCTATTCCTATTCCTCCTAATTATAAGGGATCTATTAAAAAACTTAGTGTTGAATCACCATCTCTAAGACAAAGTACCCTGAATTTTTTCATAATTAAAGAGTTATATTCTTCTAGAGCTTTCATATATTCATCCAAATCTATTTTTCTAACTAGCTTTTTTATATCCCCTAAATAATCATAAAGGTCCCTTTGTCTGATTAGTAGAATATCACCAGCCTTGTCAATAGATTATTTGGAATTATTGGAAGAAATTTGGTTAAGCTTCTTTAGTTTGTCCTTAATATCCACAAATTTTTTATAGAATTTGTAAGAAGCATGGACCTAAATACTTATTTCCAAGCCCCTTGACACTATTTCATTAAAGCCCTTCTTATTATAAAGATGATTGAAAATTTTAAGTAAAACATAGGCTATCAATCAATTTGTGTGATTTCTATTAGAGTGTGATTAGAAAATAGGCTATCAATGAATTCTACACTAGTGTTCTAGAATATTAATAACCATTTATAATTCAAAAGGCACCTATCAAGTTTTCTCCTAATTGAACAATCATGTTCCTATCTATTACACCATATGAAATGATATCTTACTAATTTAAGATTTGTTGCCTTTAAGTTAGATGGCTAGAATTTTAGCTCCTTTCAAGGCTTAGTTTTACTCCTAGTACCTTTAGAATCAAATGCAAGAAGTTTGTAATTAAAGTCCCCTAATAGTAGCTTGGGGTCCTTAATTATGATTTTATTTGTCATTAGCTCTTTCCACGATAGGGATCTTTCGAATGAAAATTATAGGCATAAATGAATTTGAGCCAACATGTCCCTTGTCCTCTAAGTTCTATAAACAGGTGGATGCTTTAGATAGAAGTATGAAAATTTTAAATTTTTATAGAACTCAAGTCATAAGGTAAAATAATATGATCAAAGTAGTGGTGAGAATAGTTAGTGATTAGTTTCCATTTGTTATTAAGTATCTAGAGGTTAGAATAATTCTCATATCCCATTTTGGTCTCCAAAAGGCTAAAAATCATAGGTTTTATTGAATTAACATAGTCAGTTAGCATCAATTACTTCTTATGGTTATTCAATCCCCTTATATTCTAGGCAAACATAGGTATTACTTGATATGTAAAGTGGCCCTAACCTTAGCCTTACGTACATAATTTCTCCTTTCTATAGTTGTGAAACCCTTTTGAGTTTCATTTTGAGGTAATACCTAGGAGGAAGATGTCAAAGCTTTAATTTGATCTTAGAATTCACTCTCAAGAATATTATTCTTCACTATTACTGGAGCATTTTTGTTTAAGGAAGAGTCCTCTAGTATCCAGATTACATGTGAGGGTGTATTCTCCTATGAGTGGACTTCCTCCTCTACTTGACTTGGGGACTTCTTGTTTAAGGGAGTCAATATCTCCATTGGTTGGGATTCCCCCATCAATTCCTCAAAGTACCCTCTGATGAAAATTTTTACAATGGAACACCAGACTTTGCCAGGTTGTACAAAAGAGGACCTCCATTGATAAGTGACTCATATTGCGTCCTCTACTAATGTGTCATCCTTCCCTAGCTTCAATAAAGTAACTTCATCTGGGAGGTCATGCTTCACATCCATTTTGATACAAAATTTTTTATAGCCTACCCTCCTTTGAAAAGAATTTTCCTCATCTATACAAATTTGTCTACCTATATATCTTGCAAGTATATTTAAACCTTCTATAAAACAATATTTAAGGAGAATTTTATGGAAGTTAACCTAGATTGGGACTTGTTTCTACTTCACTTATTCAATCTTAATATATGATTTCCACATTTATAGGAAAATTAAATGGCTATTGTAATGTCAAAGACCAACTTCGATCACCTTTTGAGGTTTTCCTTTTTAGGAGAATTTAAAAAGGAACTAAGTGATCTTTATTAAGCATAACATCTAGGATTCCCTTAGCATTCTATTTCTTTAATGCCTTGTGCTTTAACGAATAGAAAAGCTTGTCTCTTACCCAAGAACATGCTTTCCATAATCAAAGACCAAAAACTTGCACCTTCCTTAAGGAGGGGGGGATACAATGCCAACTCCATCCTTAGGCATTAGGTGCTATAATGAAAAATAAAGAAGGAAGGTTCACCTAGTACAAACTTCCAATCAAGGGTGGTAACTCCAAAGGTTAGCTTTAGGGCACCTTTAAAACTAACATTATTGTTAGGTAACAAAGGTGTAGGTTACGTGGGGAAGAGGAGATCACTAGTAGAAGGACCAATGATTAACGGTATATAAGGGAAAGATAGTTTGGAAAAGTATCTAAGGTTTAAAGTCTCTATTGAAATAGCTATAAATGAAAAAACCAATGTCAAAAGAAAGGGCTTTCAAAAAAATATTACTAAAAATGGTAACAAGGAATAGGGTAGGAAAGTGAGAATTCCCTAAAACACCCTCTAGCCAGTCCACTTCTAGGCTCACCCTTTCTTATGACATAGGAATGTAAGGTACAGATCATGCATCTTATACATAATATATATCAAATATACGCAGCAAAAAATAAAAAGAAACCTCAAAAACTATATCTACTCATGCATTTAGATATAGAAAATAAAAACATGAACTATAAGATGTTTATATACCTTTTCGACGATCTCTTTCATTCTTTAATCTTCTCCAGGTTGGGTTGTCGTAAACCACAACGATCAACGTAGACTGTATCTAATGAAAGTCTACTTAAAGATAGAAGGATGAAACCTCACTAGGAGATGGCTAGAATTCTTTTTTTGTGCTAGCAAAGACAAGAACTCTTGTGAGAGTTAGAGAGAAAAAGAGTGTGTGTGTGAAAAAGATCCTTTCTTTCACATGTGTCTTACACAAGATGCACGAAAATCATCTATATTTTTTGCACCATTTGGCCTTCCATAACCACCATCACTAATGGAGAGTTAAGGGAAGTTAATGGTCATGAATAGCATGCATTAATGAAATTTATGAGAAGTTAATGACTATGAATAGCATACATTAATGGAAGTTATGAGAAGTTAATGATTATGAATAGCATGCATTAACGGAAGTTTTGGGAAATTAATGGCCAAATTGACAGCCAACAATTCTTGTTTCTAATCCATTCCATGCAATGTTTTCTACCACAATCACATCGCGATACAATCTCAAAACACTCTCTCATATCTTAAATCACCATTCAAGACCATTTTACTCATCATTTGGATCTCCTATGTTTGTGACTCATTAGGTTTCTGGTTATGTTGGCCACTTGAATTAACACTTAATTCAAGTAAGTTAAGAGCGGTATCTAGTAAAACGTCATGACCCTTAATTGACCGAAAGTTAATGGTTTGACTACGAACCTTTCCATATGCAATGTTGCCATGCAATTTGTCCTTTCACCATTTATACCCCACTTAGTTTAGAGTATGGTCAAAGTGTCAACTCCCACTAGACTGACTACGTCACATCTAGTCTAAGTGATATTAGATCTTGTCCTGAGGATCTGATTACTTTATATATCACTGAAGACTCTCTTCATGACACATATTTGCTCTGGCCAGAGACTCCCGAGTAATGACCACGACACCGGGGTATCATCTCCTTCTATCAGGAGTGGTGAATCCTTTATTGGCTACTCAATTACCTCTGAATACCTCAAGCTATACCCAATCACCACCCTATGAATAACCTTTGAAAGGCACCGATGAATGGAGTCAAAGCACAGAATCAGTATCTGAGATATCCTTGAGCGCCTCAAGTTAAAGGATACTTGCACCATTTCTATGATAAGATTATCATTGACACTGGAATAGAATATCGATATGATTGTCTCATAATAGGTCAATCTAATGTACTTACTACCCCTAGTAAGCATCCACATGTTAACTCTAAACAACTCATGTCTACAGCTTATGAGATCTACTACTTGATCCAATCAAGGAGTATAACATGTGCTAGTCTATCTGGATTAACGATATCCCATCTCATTAATCCTATGACTAGGGAAAGTTTAGATACTACCATAATTACACATGATAAGAATCTCATTACCATGATCTCATCATGATTTCCTCTATGCTATGTTTTGTATCAAGGACTTCATTAAATTAATTTAAGGTCAACATCAAATCCATAAATGCATGAACATCGAAATAATGAAAAATGCTTTTATTAATCATAAAATGATTTGTACAATAAGTGCTAAAGGTGATTGCCTTTAGAGCAATTCTCTAACAAACTCCCACTTGCACTAAAGTTAATCACGTTGATATGTAATACCATAGGCGTGTACATGTGACATAAAACTTTTTTGAGAAATAGGTTAGTCAA
This sequence comes from Erythroxylum guanchezii, assembly GCA_025629825.1. Classification (NCBI taxonomy): domain Eukaryota; kingdom Viridiplantae; phylum Streptophyta; class Magnoliopsida; order Malpighiales; family Erythroxylaceae; genus Erythroxylum; species Erythroxylum guanchezii. The sequence goes on from JAOTAX010000006.1 coordinate 18,933,832, forward strand.
CGGATCAACTATATTCTGATCGGTGGAAACTCTCTCTATCATTTCTACCAATGATTTCTCTAATCAAATGGTGGCCCTTGAGTACATGTTTAGACTTCTAATGAGACCTTGGTTCTTTCGCCTACGTTATAGCCCCGTTGTTTTCACAATACAACTACACTGGGTCAACAATGCTGGGAACCATACTAAGTGCCATGATGAACTTCTTGATCCAAACCACTTCCTTTGCCGCTTCTAAAGATGTAATGTACTTCGCCTCTATCGTTGAATCTACAGTCGTCTTTTGTTTAGAACTTTTCTAACTGACTGTACCACCATTTAGTATGAATACATATCTGGACTGGGATCTGGAGTCATCCCTATCAAATTGGAAGCTAGCATCAGTATACATGTTTACCATAAGATCACCTTCTTCATATACGAAGAATACATCCTTAGTTCTTCTTAAGTACTTAAGGATATTCTTGACAGCCACCCAATGACCCTTACTAGGGTCCGACTGGTATCTACTCGTGACACTTAGAGCATACAATATATCGAGTCTAGTACATAACATAGCATACGTGATTGATCCTATAGTTGAAGCGTAAGGAATCAAACTCATGCGAGTTCTCTTATCTTGTGTATTTAGACACATAGATTTAGAGAGTGTAACCCCATGTACCATGGGAAGATAACCTCTCTTGGACTGCTCCATGCTAAACCTCTTTAACATCTTGTCTATGTATGTAGACTAAGAAAGACTAAGGAACCTCTTAGATCTATCTCTATAGATTTTTAACCCCCAAATATAAGTTGCTTCTCCAACGTCTTTTATAGAGAAGTTCTTAGCTAACCAAATTTTGACTGATTGTAAAGTAGAGACATCATTTCCTATTAGTAATATATTATCTACATACAGTACTAAGAATATGATTGCACTCTCACTAACCTTCTTATACACGCACGGCTCATCCAGATTTTATGAGAAACTAAACTCATTGATTATCTCATCAAATCGGATATTCCAACTCTTGGATGCTTGCTTTAATCCATAAATGGATTTCTTAAGCTTGCATACCTTTTCTCCATTCATGGATATGAAACCATCAGGTTGTGTTATATACACATCCTTGATTAGGTTTCCATTAAGGAAAGTCGTCTTCACATCCATTTGTTATCTTATAATTATAATGAGTGACAATGGCTAGGACTATCCTAAGGGATTTAAGCATAGCTACTGGGCTAAACGTTTCATCATAATCAACACCTTGTCTTTGACGTTTTTATCCTTTCAGGTGGGTCAACTAAAGTCCATACTTGATTTTTATACATGGAATCCATTTCGAATTTCATAGCTTGAAGCCATTTGTCATATTCTGAACTCTTCAGAACCTCTTCATAGGTAGTAGACTCATTATCTTCTATGAGCAATACGTCATTAAGTTCACTTATGAGAAATTTGTGTCTCTCGAGAACATAACGTATCCTAACTAACCTATGAACTTCTTGTGTGTCAGAAGGTTGAACTATTGTTTCATATTCATGAATAATAGTCTCAGGTCCAGGCAGTTGATCTGTGTCTATTTGAGCATCTTGAACTTCCACAAGTTCAATTTTGCTCCCACTGTCTTCTCTTAGAAGAAACTCTTCAATAAAAAGACAACATGTTTTGAAACAAACACCTTTTGTTTCGAAACATGTGTTTATTTCAAAACATGGTATAACTGATAACCTATAGTTTCCTTAGGATATCTTACAAACAGACACATGTCAGATTTAGCTTCAAGCTTATCTGACTGAATCCGCTTCATATAAGCGGGACAATCCTAAACTTTCATATGAGGAAGATAGGGTTTCTTGTTAGTCCATATCTCATATGGAGTAACATCAGCTGATTTGGATGAGACTCTGTTTAATACATAAATAGAAGTTTCGAGTGCATATTTCCTAAAGGATTTTGGTAAATTCGCTAAACTTATCATAGACCTCACTATGTCTAACAAGGTTCGGTTTCTTCTCTCAGCCACATCATTGTGTTGTGGTATGTAAGGTGGAATCCACTGGGACAATATTCCATTATCCCTGAGATAATCCAAAAACTCTTGGCTCAAGTATTCACCACCTCGATCCAATTGAAGTGATTTAATAATTCTTCCAAGTTGTTTCTCAACTTCATTTCTGAATTCTTTGAACCTTTCAAAGGCTTTAGACTTGTATCTCATAAGATACATATACTCATATCAAGAATGATCATTGATAAGGGTAATGAAGCATATGAAACCACCTTTGGCATGTATAGACATCGAACCACATACATTAGTATGTATAAGGTCTAAAAGTCATGAGATGCCTTCTTCTACTTTAAAGACTCTAGATAGGCTTTACAGTTTTTCTTCCAGTGGTCATCCTTACCAGAGTGGAAGTAAGTTCTCTTCGAGACAGTCTTCTTTGCTTTCTTGACACCTTCCCTAGGCCCTGCAGATTTCTTTTTCTTTTGGCTATTTTTCTTCGAACTAGAAGAGTCCACCAACATCATAACCTTGTCTTTGTAGACAAATGGCAATTGCCTTGAGCATGTTGATCAGCTCGGGAATTGTAATGGATATATTGTTCATCCGATAGTTAAGCACAAATTATGAGTAACTATCAATTAAACCCATTATAATTAAGTCAATACTTAATTCATGATCCAAAACAAAACCCAAGGAGGCCAACCATTCGATGTAGCCATTCATCTTTAGTGCACCCTGCACTAGAGATGTCCCCTCAACCATCTTGGAGTAGAAGAGCAACCGCGAAGTGTCGAACCTTTTGGACCTTGCTTGCTTATGAAAGACCTCACTAAGATGATATACTATGGTATGAGCATCCATACCCTCGTGCTGCTTTTACAACTTCTGTGACATAGTGGCTAGCATAATACAACTAGCCATCTCGCTATCATCGAGAAGCTTCCTATATGCCCTCCAATCATCATCAAAGGCATCAGTGGCAGGGGGATTGGGAAGTGATTCTTCCAAGACATGACCAAGCTTCTCAAACTTGAGAACTATTCTCAAGTTCGTAAGCCAGTCAAGGAAGTTTGGTCCAATCAACTTGTTAGCTTCCATCAATGATCTTAGATTCACACTAGTACTCATGGTGTTGACTCGGGCAATAACAACCTTTCTTTAAAGAGAGAAAAAAATAGAATATACTTAAATGCATGTTTATAAGGACTTTAATAATACGCATTATGATTCCCACTATTTTTCACGAATTCATAACCCTTAATATCAAGAGAACTTGTAGAGAAATTCTCCTAGTGAGTCGATATCCAATATCTCTAAGAATGACCTTGGGTTTGCCCAGCAAGCCACTTTAGTTCAATTGGTAGGTATCGATCATACCAATTGCATCTCCAATGCAACTATCGAATCTAGTGCTGTCAACTGTTGATGTGTGCATATTCATTAGGATATCAACTCTCGACACGTGTACATCTAATGTACACTACCCAACTTTGCCTCTGCCTATGTTGATCTTGAATTTGCCTAATAAACCAACGCTTCTAGTTAAAACCGACCCATTAATTCGAAAATTCTGTTTCCATGGTTCAAACATATTCCTGTAAAGCGAGCTTGGGTTTGCCCAACAACCTAACTTTAAAAGGACTCTGGTTCTCGCCATATTAAAGGAAGACATTAATTTTAATATTCTCAGTGAGGGGTTTGACTAAGGTCTCATCTAACTTAGATGGTATTATATATATATATATCATCATTATCACACCCAATCCGAAGTCCCGTAGTGAAGTGGGGTTTAGGGAGGTCTGATAATATACAGCCTTACCCCTACATAATAGAGATGTTGTTTCCGGTAGACCCATATGCAGATGTGACAATAAAATAGTGATGAAGGTGAACAGAATAAATAAGTAAAAACTGGCCCGCAGAAAATTTAAGTAAATAGAATTACAATAAAATACATAAATAAATATAATATAATATAACTCGACTTTTAAAAATAAAATATATTTTAAAACTAAAATATAACGAAATATATCATCTCTTTATTTGTAGAAAAGCACTAATACCCAAATGATAAGATAACAATAGAGATCAAACAAATTAAAAAACACACACACAAAAAGTCGAAACACAAAACGTCTGAAACCGTAAGATTAAGCATAAAATTCAATCTTGACATACACCCAACAATATCAAATGCAGAGAGAACACATAATCAAACCCAGAAAGCACTACACGCTAAATCAAACAAAAAAGCTAATATTAAAAGCCAAAAAAATCATAAAGAACGAAAATTTTAGAAAACCCAACAAAACCCAAAAACACTAAAGCAAAAGAGACTGATTAATCAAAAATTATACCCGAAAAGAAGAGGTTGTGAAAAAGGAGAAGGAAGAGAGAGTGAGAGTGCCAAGGAAGAGGGAGAGCAACTTTTACATACCTCATATTCAATCTTAAAAAAGAATCGTTTGTTTACATACCTCGTCGAAGAAGGCATAACCTTCATGATAAAAAGGGGCGAGAGGATTGGCAGAGATCTGGTGCTCCTTCATCATCATCATCGTGTCTAACTTTTTGGTGCCCGTTGCTCTACTATCAGTGTGAAAAACATAAAAGAAAAAGGCAACAACTTGGATGCCTTGTGATCCATACAGATGATTTGTACCCATTTTAGAATCCTTTTGATCACAGCAAATGACTCAGTTGGCCAAAAAAAAAAGGAACACATCAGAAACTAATTTTTGTTTCAACAAAAAGGGACCATCCCATCAACCAAAACTCTGAAAGAAACAAACTTTAACTGATTCCTAGGAGTATAATCAGATCTAACCTAAAAAGCATCAGTCTCCAGAAACTTCAATCATAAACCCAGCCATGCAAAAGAAATAGAGACCAAAACAAAAATAAGCCAAACACAGACAAATCTCCACCAAAAAGGGGTAACAAAATTGAGATCGGAATGACTGTTGCTTCTAACACATGTTGAAAAAGGAAAGAACAGTGATACACTAATGTTCAAACTTAGTAAACCCACGTCCAAAACGAACCACATACTAAAATCTAAGTCAAAAAAGATTCAAACTTTCTGATCTACACCCACAAAAGACCAAAACTAGATCTGAATCAATTCCATTTAATTATAAAACATAAGCAAACAGACACTTACAGTAGGGAACACAGAGAGATCCAACCAAAACCCGTCAATATTGGCACTAACCCAAGTGATCCAACTGATTAACTTTACCAAAACTCTCTGAGCTTAACTCAAAATTACATCAATTTTAAGGCCCAAAATTGGCGACATACAAAGAGAGAAAGATAGGCTTACAAGGAACGGTGACCAAAAGGAGAATGTGGGAGTGGAGTTTGATTTGCTATAAGATGATGAATATGGAGATCGACTTCTATCTCTTCGGCTCCTCCTGTTGCTCTTATTTACTAATCATATATATAACTATAACTACATGACATGATGTGAACTATCCAATCAAATTGGGCCTAAGCCCATAACTATCCATCATGCAAGCCCACACATTCTCCTAACCATGCATTCTCTAATGAATATATGTAAACAGATCATTTTGATTATAACATCTTATGGATCCTAACATGAAAGCTCAATCCAACACTTAGATTTACTATCTTCCTTTTACTAACTTGCAAAAATTACTATTGTATGTTATTTCATTTGGAATTAATATTAATTTAATTAACATGAATGCCTAATTTCAAAATTTAATTCATAATTAATTTATCTTAAAATAATTATTTGATGTCCCAAATTAAACAACTTCAATTTTGTCACACATGCCAATTTTTCTAGTCTTATTAGAAAATCTATTGCTCTAATAAAATTAATTCAAAATTAATTTCTATAATTTCTCAAAATTTCCAGAACATCAAATCATCATTCCAAGCATCTCTAGGTCATTTCATGATAATAAAAATAATTTACAAATCACCCAAAAATTATTATGATAATCGAAACACCGATAAAACATAAAAAACGACAAATATGACTTCTAAAATTTTTTTGGAAATCAAATTTTGAGCAAAATCATTTAGGCAGGTATCAAACATCAAATTAACACATTTTTATCACATAAAAATATTTTTAAGGTTCTGGAACCGAAATATAGACTTACAAAAACATCAAACAAAACAGATCCTACAATTTTTGAAAAACTGCTCAGATCTGGAAAATTGTTTGATAAAATTATTAAAACATTTATAATAATTCTACAAAAATTACAGAGGCATAAACACATCCCAAATATGTTCAAATAAGTTTTCCATAATCAAATTCCACTAAAATTTTTCAATCACACTAAATCATTCACATACATCTTATGAACAAATTGGTGAGATAAAATAGTAAAAACAATTTTTCTATAATTAATTTTGAACAAAACATTACAGAACTCTAAGCTGTTACAACCATGAAAACAATTTTTACATGTCATGTATTCTACATCTAACATGGCACAAGATGGCTGTGATACCACTGTAAGGCTTCAATCATGCATCTCATACATAATATATATCAAATATACATAGAAAACAATAAAATGGAACCTCAAAAACCAGATCTACTGATGCATATAGATATAGAAAACAAAAACATGAAATGTAAGATATTTACATACCTTTCTGACGATCTCCTTCGTTCTTTAATCTTCTCTGCGTTGGGATGTCGTAAACCACAACAATTAACGTAGACCGTCTCTAATGAAATTCCACACAAAGATAGAAGGATGAAACCTCACTAGGAGATGGCTAGACTTCTTTCTTTGTGCTAGCAAAGACAAGAACTCTTGTGAGAGTTAGAGAGAAAAAGAGTGTGTGTGTGAGAAAAGATCATTTCTTTCACTTGTGTCTTTCACAAGATACACGAAAATCATCTCTATTTTCTGCATCATTTGGCCTTCCATAACCCTCATCACTAATGGAGAGTTATGGGAATTTATGGTCATGAATATCATGCATTAATGGAAGTTTTAGGAAGTTAATGATCATGAATAGCATGCATTAATTGTTGGACCCCGAACTTTTCTTGGAAGTTAGAACTATTAAATGAGAAATTGTTAGTGAATGTAGTAAGTTGATGATGAGTGGGTATATGTGTGTATGTTCTGTTATTAATGTTCATGATCAATCATGGA
>JAOTAX010000006.1:18952574-18965184 GCA_025629825.1 Erythroxylum guanchezii
TTCCGTCGCTAATTTGCTACGTTTTATTTTCCGTCGCTAAATGAATTTTTCACGTCGACATTAGCGACGGAAATATGATTCCGTCGCTAATTGGCTACGTTTTATTTTCCGTCGGTAATTTTCCGTCGCTAATTCTTACTTTTCTTGTAGTGTATATGAAGGCAATTATTACCTAAAAACACACTTGAAGTAGGATAAGTACCACAAATATCATATTACTCTCAAATTAAAAAAAACATACTAAATATGGGTATACAAATATAATCAATTAATAGTTTATCAAGAGTCCTACCCACAAGATAATCTATGGAAGAATCTTAATTGCTCCAGACATCCAAACTCTTAAGGATGGTGCACATAGCTAGTAGATAGCATTAGTTAGTTTCTTCATTAGGAAGTGCACTCCATTTCCCATCATCCAAAGTTGGGCCCTGAAATAATGGAAAAACTATGGTTTAAAAGAAGTCATACTCTTGGAGGGGAATATGATTCGATTCACATTTGAAATTATTAGTTATACTAAATAAATCTTAGGAGTGGCGCCTTGGCACATATAAGATAATCCTTTATTCCTCCAATTTTGGTCTCCAAGAATCAATTTAGAGATCATCAAGCAGACTAATATTCCTATTTGGATTAACTTAAATGGAGTTCCCTTGGAATATTGATCCATTAAAGAACTCAGTATGCTAGCAAACTTCTTAGGAAAACCTCTAAGTATGGATGACATTACTGCTAAGATAAGTAAGGTAAGATATGCCATAATGTTTATCAATATTGACTTAAAGAAAGAACTTCCACATTCTATCCCTATTATAAGACTTGGGGAAGGGAATGCACTTTAGGAGAACATGGTTAGGCTAGTTTATCATTGGAAGCCTTCCTTAAAGTACGAAGGGAGGCAATAGAAAGCAATAGGAAAAATATTTACTAGGGGAGACTATATTGAATTAATGGGAACATAATTAGGTTTTAAGAAGGCTGATCAATGTCCTTCGAGAATAAAGGCCAAAAAGAGAAATCAAAAATTACAAAAGAAGTAAAAGCTAACAAGGTGAGCTTTACATCAAACCAAAAAATTAATAGCCTAGAAAATAACGGAAAGTCTATTGAGTCCTTAAAAGAGAACAAAGATGAATAAGTTTCAATATAAGGTGAGGAATCTTTTGGTCAATACCATTATTTGCACTCCTTTCATAGTAGAATCACCACCATTAAAGCAAGAGGAGTTTATGGTTGTCAAAAGTAGGAAATTATGGAGGAAAAATAGGTCTAAGGGACTTAAACTCACCACTCAAATATGTTTATAATCTTTTAGAATGTTGGGAGAATTAACAACCCCTCTAAAAAGCAAGTGTTGAAGGATCTTTTTTAAAAATAAATCAACATGGATTGGCTTTTTCGAGAAAAACCTAGATTGGAAAACTTTTCTAATTGGAATCCTTTAAGTAGGCAATGGTTAATCATTTCAAATCACTAACATCGTCATTTTGGCAGGGTGATAGTTAATTTCGATAACAACTTAGTGTATAAATGCTTCAAGCTACAGACCAACTAATGCATTTAGAGTGTTATTAAATGCAAGAGAGAACTAAAGTGCTAGTAATTTGTATATGAATCAAACTTTACTTTCCAACGAAGATCTCTATGGGCAAAACTAAAGGACTTACATTGCCTAATTAGGGAGCCATGGTTGATCATTAGGGACTTTAAAAAACATATTGTGTAAACAATTCTAGAGAATTTTGACAAACAAGGAAGCACTTTGGACACAATGAATTCACACATATTTTCTTAAAGGAAGAAGCTTCTAGAAGATGCAAAACAACACAATCAATTCTTGGTTTATGAAGCAACTGTTAGCACTAAGAAGTCCAATAAAAGATGTCATATTCTGAATAATTGGGAAAGGAACTCTTGCCTACTTATGGTATGACAACTAGTCATCAACAGGTCCTCTAATCTACAATACACATCTACATAATCTAATGCAAACTTTTCCATACAATTCAAAGGCAGAATTAGTGCTACAAAATGGAGATTAGGACATAAGCTTTCTAATAAGCCTAGGAAATGCAGTACCTAGATTCTCAATAATACAAAATTAGAGGGTACATACATACGGGCCAACCATCAAACCAGAAAGTTCACCAACTTAATGTGTAGAACTCGGCCTAGCTCCCAGTACCATAAGTAAGCATGACACTCAATCATATGGGCAAAATGTTTATTCCCAAAGTCTCTTTCCTACTTTGTTTGATAGCAAAATAGAAACTTGCTATCTTAGACCACCTTACATTCCTAACTATTATGAATTGGTGCATTCTTTGTAAGAAAAATAATGGGAACCTTAACCCGATTTATCTTTTGAATGCCAATTCTCAAAAGAAGTGTGGGAAATGGTTAATTAAGTGAGGGAGCTCCCCATTTTCAATTGTATATAAAAAGATAAAAATGTTCAAAATTTCTCAGGAAAAAATTTTATATGGTTAGTAATGTATTTAAACAATATGTTTTAAAAAAATAAAGATTTTAAAGGAATTATAAGAAAACGAATTAAATACCATAACAATACAAAACACCTTAAAATATCATAATATTCAATTATATTGTTCAAAATATTCAGAATATGGTTGTAATTTCACTACTTATAAACATCCCGTAACAAAGCACCCAAAATTTCGACGAAACTCCTATTTTAACCGCATCTCAATACGACTTCATATGGTCATTAGAAAAACAAATATTAGAAGAAAAAAGGACAAATAAAACAACTATCTTCCACACATTTTCAATAATCAACGAAAATACGACAAGGAAAAACCCTGCGATTACAAAATCTCCACATCGGATCGGACGTTGGCTCGAAAAGAAAAATAAACAAAAGAAATGAATCCCGAGAGGAGGGATGTGAAAAAGCTGCATTAAGCATTACGCCGAACATTAGTGTTTTGATTATCATTAAATAAAATTCAGAATACGAAAAACCAGATTCTAATTGTAACCATTTCATTTCTCATTCCCAATCTTCTACATCAATTCTCGCTGGCACAGATAACTGAGGTAGAGAGAGAGAGAGATAGAGAGACATGGCAGCGTCGATGGCGAGGGTAAGCTCTGGCCTCGCTTATCCCGAGCGATTCTATGCGGCGGCGACCTACGCCGGATTCGACGGATCTCCGAATGCGGCCAACAATGTATCTTCTAGGTTCAAAAGCGACGCCGCCTTGCTCCTTTACGCCTTGTACCAGCAGGTTAGTATTGCAAACTCCCTTGGCTTTTACCTTCAATTCAGTGAATTAAGGTGATCCCTCGCGCGATCTCATCTCTGCTCATTCCTGTTACTTATTTCAAGTTTAGGAGCCAAACTGCTCGGATTTTGATAAATTTAAGCTTCCATTTCTAATATATTGGTGTTGAATCTTCTCATTAAATTGTTGATTACAGAAAAGTAGTCCCTGTATTTGAATTATCTACTTTTGTCATTTGATTTGGATGTCATAGTTAAACATATGGATTTGACCTGCATTATTAGGCGTTGCTAGTTTTAAGTCTTTGGTGTGTAGCTTGGACGGATCTGATACTAGTTTTGACATATTTTTAACTTGATCGATCTTAAAGTTGAACCGTTTGTTTATTGAATCCATGGCCCATCTTTTTCATATTATCACTAGGGGTTATCAAGATCATTGACGAGTTCCTGTCTTCATTTCAACCACTGCTGTCGGCAACTGCATCTTGGTTGTTTTTTATTAATTTTTTTATGGGGATGCTAATACTTCTTCCTGCATCTAATTGCTGACTTTTTTGGATCGAATATCTTGGGATATTAGTGATAGTCTTTCTTAGAGCGGTTGCTTTCTTGTTGCAAATTTCATTCCAGGCAACAGTAGGACCTTGCAGTGTGCCAAAACCTAGTGCTTGGAATGCTGTGGAGCAAGGCAAATGGAAAAGGTTGGTGTGCTCACACATGCATATACATCTCCGATTTGTTTAATTTTTTTCCTTCTTTCTCCATTTAAAATGTGATTACATTGCCTTTTATTTTGGTTTAGTTTTTAAAATTTTTAGCCTTGTGTTTCCTTTAAAAGATGTGATCACATACTTTTTATTTTGGTTTACATTTGCTTTACGACTCTCCAGCTGTTGTAGTTGTAGGGATTGGAGATCAATGATTCTTGCAGTATAATTATCTGCGAATACAAGTGCTCAAAGTTGGAGTGAGTAATGTGAAAATGAAACAAGAAAGATCTCTTATCCTGGAACAATTGTTATTTCATTTATCTTCTCTAGTAGTCTTGGGCAGCAGTGTGGTGTAATGTTGAATGCATTGACCCTATTGATTCAGGATTTGGAGGCTATTGATGATATTCTTGCTAATTTTGAATTTTATATTCACCATACATGGGCCTTTGGGTCTTTTCTCTCTCTTCCCTGCTTCCAGTGATACTCTAATCACATAATAGAGTAATTGTAGTGAGGTATACGAAGTTATTTGTTGTTTCAGGTTATTTCATTATTCTTTAGGGTAGACTTATATATTGTTCTCGTGCCTTCGACTCCATTAAGAATGGATTCTCTGAATGTTTTTGTGCTTGTGCAGCTGGCAGGGGCTTGGAAACATGGCCTCCACAGAAGCAATGCGTCTGTTTGTGAAGATATTAGAGGTCTACAGTGATACAAATATCTGTTCATGTTGTAATGGATGATTTTCACAAACTGATTAATTTCATTTCTCATCAACAGGAAGAGGAGCCAGGTTGGTATTCTCGAGCATCTAACTTTGTATCCGAGCCTGTGATGGACATGCAAATCAATGTGAGTATCTCGGTTATCATGTCAAAATTTTCTGTTAGTAATAGCCGAAAATGTTATGGTGGTTCACTCTGTTCTATATATTGAACATAATGCAGTACATCTCAGTGTTGTGTTAAGACTAAGAGTCTCGACAACATTTACCCATAATCTTGATCTATGATGACATGGAGTTCATTTAGGTGGATAATTGTTATATTCCAATGACTGCTTTTTGATGCTATCGTTCACCTTCTTTTTATGCCACTTAGCTGCATGTATGGAATCATGAAATATTAGGCAGTTCATTCTGTATTTATGTGGTAAGCTTGGTCAATCTTATCAATTTTCTGCTTTTGACACTGGCAGCATGTCCCAGAACTTGACCCTGTTGTTGAGAATGGTAATTTGTTCCCTGAAATGAAAACCATTTCAACGGAGAATGGTAGCTATGTGGAAACACAGGACAAAGATGTTGTCTTGGAAGGCCTTTCAGCAATTGCTGTCTATGATCAGTGGGTTGCACCTCCAATATCAGGCCAACGCCCTAAAGCCCGTTATGAGGTGCATATTTTTATTAGCGGATTTCTCTTGGTCCTTTCTTTTCATTCCTGTTCTTGTCATTATCTTTTTCGCTCTAATACTTTCTTCTTCTTTTTTTCATTTAATGTCTTATTTCCTTTGCAGCATGCTGCAGCCATTCTTCAAGATAAGATGTATATATATGGAGGAAACCACAATGGTCGTTATCTAAGTGATCTTCATGTAAGCAAAGGAACTGCATATATGCAAATGTGAATTTGTTAAACATAAATCCCTGGAATTCAACTTCATATGTTGTTCTATCTTGTTTTTATGATCTAGTCCCAGGATATTTGACATGGTACATGCACATTCGCTCGGAAATTTTGATAGCATTAACAATTATCTCTATGTTTCCAAAACTCTATGATTATGAGGATTTTGTTTTTTTTTTTCTTGTCACATGTTCACATTTTACCTTTGGAGAAGGTTAACTCAATGTTGTTTATTGCTACATTATGACTTACTGTGAAGTTGTAAATTTGGAGCACAAACAGGCACTGGATTTGAGATGTTGGACTTGGTCTAAGATAGAAGCTAAGATTGGAGCAGAGTTACAGGATTTTTCTCCAACTGCGTTGACTTCTTGTGCGGGTCATACATTGGTTAGTTTATAGATTAATTTGTTATTCTCTATTACCATTTAGAAGTCTAAGTTTGGACAAAAAATATCTCTCGGATAATAAGACAATTGTGATATCATATTTTATGTCTGCCTTGTTGTGCAAATAAGACTGTTTGTCTTATTTTTATTTTTGTAGATACCATGGGAGAATAAGCTCATATCTATTGCAGGACACAGAAAGGATCCTTCTGAAACTATCGAAGGTATAGCACAATAATTTTGATTATTTTCTTGTAATTTACATCTCCTCACTGATGCATTTTCATTTTTTGTGACAGTGAAATCTTTTGATTTACAAACTTCTACTTGGTCAATCTTAAAGACTTATGGGAAAGCACCAGTATGTGTTTTTTTTCCTTCTTTAATCTGTCAGCGATCTGAGTCTGTCAACTGGAAAATGTTATTATGAATGAAGTATATGCCTCTTCTCTACAAGTCAAACCTGTGGTCTGTTTACTAGCAGGAGAAGGAAAATTAACTTCTGGTTATCTTGATAGCCCAAGATACTGAAGAGTCTTAGAGGCTAAGTTGTTACTTCTTTTGCCCTAGTTGCAGATGTTGCTGCATGATATTGAGCTAAAACTTCGTGAACATCTTGTTACTGATTAAACTTAAATGAGCTTCGAACTGGAATTTTCTGAACCTGTATAGCACTGCTATTAAAAGTGCAATTTTAATCCTTTTATCTAGTGAGACAGATTATGTTTGTCAGTTCTATATAGGTTATTCTGATGTTTTAGAACTTTTAATCACAATTTGTAGGTTTCACGCAGAGGCCAATCAGCTACCTTGGTTGGTACAAGCATTGTAATTTTTGGTGGTCAGGATGCTAAGAGAACTCTCTTGAATGATCTGCATATTCTAGACCTGGAGACCATGACTTGGGATGAAATTGATGCTGTGTAAGGAAATTCCACAAAATTGAGAAGCTACCATCCGTTTTGTTTTTTATGATATATTCTTAGTAATATTTGGCAGTTAGGAACGATGTGAAATTAATCTTGGGCATTAATGAACTAGTTTCCTTTGGTGCATGAATTATAACTTCAAATTTTCTATTTGGTAAGGAGGTCAATTATTTGAATTAAAATTTTATTCCTTGTGTCGAGTGGTTTTCCTGTAAGTTACGAATTCTCTATTTCTTGATATTACAAACTATTGTTATGCCATCCAACTTTGAAGCAATTTATATGTTGGCATAGTGGTTTCAGTGGGTTCTAATCGATCATGAATTTGATATACAACATGCTTATATAGTGGGCTACCTCCATCTCCAAGGTCTGATCATACTGCTGCTGTGCATGCGGATCGCTACCTTTTTGTCTTTGGTGGGGGTTCACATTCTATTTGCTTCAATGATGTACATGTGCTTGACCTGCAAGCTGTAAGATTGAAAATCTATTAACATACTTTGGATACTTCTTTCCTATGCTTCAGGAATTTCCGTAATCCATCCTCTTCAATTGATTGCAGATGGAATGGACTAAACCCACACAACAGGGGGACATACCAACTGCACGGGCAGGACATGCAGGTGTGACAGTTGGGGAAAATTGGTTTATTGTTGGTGGGGGTGACAACAAGAGTGGTATGTACTTTTGCAGCCATGAATTTCTCTTATCTTTGCACCCTGAATGAAAAGTGACAAAAAACAAGACAAGGAATAAATAACTCAGAAGGTTTCTTTCTTTTTTTTCCGTACTTTTGTTACTTCCGACATGCAAGAGGCAGTACTTATCTCTTAGGGATTTAGCCTAAACTTGTTTTTTAAGTAGTTTTATTATTATTATTTATTATTATTTATCTTTTTCCTTATTTTTAATTTTTTAATTTTATTTTTTTTCCCCTCTTCATGTGGGTCATTTGGAAATAGCCTCTTTATTAGTTAGAGGTATGGCTGTGTACTATTGGACTTTCTTAGACCTCGCGTGTCAACGGGATTTTTACTAGATGATGTTGTTTACTTTTGACATGCAATCCTTGAACAGGCTCAGTTTATGTGACTATTAGTCTCACTGGAAGAAAAGGGGAAGAAATTTGTCTAATTTATCTTTTACTTTATAATTTCATAAGCACAAGTTTCTTTTCTTTTCGACTCTTCTACAGGGGTCTCAGAAACTATTGTTCTCAACATGTCTACACTTGTTTGGTCTGTTGTAACTTCCATTCAAGGACGTGTTCCTGTTGTTAGTGAGGTATTTCTTACACATTGGAAAGCTTTATACATTTTAGTGGGAATAGTTTAACTGTTTTCTTTACAGGGCTTGAATTTGGTGGTGAGCTCCTACAGTGGCGAAGATATTCTCATATGTTTTGGAGGATATAATGGGCATTACAGCAATGAGGTTGGTGGTACTTTAAACTTCTCTGTGTGGTTATCTCTCTTATAGTTTTTCCTCTTACTGATTTTGGTGACTCACTGGTAGGTCAATGTCCTTAAGCCAAGCCTCAAATCTACCTTGCAATCAAAGATAATGGAGACTCCTGTGCCTGACAGTGTTTCTGCTATGCACAATGGAGCCAATGCTACCAGAGATGTGGAATCTGAGTTGGAAGTGGGCAAAGAAGGAAAAATTAGGGAAATTGTTATGGTTAATGCGGACATAGAGGCCATGGTATAAGAATTGAAAGCTATGTTCATTCGTTGGTTGGGTTAGAGAATTCAACGTTTATAGTTTTGCGTAGGTTTATAGTTAACATTTTAATTTTGGAGCAGAACTCTATAACCCAGGGAAGCAGAGAACTGGCTATTGCAAATTCGAAGGCACAGAATGAAGAACTGGAATCACTAATAAGCAAGGAGAAGTTGCAAAATCTCCAGTTGAAGACAGAGTTAGGTGAAGCTGAGACTCGCAACACAGATCTTTACAAGGTAATTACTTGAGTTGCTTTAGCAGGTTTAATTTCCTTATAAGTAAGATGCAGATGGCCACTTCAGATTAGCATCTTCTTTTCCCTTGCACTCCCATTAATTTTGTTCTCAACCCTGCAGGAGCTCCAATCTGTTCGTGGTCAATTAGCTTCTGAACAGTCGAGATGTTTCAAATTAGAGGTATGTCCTGAAATTTTTTTCATCTATTATTTTATTAATTCAGTTAAATGTTGTATATGCAACACTTATCTGAGAAATGGTATTTGCCTGCTGAATTGTCTCAATGGCATACTGCTTAATGGACGAAGATGATAAAAAAGTTTTTGAGATTACAATCATATGCGCCTGTTTAATTCTCTACTCGAAATCAACAGGTTGATGTTGCAGAATTACGACAAAAGCTACAAACTATGGAGACACTGCAAAAAGAACTTGAACTCCTCCAACGACAAAAGGCTGCATCAGAGAAAGCTGCCTTGAATGCAAAACAGAGGCAGGGCTCAGGTGGTGTCTGGGGCTGGCTTGCTGGAACACCTGGCGACCAAACAGAAAACGAGGCCTGAATTTTGTCAAAATATTTTAATTAGGAATTCTTAGATTTCATCCCGACTGATTACTTTTTGTATGTTTGTCTGGGTTTTTTCACAAAAGGGGAATAAGAATATCAAGCTTTTATTGGCGTATAGCAAAATCCCTTGAGGGGCTTTTGCAGGAATACATGCATTCTACTTTCATTTTGCCTGCCCTGTAAATTTTCATCCCATAAGATTGTCTGAGTATAGCCTTTTTCTTTTTTCTTTTCATGAATGAAATTGCACTTAGTATTTACTGAATTGAAGTATGTAATTCTTTATCTCCCATTCGCGGGAAAATAAAAAATGAAAAAGCTTATGATTGATATGTCGAAGTTATTGGAGAGCTTGCTGTGGCTCAACCTTTGTTCTTTTCTTCTTTTAGTTACATAACCCTGAAACAATTTAGGATTTGCTTGGTTAGCTCTATTTCTGAAACAGAAGTTACTTATTTCAGCATGGTCGGATCAACTATCAAGACAAGCGGAACACATGATACACGGTCTTTTCTATGATTATTTTTGATGGATCCAGTTTAAGTATTTAAATGTAGAGATGATAATGGGGCGAGTTGGTTCGAGGATAACCTACGATTTGACTGGTTCTAGTTTATGTTGTTTGATCTTGAATTTAATTGAGTTTCAAGTGACTTGAAATCTGTCCCGTCCAAAGCTTGAACCGTCTCCCCTCAGCTTTTCTCCATTGTCATCAATTTTTCAAGCCTTGTAATCCTTAAACATCGCCCCTCCACCAAATTCTGCCACTTCTCTACTTAGTTCCAGAATAATCACAACATTCTGCAACCTTCGAACAACATTTGGAATAAGCAGTAGTCTAGGAATTTTTCGAAAAAGTAAAGCAATTGTAATAAATGATTGAAAGGAAGAATCATTGATTCGTGCGCAATGAGATTTCAGAGTAAGAAAAATATGAGAGGCTTGTCAAAGATTGACTAAAGAGAAGTTGAAGAACAAACATGAAATTTGAGAAAAATTTCGGGACAAAAAAGGGAGAAGAATTGAAAAAGAAAAGAATCAAAGAAGAGGAAGATTCGTGACAACAGAAAGAAGAAGAAAATTGTTCATCCCTGTTTGAATATGTATAATTCTAGATGATAGATCCACCCAAATTTCTTTTAGTCTAACAAAGCAAGGACTTAAATAGGAAATCAAGACCTACTAAGATTTCAGCAAGATAAGTCCAGTTTATGAGATTCTAAATTGAATAAGATCACGGACAAATTCATGAACACGAAAGAGGCCTAGAAGAGGATGAAAGGGCAATTTGATCAAGTAGCATAAAATCGTGCTTCTTGTAGTCACAACTTAGAGGTTCAATTAGGTCAGTTACCCAATTCATTGTCTACAAGAAGTATGGGGAGCATTCCAAGCAATATGGAAGCAAATCCAAGACAATAATTTAAAGCTATCACACTTGAGAGTGGGAAAGAACTAGAAGAATTAGCGGAAAGACAAGCTAAGAACCACATTGTAGAAGACTAAGAGAAAAAGAAAAAGGATGAAGAAAAGAATGCAGACCCTCCCTATACTCCTTCTCCACCTTACTCACCAAAAATATCATTCCCAAAAAGACTTTAGAAGAACAAATTAGATATATCATTCACAAAGTTCATGGAAAAGTTAAAGAAATGGCAAATTTATTTGTCTTTTATGGAAGTGTTGAAACGTAGGCCCAAGTACGCGAAGTTCCTTAAACATGTATTATCTGACAAGTAGACATGGGAAGATGACCAGACGACAGTCATGACGGAAATTTGTAGCTCCTTAATTACTAACCATATGCCCTCAAAGTTAAAAGATCCAAGGAGCTTTACAATACCCTGTGTAGTTAGTAATTTATAGATTTTGAAATGTTTATGCGAATTAGGCGCAAGTATAAACCTTATGCCTTTGTTTATGTTTAGGAAACTGAGGCTAAAAGATATAAAGCCAATTTTTTGCTTGTCCAATTGGTGGGCCTTAGGCTTGGTGGAGGATGTACCTGTAAAGTGGATAAGTTTTTCATTCCTGTAGATTTCGTCATGCTAGACTTTGAAGACGATCAAAACTGTTCGTTAATACTTGGTATACCATTTTTTAACACCGAAAAGGCTTTGGCAGATGTCCATAAAGACAACCTAATCCTTCAAAGAATTGATAAAGTCGAACCTTTAAAGGAGTGAAAGAAAGAAGAATAAATGAAAACAGAGATTGGGTTTGAAAAATATAAGGAAGTCTCTATGCAAGAAGCTGATGAAGAAGAGAATGACGAACAGATGATAGCGAAAATAGAGGTTGAAGAAGATAAAGACGTCTCTGCTCACGAAGCGAAAGAAGAAGAGAAGACGAAGGTGATTAAAAAAGAAAGAGAACAATTCACCTTCTTAGAAGTCAAACAGTTGAATTTGATAAATAATTCAGGGAGTTTTATTGTTCCCTATTTTATTGATAGTTTGTTACTTAAAAAGCATTATTGAATTTACTAGGTTTTCTTGATTTGATTAATTATGTTCTTTTGATTATCACATAACATGTAGCTTATTTACAAGCTACTACACTGATATTGACCAAAATGGGTAGAAGCAAGCCACCCATAATTGATCCAGGCTGAGTTTTGAAGGATGCAAGGTCAAGCTAATAACCATAACTTAGCACATTCAGTAGTTAGATTGAAATTGTTGTGTAGTTAGATTTATTTTAAATTACGAAAATAAGTTCTTAGTGATTTGAAATGGTTTAGATTGCTAATTCTCTCTTTTTTTAAAAAGCAATTATAAGATAGAAAAGCAAACTTAAGGGTCAAGCAAATTTGGTTTCAAACAACAAATTGTTGAAGGAGATGGTGTAAGAACCACAACAGTAGCACCACGACATCAAGAGGATCTATAAATACTTTGTTTCTCAAGGTGTTTAGATCTCATCTTCAACACCGCCACCACCTCAATCACTGTAACGGGTTTCATGCTCTAACCATTTTCTTTTAATTTTTGCTTTTCTTATCATTTTTAGTTTCGTTTATATGATATTAGTGAAGTGAATCACACGTTAAAATAAGACTTAATAATGATATACGAATGCACAAGAAGGGGGGGGGGTTGAATTGTGTAGTCTTTTTCGTTGATCCCCTTCGTAAACAAGTTTGTTTAAAAGATACTTGTTCTTTTCA
>JAOTAX010000006.1:18965284-18979484 GCA_025629825.1 Erythroxylum guanchezii
TCTCTTACAATCAGTATTCTTTCACACTTAGCCTCTTCAGGCTATCTGCACTACTTTCAACTGAAAGGTGTTTCGAGTTTTGTTACAGAAAAATAGCTCTAGATTTTTCGCACAATAATTTCTCTCAAGAATTGCTGAGCTTTTTAATTTTGCTAACTTCATGTGTGTGTGTAACTTTTTCAATCTTCGACTCCTACTTATATTTATAACTGTTTCTTGATAACTGTTAATTTCTTTTTGTTTCTTGATCTTTCAAGAATCAGTTATTCAGTTGAGTTATGTAACTAACTCAGACTGATTTGTCATCTGACGTGCTTTGCTTCTTCCATCTGTTTTCTTTCGTCTGCTTTTTTTTGTCTGCTTTTTTTCGTCTGCTTTCTTTCGTCTGCTTTTGTATATTTCTTCCGTCTGCTTTCTTTCGTCTGCTTTCCATTTCAGCTTTCTTCTGTTTTTCAATTTGGCTTCCTTCCGTCTACTTTTTCATTTTGCTTTATTATTTGTTCATCATTAAAATCATTAATCGTTAAGTCATTTTGACTTAACAATTAGTTCTCCTCATATTGAAGACAATGTGTTGTCTAAGTGTGAGAAGGTTTGCATTGTTATTGTCATCATGAGTGTGAATTTTGCATATCATATTGTTAGTTTTTGATTAGGTTGACATGGTGCGAGCATAAGTGTGAATTGTGTTAATGTGTCAATGACTATAACTTGATGGAAGTAGAACATAGTCATTAAAATTGTAAAGGCATATTAGCTTGTGGAATTTGTGTTCTAAGTTTCTTTGGTTAAATATGCATGTTAATTAGGTATGATATCAGTTTATTCACCTTAGAAAATTGTCATACACATTTATAATTATAAGTCAATTGAATTAGTAGCATTATTAGTCATCCTTCATGAGGATGATTAGCTAAAATAAATGAGATAGGCTATATGAAATATGAAAAAAAAAGTGTGTATCTTTAATAAATATCTACTATACTAGCCTTCAGGTTATGAATAGAGCTAGTAGTCAGTTAAGAATGTGATATAGCTGAGTAATCAAGGAAATTTACTACAAAATGTTTGTTTTTGCGTCAAAAGGCTAGAATGACATTCCAATCAATCCAATTAATAAAATGTGAACTAGTTGAGTAACTGGCGGGCATTATGACAAAATATTTGCCTTCGCGTCAAAAGAATAGATGAACATTACAGAAAATTAAAAAAATATTGTTTCAATAAATAAATCCTACCAGTTGTTGAAAATAACAAGAATATTTATGAAAGTTACTTAGTGATAGTTGTAATTTTAATTGACTACTAATTATCATTGTGTGTCTACAAATGTTTTAGGTAAATGAATATGATGTTAATGTCTTCATTAGTATGTATATTCAATCCAAGGTTATAGCAATATGTAACAACCGAAGA
Source organism: Erythroxylum guanchezii (assembly GCA_025629825.1). Lineage (NCBI taxonomy): Eukaryota > Viridiplantae > Streptophyta > Magnoliopsida > Malpighiales > Erythroxylaceae > Erythroxylum > Erythroxylum guanchezii. The sequence goes on from JAOTAX010000006.1 coordinate 18,966,701, forward strand.
CGCATCTTGTGGGGGATAGGTATTCATACCCTTATAAGGTGTACTTCGTTCCCTTGTTCAATCGATATGGGATCTCATCATCTACCTCCCCTTATAAGGTGTACTTCACGGTTTTGCTCTTCCCACCCTTGGGAAGACGCGTCTGAGGGAAGAGATATCTATACCCTTATAAGGCGTACTTTGTTCTCCTCTCTAGCCGATGTGGGATCTCATCATCCACCCTCTCTTAGGGCCTAGCGTCCTACGCTGGCACAATGGTTCGAGAACCGACTTTGATACTACTTGTAATAATTCAGACTATCTGTCCACAAATATTGTCTGCTTTGGGTTGCCCTTTAGACTAAGACCCTCACGGTTTTGCTCTTCTCCCTTCAGGGAAAACACGTCTTAAGGGAAAGGTATTCATACCCTTATAAAGTGTACTTCTTTCCCCTCTCTAACCAATATGAGATCTCATAGTCCACCCTCTCTTAGGCCCAGCCCATTATAAGGGTATGGATACCACTCTTCCACAATACTCGTTTTTTCAGGGATAGAAAGTGCAAAGCTGTAAGGGATTTGGCCCAAGGGACAACCCAAAGTGGGCAATATATATGGGCGGATGGTTTGAGTTGTTACAAGTGGTATCAGAATCGGTTCCCGACCTGATGTGCTAGTGTAGAACGCTGAGCTCTAAAGGGGTTAGGCCCTAAAAGGGGTGGATTGTGAGATTCCACATCAGTTGGAGAGGAGAACAAAGTACGTCTTATAAAAGTATAAATACCTTCCCTCTCAGACGCGTTTTCTTAGGGATGAAAAGAGTAAAATTGTGAGGGGTTGGCCTGAGAGCAATCCAAAATGGACAATTTCTGTGGACATGTAGTTTGGGTTGTTACATTGAGAATGAAAGATTCTCCATTTGAACTACCTGAATCAGCACTACCCTAGCCTCGTTTTACAGTACAGGCAACAATACAGGACAAATACCTGAAGGAAATGGTGGTAGGGCAACATCATGTGTAAAATTCATGTTAAAATAAGGAAGATAGTATTTGCGAAGAGCAATTGATGGGTGGCATTAGAGATGATTTTACTAGCAATACTAGTTTTGCTCATGGTGTGTTACAAAAATATTTTATTATTAATGGATAAAGATTATTGAGAGAGTTTGGATGATGTAGAACATAGCAGATGGATATCAATTCTAAAAGTGAGAAGATGATATATCATTCCTACATAATAGATATAATCTTTTATTAGTTATGTTGTAGTTAAATTCTATAAAATAGAATCTTATTTTGACGGAGATATCATATAAAGGTTAGCATTGATTGAAGATCATGTAAAAATGTTGAATCTTACTTAAACCAATCTAAGTAAAATTGTTAAAAAAAAGGGTAAATATAATTTGGTGTTTAAAGATCTTTTGTAACAAGTAGCATCGAGAAATTTTTACCACCTTTGGGAATCCCAATAATCCAATTCCTACTGAACTGGCTGAGGAACTAGCATAATTTTGATAATTCCAATGCTGTGCCCAGGAACATCAACACGGATGTTTGACAAATTGCAACGATGTTGTAACCTAAGTAACGGGCATGCTGGGCTATGTACCTTATCATCCTCTATAATGAAAATTTTTGGCTACTGTTGGACAGGACTCCCAAACATGTAATCTATATAGATTAGTGCAATATCTCTCTTTTGTTTGTTTCACTGGTTGAATTGCATGTGAAGAAGTTGGGTGAAACTGAAAACGACGAGATAACTGTTGAACGCACAATACAAGACGGCAAGCCATTCCTGGAAGCTGTGTTCTTAAAATCGGACCGGACTAGCCGGTCCGACCGGTGACTGGTCGGTGGTTCGGTCCGATCAGTTCGATCGGTGACCGGTCGATGGTTTGGTCCGATTTATCCTTCAAAATTAATTATCAATTGATCCAGTTTGAACCGGTCAAAATTGGTCAATTGACTGGTCGGATCGGTCCGGTCTAACAAATTTTTTTTTGAAATTTTTTTTAATATTATATATAATTAAATATAATTATTGCATAATTATTATATCATACGGTCGAACATACCAACCCTGTCCCATTGCATCTTAGCCTTCTATTTATGTGGGACAGGGTTGGTAATGGGTTGTTGGGTCAGAGGATCAGCCCCCGGCAAAAGGTACCGAATTGCTTGCATATGACATCATCAATGATGAAGCTTTGGAATTTGGACCAGTGAGAATTTCCTCGTGTGGAAGGGTCAAGCACTCGGTTGCGGGAACAGATCTTCTGTACCCCTATTTAGTGTCCTCTGCTTCCTTTTGTTCTCAACCATCTAATTTATTATTTTGGATGGTTGAGATCAAAGGAAACTGGGTAGGTACAGAAGATCTGGAGCCCTCGGTTGCTACTTTATTCTTCACCGAGTGGAACGGACCAATATGCCTGCTGAAATGAAAACGCGTTGCCACTAATTTAATGGATAAGACTTGAGTTTTAATGCAGAAAGATTCTTTTTTTTTTACGCGTTAGACTTTGTTTCTAATTTAATGAAGTAAACCCTCTCGCTGCTCTCTCTTCTCGAAGGCGGTTATAAGCATCCTCTGCTTCCTCGAATTTCGCTCTTTCCTTAACATCTACACAAACTTTGTCAAAAACCTGATCTGTTTATATAGCCAAACCACCACCCATCTCTCTTGCTAAATCTCATCCAAAAATATCCGTTAAATTGATCCAACCATTCTTTTCCTGCAACACCCCAGTTCTTCATATCTTCCAAAAGCCAATCCTTTTGCGTTTTCTGTTCCTCTCATCTTTCGATCCACAAGAGCCAACCATGGAGTGTAGGCCGTTGGAGATCACGATTGCATCTGCCAAAGACCTCAAAGACGTCAATCTTTTCACTAAGATGGACGTTTACGCGGTGGTTACAATCAAAGGGGATCCATATTCAACCCAAAAGCAGAAGACCCATGTGCACAAGGATTGTGGCCCCAACCCCAATTGGAATTTCACCATGAAATTCAACCTCGACGAGGCTTCTCTCCAACAAAACCGCCTCACCCTCGACATCAAACTCAAATCCGACCGCAGCCTAGGAGACAAAGACATCGGAGAAGTCTATGTACCAATCAAAGAGCTCCTGGACAGCGCCGGAGATCCCAAAGAATACAAGCACATGAGTTACAGTGTCAGCACACCAACTGGCAAAGCTAAAGGAACTCTTAACTTTTCTTACAAGTTTGGAGACAAACACAACGCCCCACCACCAAAACAAAAGGCCAAGAAAGTTGAGGAGCCCGTTATGGCTTATCCGCCTGCCGGATATCCCAACGGTGCCGGAGCAAGTTATCCATTAACGGGAGGACACCCGCCACCTCCACCCCCACCTCATTATATGGACACTGGGAAAGCTCACGCGCAGCCTTATCCGCCGCAATACGCCTACCCTCCACAGGGTGGTTATCCACCCCAACAGTATCCACCGTACAGTGGGTATCCGCCGCAACAAGGGTATGGCTACAGTGGGTATCCGCCGCAACAAGGGTATGGGTACGGAGGCCATCCAGTTGTACAAAAGCCGCAGAAGAGTGGGAAAGGCAAGTTAGCGCTGGGATTGGGTGCTGGGCTGCTTGGTGGGTTGCTGGTTGGAGACATGGTGTCGGACATCGGTGACGCTGTATCTTACGACGCCGGATTTGATGATGGTTTTGATTTTTAAGTATCTTTATGTTGAACCTGCTGTGTTGGTACTCAGAGAGTTTATATATATTAATTATGGACATTGTTTAGCCTGTGATCTGAGATCTGACTCCGTTCCAACGATACACAATCACACAGGATTCTTCTGGGATATATCTTGGTTGAAGTTGCATCGTTTTAATTAATGGGGTTGACTTTTTTTCGTGGCACACAAAATTTAGAGGCCTGAAGGGCTCCAATCCTTCCTCTCTCTTTCGTTTTGCCCCAAAGCTTTAAAATGTTTAGTATTACAGTCCTTCCTATTTTCAAAACCGACTAATTTATTACAGTCCTTCCTATTTTCAAAACCGACTGATGATTAATTAGTTTTACTTTTTAGGTTCCTAAGATTATACAGGATGAGAATGTAAGCGTTAGCATTCATTGGAACAAAAGTATAGGAATTTATGGCGCTGGTTACAAGTTTATTATGATAACAAAATTCAGTATGCTTAAACTAAATGGGTTCCCAAAAACAAGGTGTTACATGTCCGGATGCATCCCCATCTCCTCTGGAATAACGATCAAACTCACTCGAGTATCATCTGATCTTTTCACATCCACCTTCATACGCTCTCCAACTCTATCCCCCATGATTTCGATGATCTAAATAAGAAATGGAATCGGCGAGTTGATTATTTCATTTGCAAGCGCGAATGCTTGAGAGCTGGAAACTCCATCCACCCCGTCCTTCAAATAAACAAATATGCACATCAATCTCATGCAAACACGGACACTTACCTCGTCGATGCTTTTGACAGGCTTCCCGTCAAACTTGATGACCACATCACCAGAAATAAACCCAGCACGATCAGCAGGAGAACCCGGAGTTACCTGCATTTACACATCAAACATTAAACGGACTCATTATAAAACATGCATACCAGACGAGAAAACAAGGGTCACTTAAAAAGGCCTACCATAGGCACAAGTACACCTCTGTCAACATTGGGGAATGCAGCGTCTCTTTCTCTCAATTGAGCAATGATTTTCTCATTAAGCTCAATCATTCTCAACCCAAGCCATGGCCGTACAACTCTCCTGAACAAAAATAACTTCAGAGAAAACTCCAGAGATTTAGATATTGAATGAAATCCACAATTTGGCCATCACTACTGTCCTCAAATGCGTATCAGGTAACGTCCATCAAACCAAACTACCAAGGTTATTTTCATCTTCTCTTAGGCATGTTTTTCTTTATTCAACTTGACAAAACCCTCTTAGCATTTAACAACCTAAGAATGTCTATTGGACAGTAAGTAGAAAATATTTGTATTTTATGCGTCAGACTTCATTTTCAAAACTCAAAATATACTTGCCCACTCTTCTTAAACTGCTCTATTATTTTGGCAACTGAATCAATAGGTACTGCAAAGCCCAACCCATCTGCAGCCAATACTTTCATGATGTTGATGCCAACAATTTCACCATCAACATTGATAAGTGGTCCACCTGAATTTCCCTATACCACAAATACAGGAAAACAAATGCACATCAACCTACACTGTTGTGCACTGAAATATGGATGCCATGTCCAAAGTAGTAATGACTTTTCCACAATGAAGGAGAGACTACCTCATTTATTGCACAATCTGTCTGTAAAAACTCTCTTCCCACTCCTCCAAGACCCAAGTCACGGCTTTTCCGATCAACACAGCTGACAGAAGGAAGAGAAAAAAGAAATTCAGAAAGCATCACGAATAATTACCTGGCCATTTAAAACAGAATATATTATGATAAAAATTACCAATGTCCATAACAAGAACATTAGCCAAAAGCACGTAGGAAAATTGTAAAATGATTACATTAATTAACCACAGACAACTAAACACCAACCATTATATTTGTTATATGCTAATAGTACCTTACAATCCCAGCCGTTACAGTATTTTGAAGGGAAAGTGGACAGCCCATAGCTATCACCCAGTCCCCAGGGCGAAGCTTACTTGAAGAACCAAGTTTAGCTGTTGGCAATGGAGTTTTTGACTTGATCTTCACAATAGCAATGTCAGAATGCAAATCTGCATTGACCAGTGTACCTTCAAATGTCCGACCATCTTGCAAAGTAACATCAACCTGATTGAAGTAGTTTATTAAGTAGTCAAAGTGCTGTACCTTCACATGGGGGGAGGCTAGATTTTGGATCATGAGATTGCACATGCTTCTCAATAATAAGGGTAAATCCATTCCTCAAATTAGGAACACCACATTAAGTAATAAGAAATATTCAAGACCAGTAAACACTTCACGCAGACTAACCAGTTGCCAAAATACTTGGCTATCAACAAGTGGAAACTTCTAGGACTTTAGATGGATGATCCAATTAATACATAGTAAGTTTTATTAGAGCTTCGTGCAAATTACCCTAAAAGATGACACGCAAACAGAATAATTAATATGCTCATTGTGGCTTGATCACTAACCTTCCCTTTGGATAAAGGTCTTGTTCCTTGAAAGTTAGCCACAACATGAGCACATGTTAAGATAGTACCATCGGAATCAACAATAGTTCCAGATCCTACACTCTTTCCAGCAGTAATGCTATAGAAACCTATAATAGTGAATTGGAAACAACCCCGTGGTCAAAATTTTGATTAGTTTATGCATGTAACTTAACATTTTTAAAATTTTTCCAAAAAAAAAAAAAACTTAAGATTTTTAAAAGCTATACCCAGTGGAACTGATATATTGACAACAGCAGGACTGACACTAGCAGCAGCATTGGCAAGACTGTCTCTGCCAAGACATCCACAACTTGGTTTTGAACCATCCCCGTCGACCCCAGAACTTAATTTCCCAAAGTCATGTGATGAAATTGGGCTAACTGTACACGAGAACAATGAAAGAGTCCCTACAAATTGTAAAGTTGAAATTCATTACTTCAAAAAAAAAAATTTCCAGTAGATAAAAACATTTCCTAAAATAAAACAAGATACCGATTGGGCACCGATCCAGTAAATTAAACGGAGGGACCAAGTCCCTTGACATTTTCCATGGCAGTGAGGGTGGTTGGCGCAATTGTGCAGGAATTGAAAAAGATATGCTTCCACCTAAAGCATTGAATCGATAATTGTTAACTTCAAACGAACCGAACTTCAGTCGGGTGTCAAATTATGTACAGAAATGAATTGCCAACTTCAAGGCGTCGTCAAAGTTGGGTGACAACCACATTCACAAACACCATCATTTAATGTACCCCGAAACTTAATTCCAACTTTTCACCCGAAAGAATTAAGAGAGAAGGGGGAGAATCTTACTGAAATCAGAGTCGCTGCATAAACACAAAACTGTCGATCCAGTGGCAGCAATTGACACAATTCGCAAGACAGAACTTCTAGCGCATGCAGCTGAAACCCTTTTCTAGTCATCAAAGGAGGTAAAATGATAACACCAATTGTTTCCAAGAGAAAAAAAAAAGAAAAGAAAAAAACTTGTTTGTGATGCGAAGAAAGCGCACCTACCAGAAACTGGTTCATTTGTTCGAGAGGCAATACTTATCGCAATTGTCTAAAACCCTAGTCCAGTTAAACCTCCACCTCCTATCAGATTCCTCAAAACAACACTTACAGAAATCTTGGATCGGGCCAAGTGGCAGAAGCCTAATCAATGACTATTTGGAACTTTGTATGCTTTAACATCTTTTGACCAAACGAAACACAATTCACATGAAATCGTTGTTTTTAATTTTATTGGCACGGGAAGCCTAAAACTCATTTAACATCTTTCGGCCGGAACCAAATCCGAGTTAGAAATTAAACATGGTTTAATACATAATTCTAGATTATCAGTTGTAAAGTGTTATATTTGACTTGATCAAAATATTAAGCTAAATTGTTTTTGAACTCCTTTAGACAACTTTATTGAAGCTGGCATTATAGTTGGTTATTATCAACTTTCATTTGGTCATTACATGCATTGTAAAACAAAATCAAAAGAAAAGTGTGTGCAAAAAAGGTGTGAACGCATTGTGAGGTACCCAACTCATTGTATAGCGTAAAGAATTAATAAAATTTTGAGTGTGTATTTTGTTAACTAGTTTATTTGGAATGGAACGAAATTAATAGAATAGAATGGAACGGAACAGAACGGAACGATTTATAATAGAATAGAATGTAATATATTAAAAAGTTGTTTGGAAGGGATGGAATGATTTATAATGTAATGTAGTAAAATGTTGTTTGAAAGATGAATGAAATGGAATAGAATGTATAATAAATGACTATTATACCTCTTATATTAAAATGGTTGTTTGACGATTACTATTCTACCATTTACTTTTTCACTGCTCTTCGCTATATTTATGTTGCTTTGAAGTATTGATAGTCAAGGGGTGACTAGCCACCCATAGTAGTCATGCATGTACCGTGCATGGAGTTGGCGCTCCTCTATGCATGAAGAATCACCAACTCTCTGAAGTTATTATTATCATTAAATTTTGTTGTTATTGTTGTTGTTGTTATTATTATTATTATTATTAATATTATTATTATTATATTTTGTAAATTCGAATTTGATTTGCTGAAATGTGAGTATGGATTTTTGGGTATGCCGTATGTGATGTCCTGCATATTTGATGATCAATATATTATAAGATGTTGAAATAATATTTGAGTTAGAAAAATCATTGAAAGCGTGTATAGGGAGAGTGCATAAAATTATGAAAAGTTGATATGTGTATACTCTGTTTTCATGGTTTCTATGTGAATTTTTGGATTTTTTTAGAAATGAAAAAAAACGAGTTTGGAGTTAAGGATAAGATGTTAGATGATGTCTGGATATGAGAAAGATAGATTTTGGAGAAGAAATTGGAAAATGAGCAGAAAATAAGAATGCAGTAGAAAAATGAAGAAAAGTGTAGGAAACGTGAAGAACATGCCTGAATTTTTCTATTTTAGTGTTTGTGTTTTAATTTGGAATTGGTTGTGAATGTGTTGAGTTGAATGAAGTTGAAAATGGAGGTTGAAATAAGTTAGAAATGGAAGAATTAAGAAAAGGAGAGGAAGAAGAAGAGAAAATAGCAGTATCGGAAGAAGGAAGAAGAGGCACGATCGCGACTTTCCCAGTTGCTCACCCTCACTTTGAACCCCCATAACTTTCAATCTAGAAATCCAAAAATTTCAAATTTTATATCATTAAAAATTTAAAAGAAAGATCTACAATTTTCATAAAGACAATTTTGTCAAAATCTTCCTAGATCAATATAGTTTAATCATGGAAATTTCAGACTACATTTTAACCCCTTTTCTCAGCTTTTTCTTCATCATTTCCATCTCAATATTATCACTCAATCTCTCTCAAATAATTTCAGATAGATAAGATTTTTGATGGAGATGTAATTCAATTTGTTATGAATCTAATGGTTTAAGTCTCATGTAATTCTTACAGCTTTGCAAATCATTTAATGGATCAAAATCAGGAGAAAATAAAACAATCAAAGCAAAACTATCAAAAATTGCTTACTGAATTACTAACAAAATTGACCATTTAAATTACTTACAATTAATCAAGGATTACTTACAAAATTTCTTACTAGATTACTTACAAAAATTACTGTCTAAATTACTTACAATTTCTCCCTTATTGCTAATTGCCTCAAAGTTCCAGCAATATCTGGAATCGGTCGCTTTAAGGGTTTCTCTAAAACATTAAATACAAACATATATCACTATTGTGCACGATTATGAAATCATTTATGCACATTCATATATACTGAATATGTATGATGCATGTTCATGAAAAAATCTGGGTTTATTATCCTTAATCTTGTCACATTATCAATCATGTTAAACCATACTCAATTCCTCAATCCAGATTTATTTCACAATCAACTTTCGGGTCCACTTTGCTCAATTATTCTCATCAGGAAGGTGAGGTAATTAGGTAACACTTCTTTCTAGAAAGTTTTCCCTTTTTGTCTTAGGTTTCCAATGATACCAAGTTCATCCAATTTGGTTTAGTATACTGAAAGTTATACTCAAAAGATTTTATACTATTCTTAAGCTTCAACAGAATTCTTATCTCAACTTACAATCAGATTCTGAAATTCTTAGAGGTAGAATTAAACTTTATTCTCTTCATACAATTTGTAGCCTTATGTCACTAGTTTAATCATAATTAATAATCATCTCATTATGAGGTCCACAGACCAAGATATAGTCCAATTACCGAAGTATGTTCAGTAAAATATTCCAGTTATCATACTTCAGCACAGTCACATTTCCATCTTAAATTCATCAAACAATCCACTTCAGAAAGTCCTAATTTTTGGTGTAGATGAAGATCAATGTCTTATGAGTCCATTGATTTAAGAATCGAATCATTTAGAGGTCGGATGACAAAGTTATGCCCAAAAGAATCAAGATTGTTCAGGGTAAGTCAACCCTTAAGCACGAGGGTGAACTCCCAGCTTAACCAACAAAGTCACCGTTATGCTTAAGCACGATGGTGAACTCGCAACTGAACCAAAAAAGTCACAGTCGTGCCTAAGCAAGATGGTGAACTCCCAACTTTTTTTTAGGAAAGCCACTATCATGCAAATGCACTATAGTGCATCCCATCTTCTTCAACAACCATTTTCTTTTCCAGAAACTCAACTACAGATTGCATCTTCTTCCTCTCTTTCCTAATCCCTCATCACAACTTTATTTCACTCCCATATCATCTCAATTCATTCCAAACACAATTCAAAATCAAGTTTATAATTTGACACTAAAGAAACCTTGCATGCAAGTGAAATCATTTTCAACCTTCTCTCTCTACTGTAAATTTCTATCTTTCATCTGATACTTTTCTTCTCATTTGAACCCATTCTGAACACCACCGAAGCTACCCATCTTACACACCTCATGTACAAATTTCATTTTCAATCATTCAACATCATCAGACTCATTTGATTCATTTTTATGGATGCTCAAATACCCACGCATATCTAGTGAGAAATAGAGCATATTTTCACTGTGTTTCATGAAGACACCACTTACACCGAAACTACTCAACTTATATAACTCATGAATATGTTTATTTTCAACATGCAAAACATTATCACATAATAAAAAATCATTCACAAAATACAGTGCTCTGAATTCCTCAATATTCTAACCCCTAACACAGGGTGTTACACTAATTGCTGAGTCAAGTAAGTGTTTGTAGTTGATGTTTTTATGGAGTAAATATATACATGCATGCATGGTTTTGAGGTGATTTGAAATGAGTGTAAAGATAAGGAAAATGAATTTGGTGAGATTCTGATATTGAGATGAGTTAAATGAAGTGATTGTATTGAATGACAGATAGAAAGAAAGTGCAGTAAAATGGAATTTGCGTGAACAGTGATATACGGTGGTTAAATGATTATATTTAAATTTTGTTTTGGTTTCTTGGTTATCGTTGAGCTGAAAGAGGAGTAGGAATTGGTTATTTCAATGAATTGAATTTGTTCTCTGTATTTCAAAACAGAACCTCATTCTCGCATATCATCATTTTCTGTATTTCTTCTCTGTAATTTTTCTGCATTTCAACGTTTCTGTACAATCTCTATTTTTCTTCTTAACTTTCATTTTAAACAATCTTCTCATCTCTAAACTTGTGACAGAGATAAAACATTCGATTGTTGTAAGTAAATTTCCCAAGGAAATATACTTGCTAGATTGTTGTAAAAGAGAGGCAAAATAACCATAAACACCTTTCATTAAATTTCTTGTAGTTCCCTCAATTACATGGCTTCGTCATAAATTCTTCCACAAAATATACAAAAATATATGACAAAATGTACACATTGAGTAGAGGGAAAATGACTTGATACCAAGTCATTAACACATACTACACCTGTCTTCAATTAAGTAGATATCATAAAATCCAACATGTTCTTCTGAATATTTATTGGTGCACCAAGTAATGCCCTAACTTTATCAGGCCTACGAACAAGGAAAAGATAACTTTCATACAATTTTGATCCTTCCAGTCCCAACTCTACCAAATGATTATAAAGTTCTTCTTCTAAAATGGGAAGTGGTTTAACTAACAGTGAAGTAGATTTTATAATAGCATCTGCAACTGTTTGAAGGCCATCTTTGATTACATCTTCACTATCAGCTACCTTGTTTTTCCTTTTTCGTGATGTTCCTGGGTTTGCATTTTGTGAATGAGCTGGCATTACCATTGGAGATTTAGTGCGATCACCATCTATCGTTACATTGTCTTCAAAACTTAAGTCATTATGAGTCCATAAACCATCATTTTCATCCATGGTGTTGGAAAACTCACTATCGACAGAAATGGTGTGCCTTCTTATCTCCTGTGCTATTTCAGCATGCTCGCCAGTTGCTCTATCACATCCATAAATCTCTATCATCTTCTCGTAGTTATGAAAAGGCTTCTGTCTCCACTCAGCACCTTCTAGCTTAGCCTGTTACAAAAAAACTTACTAATGAATCAACCAAATCACAATATATATCATATTTTCTTCCAACAAAATAATAAACAAGTTCACCTGGATCAAGGCCTCCCACACTTCTGCCTCAGTAGTCCACATATTTGTTAACAACCTCCATGCAAATCCACTACCTCCTTTTTAAAATAAATAAAAACACTTACTCCATTTGTTCTTAATAATCTTGTTCCGATTTTTTATTTTTTCCTTATCGATTCCTTTATCTGGAAAATTTTCTTTTAGCTCAACGTCAATTGTATCAAGTGCATGCGTAATGAAAGTCCCACCAACACCTTGTCGATGCTGGTATAAGTATGTGTCAACCAAAGCATCATCCAGAGCTTGATTCCAAAAGTATAACTCTCTTCGGGGTGGCATTTTCTATATGACAAATTTAACTACAAAATCTGAAATTTATATCAAAAGCATACACAATATTGAAGCTTCAAAATTTTCCAAATAATATAAAAGGCTAGAATAATGAATAAGCATTACAAAGACAGAATTGGATGTGAAAACATTAACAACACTAATAAATAAAGTCATATTTAGATACAAGTAGCAAATACATATTTTTAAAGCAATATAAAATCATGGAAAACATAAATTAATTGTGATGCGGCAATATCTATCCTAAAGTA
>JAOTAX010000006.1:19032380-19045266 GCA_025629825.1 Erythroxylum guanchezii
TAATTGTTGCATAATTGTAGTAATTGATGTGTTTGAATGAGTTGCGAAATGGCTTTGATGTTTGGTATAGGGATGTGCTTGATAAATTGTGAAATGTTGATGGGAATGCATATGAAGTATGCCATGTGCATAACAACAAGTTTTAGAAATGTGCCAGTTGGGGCAATATGTTTTAAGTCATTAATTGCATGTTATGTGGGTTTGTGGTGGTCTCCTAAGTTAAGTGCACTTGTCTAAAGGCTTCTCCCGCCTGCCCGCTAGTGGCATGGAACTCCTTCATAGACTCCCCTAAGTTCACAGTTACACAAGACCGTTATGCGGAATAACGGTCTTGTGTAGTACGTTCTATTTTTGGATCCACCCAAACCATTCCGACGTGCTTATATGTATTTTTGACAAATTTGATTAATTCATTATGTTTGATGTTATGAATTGCTTGATAAGCTGTGAATTTGGAAAGATATATGTTGCATGGATCTCAATGTGAATTTTGCTATGGAAATGAATAATTCAAGAGTTTTCGCTTGTTACTCGTTATAAAACTGTTACCCACGAGCATTAAGCTCACCCCCATTCCTTCCCCATCCGCAGGCGATGAGCAACATTTCGAGTGATCGAGTCAATCGTCAAGGCATCACTCCAATTTGCATATTTTGTTCTTTTGAAGCTAGATTTTTGTAAAACAATGCTTTAATTACATTTTGAGAAATTGCATTTCTTGACACATTTGTTTATGTTGTAAGGTGGCTCGAAATGCCCCTAAAGCGTTGTAAAATTCTTCTTTTGATGTGAATGAAATATATGTGCATTATGGTTGCTTATGGCATTTCAAGTTTTTGCATTGCAAATCTTAAGTTTTCATATGGGTAGGAAATTGTGTCTTGGCTTTGAGAGAAAATCTGCACTAATTTAGGGTGAATTCGACCAAGTCGTCTTCATAGAAGTTGTATCTTGTCCTTCTAGCTTTCCAACGATATAAAGTTTGCGATTTTTGGATGTCGGAGTTGAGAGATATGCTTGTTTTAGTAGGTGATGTTGCTTAGCAACTTTCACCCGAAGGTTACACGGCCTGACCGTGTGAAATCACACGGGCCGTGTGTTTCTGGCGCAGGAGCTCCATTTTTACCCGAAGGTTATATGGCCTGCCCGTGTTAGTCTACACAGTCCATGTTTTTGACCTTCCAAACGATAGAATTTCAATTTTTGGTCTTCAAGAAAGTTGTAGCCCTAGATGTCTTCTTTCAAACCGTCAAAAAACAAAGTCAATCCGACATTCTTAGTGAGAGTTATGGCAATTGCATCAAAGCATGTGCAATAAGAATAAGGACATGAAAATGTTGGATTCATTTGGGCATAACTTCTTCGTCCGACCTCTGATTGAGGTGACTCTTGAGGCGTTAGGTTTCTAACACATTTTCCTACCTTCCCACAAAAATTTATATCCATTGGTTTCGAATTAGAAAAGATTGATTGAATGAAAGTGAGGGGTCGGTTGGGAGAGCATGTTGGAGCATGGTTATACTCTAGTTTATGAAGCATATCTTCATCTATAGAACTCCGATTTAGTTGGTTCTTACTCTAAAATAAACTAGAGACTAAGAGCTACAAGTTTGAAGAGTCAATTGCAATTTTTGTGATTCTGTTGTGTGGGCTCACCTTTGTGGCTAGAGATGTAATAAGAATGTTAAGGACCCGTTTATGGCTAATTAGGGTACATTGGCATAACCTTACAAGGAAACTCGCTCGCACTCTAAGATTTCGGATAGTTGGGCTCTGAAAACAGGGCCCTACAGATTAGCTATAGTGCAAGTAGGATATTGTTAGAGTATTGCTCTACAGGCAATCACTTTTAGCACTTTTGTACAAACTTTATTTTGATTAATAAAGCGAAAGATAATTTTCATTAATTTGATGTTCATTTATTTATGAATTGATGTCGATCTTAAATTGAATTAATGAAGTCCATGATACAAAACATAGCATGAAGGAAATCATGATGAGATCATGATAATGAGATTCCTATCATGTGCAATTATGTTAGTGTCTAATTTATCCCTAGTCATAGGATTAATGAGACAGGACATTGTTAATCTGAATAGAGGGCATATGTTATACTCCTTGATTTGATCAAGCAGTGGATCTCACAAATTGTAACCGTGAGATGTTTACAGTTAACGTGTGGATGCTTACTAACAATAGTAAATAAATTGGATGACTCACTATAAGATTATCATATGGATGATCTATCAATGTCAGTGATTAATCTCATCATAACAATGATGCAAATATGCTTAGACTTGAGGTACTCAAGGATATCTTGAATACTGATCCTATACTTTGACATCAATCCTTGTTGGCTCAAGATGAGGTCGCTCATAGGGTGGTGATTGGGTACAACTATTGGCATTCGAAGGTAATTGGGTAGCCAATAAAAGATTCACCACTCCTGATAGAAGGAGATGATACCCACGACCTCTTATTGGGTTCATTACTCTCAAGTCTCTGGCCAGAGCAGTTGTGTGTCATGAAGAGAGTCTTTAATGACACATAGAGTAATGAGATCCCCAGGACAAGAACTAACATCACTTAGACTAGATGTGACATAGTCTGTCTAATGGGAGTTGACACATAGCCCATAATTTGAACTAAGTGAGGTATAGGATGGTGAAGGGATGAATTGCACAATAATTGTCTATAGAAAGGTTTGTAAATCTGATGATTAACTATCGAAGAGTTTGTGTGTTAATTTACTTACGTTCTAGTAAATTGGCATCATGAAACCCTTCATGATTTGCTTGGGTTAAGAGTTAATTAAGGTGGTATGAAACCATTCATGATATGCTCAGATTAAGAGCTAATTCAAGTGCCCAAAATAACTGAGAACCTAAAGGTCACACGCATAAAAGATCAGATGAAATACAAAGTATGCATGGCTATCATTTTAAGCAAGTCACAATCGTGACTTATAGGTCGCGATTGTGACCCACTTTATGACAGGTAGTACATAAGTGAGTTCTTCACTTATGTACACATGAAATTAAGCAAAAAACACACACACAATTAAGAGGTAAAGGGTCCAGAAAAGTTATAGAGGTTGAGAGGAGTGTTATTGAGGTTTGTTTATGCAATTATATGCAATCGTTGCATGAGTTTAATTGCATGTAACTTGTCTATGATCTAACTCTCAATTAAACATCTCCTTGAATTCATCTTGTTTGTGCTTTAACCACCCTTACACACTGATTTTTCTTCATCTTGGCGTGTTCTTCACTGACTAATGAAGGTGTTTGGTGTTTGCTACAACCCAAACAAGTTGAAGATTCAAGAAAGGAGGAGCATTTGTAAGGTACATAAGTTGTAATTTCATGTTCTTACATTCTGCTTATACATGCACATGGATTTTGGATTTTCTGGGGATGTCGTGGTGTTAGAATATTGATTCCAATGCTTCCACTGCATAGCCATGCATGAGATATATAAACCCATGGCTCTACAACATATCTTACCTTAATTAGCTTAATCAAATAATGATTTTGATCAAGTTATTCAATTAGGATGATTTCTTACCTTAATTAGCCCTTACCTTATGCCTATATAAAGGCAAGCATTGTATTGTTCAAGACAATTAAGAAAAAAACAAAAATCATTAAGTGAGGTTAATTTCTCTTTGGTTCTTTTGTTAACTCGTGAACTTATCAAGATTATTATCTTGTGGCATTCAAAACCTATCTTATACCATTGGTTCTTGTCTTATATAGGCATCGGGTCAAGGTTTTTCTATCCTAAACTTGTTTTTAACTTTCTTGGGTTCCTTACTTCCAATTATGCGATTGTTGGCAAATGTGTGATTATTCAAGTCTGGCTTCTGTCCAGACCCAAATGATTATGGCAATATATAGACTTAGAATATAATAATAACAGCTGAAGAAGACAACAATATTAAGTTGATTGTAATAATAGGTCATAATGGAGTAATCAATATATAGGTTAATGGAAACCCACAAAGTGATAAAAACTCCTATGAAGTAGCAACTGATAGCAATGCTTTTAGTACTCCCACCAAGGTAATTATAGTAACTAACACCTACAGTAATGATGAAACAGGCTTCATGACGGCTAGGAAGATAAGGTTGAGGAGAAGGAAAAGGTCCTCATTTGACCAAACCTTATGATCTTCTCAGTATGGAATGTCAGTGGTCTCAATTCCCCTGAGAAAAAAAAGTTTTGTTAAAGGATTTCATGTCGAAGAATAAGCCTATCCTACTAGGTATTTTGGAATCTCGAATCAAGCAATGTAATCGTGATATTTTGGGAGTTTTTCCATGTTAATGGAAGTTAATACATAAGTATGATGCACATCCCCACGGGAGAATACTAGTAGTGTGTAATGAAACTAGAGTTTCAATCCTCAATTCCATAATTCAGGACCAGATCTTACATTTAGAGGTTTAATTGGTAGAACTGAAAGTTAGCGCCCATTTATCCTTTATAAATGCTTGTAACTAATCATCTTAGAGGGCTGCTCTATGGACTAAGCTTAAAAGCATTGCCTCTGTGACAAAGGATCCCTAGCTCCTTTTGAGTGACTTCAATGCTACAATATGTATTGAAGAATGACAAGGTAGAGTAGTTCACAAATACTTCTATGAAAATAAGGAATTATTTTAAGGACATTCAGGTAATTGATCTCCCTTATGGAGGTAATTAACCCCTTAAGAAATCAAGCTCCTCTCTGAAACTTTATCTACTCAAGAGATTAACAAGGCCTTTAGATCATTGCATCCAAAGAAAGCTCCAAGTCTAGATGGATTCAATACCAATTTCTTTTTTAAAACACGACATGTCACTAATAAAATGGTAGTGGAAGCAGTATTGGAATTCTTTATAAGGACAAGTTACAAAAAGAAATCAATCACACCTTGATCACACTAGTTCCTACAGGTAAAAATCATACTAGTTTTAGTGACTTTTAATCCATAGCCTGCTGCAACATAATCTATAAAATCATCTCCAAAGTTCTGTTAGTAAGATTGAGGGCTATACTCTGAAATCACATTGAGTATATAGAAGGAGCTTACATCCCTGGTAGATCTATTGGTGAAAACATATCCATTGTATAAGAGCTCCTCAAACACTACACAAGAAAGAGAGGTCACAAGAATTGTACCATGAAAGTCGGTTTCCAAAAAGCATATGACATGGTGGATTGTTCTCTCTTAATCAATGCACCATATGCCCATAGGTTTCCACCACTCTTCATAACATGGATTCAACAATGTGTAAGCACTGTATCTTTCAAAATCTTTGTTAATAGTGAACCATCAAAGCAATCTGTGGTGCAAGTGGGATCAGACAAAGGGATCCACTCTTCCTTACTTATTCTCACTAGAAATCGAAGTTCTTAACAAGCTGCTAGCTAGGTTGGTGGAGAAAAATCCAAGTTTTAAGTTCCATAGGAAATGTAAGAAGCTAAAAATCATAAGCCTAAGTTTTGTTGATGGTTTGATTGTGTTCTCCAATGAGGATTATACTTAGTCTCATCTCTCAACTTACCCTCAAGATGTTTCACAAAATATCTGGACTATTTATCAACAACAACGAGAGTGTTCTATTTATATATAGAAGTGCAAACAACATTAAACCACTATTAGCTTCTATTACAGGATTCAGGGCATACATCTACCTTTCCAATATCTAAAAATTCCTTTCTCTTCAGCTAATCCTACCCAGGGTGACTACAAATCCCTAATTGATAAAATCCTCGATAGGATTAATAACTAGAGCCATAAAGAGCTTTCCATTATAGGCAAATTTCAGTTAATTAAACCAATTTATCATGTATGGCAATTCACTAGGGATCACTTATAGTTTTGCCTAGATGTATCACCAAGAAGATAAATAGAATCCTTAAATTTTTCCTATGCTTTGGTCACAAGCTAAAATCCAAAGGAAGTTGAGTGAAGTGGTTTGAAATATGCCAACAACAAAAGTAAGGTGCTAGGCATTATGGCTTCAAGAATATTAAACAAGTGCCTTCTAACTAAAAAGACATAGAGTTTGATTCAAGACAAACAATCTATGTAGGTTAAGTGGGTGAATTCGTAGCACATTAAAGGGAAATCCTTATGGAGCTTCAAAATCCTTAGAAATGCCTCAATATTGATAACACATCAGAAAAACTAGAAACAAACTAAAATCACATTGAGAATACCAAGTTGGTAATAGGGAACACTTCAATTTCTAGTTTAATCCATGGTTCCCTGATGGTACTCTTTATCATATCCTTGAGTTCGAGGAATTGAAAAGCTCCATCAGACAAAATGCTAATGTTGCTTATAGTTTAAGCATTCTAAAATAGTGCTCTAACAGGGATTTAACCTCAAATGTGGTTCAATTTCTATCAAAATTAAATTTGAGAAGGCAAATAGACAAGGTTAAGTGGAAGTTAGAGGCTTTGGGATGATTCTCCACTTGGTCAACTATGCTTATTTAGAATGTGGATCGTTCTCATGTCAATTAACACCAGATTGTATGGTGAAAAAATTACAGTTCTAGGCATGCACACATATTATGGCAAGCTCTAAAATTAAGATTAGCCACGTTGGATAGAGTAGGTAAATTCCTCCATATCCCTAACTGGGCACCTTATGCAAGAATTATGGTGAATCTCACGATCACCTCTTCTTCCTATGTCCCTACTCTAATAGAATTTGGAGATCTATAGTGGTAATGTGTGGTATTAATAATTCACTTACATCCTGCTCATTTATAGTAGAATGGAGCATACTCACACTCATATGCAAGAAGGAGATAGATAGACAGTTTATATCGCATTAGCTTACCATATTGGCAGTATTTGATCTAAGAGAAACAATAGAATCTTCCAATCCTTCTTGACCATTGCACAAGATACTACATGGAGCACTATGACCAAAATCAAAATGTACATCAACATTTAAAAAGGCAAACACACAATCAGTAGCAAAATGCTAGATAATTGGAACATTTGTCAAGGTGAACATCTAACATGCAACCTGATGTGAAGTGCTTAGTCTCTCCATTCATGGAAGGAATGGTTTGTGGAAGCAAGGTGAAGTCTACATATAGTCCACACAATAAGTATAAAGAAGTAGACTATTAGAACTAGTAGGAAGTAAAAGATGGTTAATGGGGAAACTAAGCCTTAGTGATGAAGCAACTGGTCTTATATGAAGTAAGGATTAGAACTTATGGATAAAGCAAGGAAAAGTTGTTCACTTGCTTGAACAATGTGTGGCTCTCTGATATTTCTCCACCTACGTCTGATTGAATTAATCAAGCAGAATTAAGGATTAATTAACTTAGAACAAGCTTTGTCCTAATGCCAAGTGTAACCTAGCTAAGGTTGTACACTACCTAGTATTCTTTGAATGAATTATTAATTCTTAAAAAAAAGATAAGGACTCTAATTCTAAGTTCTTCCATTGGTCACTGTTTGCTAGGAGAAATCATAATAAAATGTCCAAGTTACTCATTGATAAGGATATAATTATCATTGATCATAATGATCTCAAAATCTATGTTAGAGATTAATATACTAAAGTATTAGGAACTCCAGGCATTAGGAATCCTACTTGCCTACTTCATGGAATTTCCATTTTTAAGGTAATCTCCCTTGAGTAGTTCTAAAATTCTTAAAAGGAGTCTCTCTAACGAGGGTATAAGTGCGATGGCATTCACTATTAGTCCTAATAAAGTCCTAGGCCCTGATGGGTTTAATGGCTTCACTTATTAACAAAATTGGAGCTCCATTAAGTTTGATAAATGCATGGTTGTTGATGAATTCTTAGATAATGCCAAGAAGTTGAAGGTACAAAATTGCACTCATTTATGTTTAGTCCCAAAAACACATAATCCAAACTCTTTGGGGGACTTTAGACCAATTTCTTATTGCAATGCATTTTACTAAATCATCTACAAGTTGTTAGCTAACAGGATCAAAATATGTGCTTCCATAATTCATTAGCCAATATCAAAGCTCCTTTTATACAAGGTAGAAGTAATGGAGACAATATGTTGCTAGCATAGGAATCATTAAAGAACTACCATATCTAGTGCTTTGGAGCTAATTATGCTATCAAATTTGATATTCATAAGGCTTTTTACTCAGTTAATTGGGTTTTATGTTTTTTTTCTCTGCAAGTATTTAGGTTCCTTAACAGGTTAACTACTTAGATCTCCTAATGCATAACCACTACTTCATTTAGTGATTTGATAAATAGGGAAGCTAGTCAATTTATCAAGGGTTTTAGAGGGTGAAGGTAAGGTGATTCACTCTCCCCTTATCTCTTTACTATATGCATTGAGATACTTAATTGCATTGTCTAGAAAATTGTGCTTACTGATAGTGGCTTTAAGAATTATAAAAATGTTTAACAAGCTAGTTGTCACCTATCTTACCTTTGCTATTGATTTGTTATTATTTTGTAAAGCTAATGAAGCCTTAATGGCTTGCTTAATGAGATCCTTAGAGGAATGTAGTGCTTATTCTGGGCTTTATATCAACAGCAATAACTATGAATTGATGTTCTCTTATATGGAATAAGCTCCTTATCCTAAGATTCTCATTTACTTTGTGGCTTGCAATTAAAGAAAGGCCCACTACATTAGATAGAATAAGTGGCACTAATTAATATGAATTGTATGTTGTGTTTGATGGACTAAGAAACCAATATGCATCTTTTGTTTAATTGCCCTTCTTTTTATTTGTAGGGATGTTATTGGCTTTTGTAACTTGGATCTATAAATCAAAGGCTTATTGGGAATAATTTAATGGTTATGTTCCCTTTGCAAGGTTATGAAAGTTGTTGTATAGTTTGGTTCTTCGCAACACGATTTATGGTGTTTGGTGGGAAAAGAACCAGAGGATCTTCAAGGGCAAGTTCAACTTTCCAAAACATGTAAGTGAATGCAACATTAGACATATTAGAGAGCTGCTTATAACTAGAAGTCAAAACTTGTCACTTTTCTCACTTGTGAAATTAAATTGGTTCCTTGATGAGTTCTAGTGAGTTGTCATAGTCTTAGCATATTACACATTTGGTACCTTAATGAACTTTAATAGTCTTAGATTGCATTTGATGTAATGTTTTGTACATTTCATATAAACTATGGTTAATTATTAATGCAATTTATTTACTTAAAAATAACTTTGACTTGATTCTGCAGTAAAAATTGCTCTTGATCACATCCTTCACCTATAAATTTGTGTATACTTATAGTTAGAATTTATTATGAAAAAATAATACAAGTAACTATTACGAATTTATTAGAAAACCTAACAAATTAAAAACACAATTAGACATCTTTTTGATCAAGTTCTTATTGTCTCGACCTCTTTTCACTTTTTTTAATTAAATTTGTACCAAAATTGCATAAGCATCAAATGCTTGCCGAGTAAGCAGAAACATAACGTTTATGAATGCTTTTATCAAGCATTTTGAAAAGGAGAATAAAAAGGTAAAGCTAAAATTCTTAAGGCCTATCTGTTTTTATTTTTATTCTTTATTTTCGTTTTTGTTATTATTAATGTTTTTTTATTTTTATTCGAAAAAAAAAGAGAGAAAAAACAAGCGGAAGTGAAAGGTATAGGTCCTCAGTCAGGAGAAAAGGCATATTATAAGTTAAATTTAGAATGAGTATCGGCAACTTCGCCATTCCTCCTCCACCAAGTACCCATCTCTTTCCTAATGCATTCCTTCCTCTCTTAACTACTTCCCAGAATCCCCACGCATTCCCAAATCCTCTATTCCCCTGTTTCAAAGCACCACCCAGACCCTCACTGCTTCTAGCTAATGGCTACGCAAGTAAAAATAGAGGACAAAACCGAAGGTACTAAACCAGAAGCCAAAGAACTTGTAATAGAAGAAGATGACGAAGTTGCAGAGCGTCCTCTTAAGTGCAAGGTAATTCACGATCGTCTTAATATATTTAAAGATGTCATCTTTCTGGGGAGATTTGCTTCAGTTTCGAATAATATCTTCTCTTTTTTCCTTAGACATGGGTTTTGAAAGTCTCCATTCACTGCGAAGGCTGCAAGAGGAAAGTGAAAAAGATCTTGACTAACATAGATGGTATGTACTTTATAGTTTATTCACATTCTTTCATTTCAGCTTCACTCTTTCTGGAGTGTCAATTCCCTCCTCTTTTTCTGTTACAACTTCAAGACTGCTCTTTTCCCATCTGGGTGTTGTTTATTTTGCCAATATATAACTAACCGTATCACGAACACGATTCCTGGATTTTCTCTATATGTTTCCTTGGCCAATGATCTTTTCCTCTTGCAGGTGTTTATACAACAGATATTGATTTGAGACAACAGAAGGTGACAGTAGTAGGAAACGTAGACGCAGATGTTTTGATCAAGAAACTGGTGAAGACAGGGAAGCATGCAGAGTTATGGCCTGATAAAAAATCTGATCAAAAAAGCAAAAAAAAGAAAGGGAAGAATAAACATAGCGACCAAGAAACCACCGAAGAAGCTGCTATTGGTGGCGGTGAGAAAGAGAAAGAAACTGTGAAAACTGAAGTGGTACGAGGACACGACCCTTCTAAACCCTCCGCATATGGTGGCTGCCACCCCACTAAAAACTGCGGCGATGGTGGTCATGGTTATCATCAGGTCATGAGCAAAACCGGCGAAGTCGGTACAACAACAACAACCAGTAAATCTGGCGTACAAGTAAAGGAATTGAAAGCCGACGTGAAGCAAGTAGTGACCTTCCCGTCGGTTGTTAACCCTTCTCCAGCGACCGACAAGGTTGCGATTGCTGAAAGTGATGGAGCTGAAAAGAGTTGTGGTGGCGGTGGAGGTAAAAAGAAGAAAAAGAAAGGGCATAAAGGGAAAGGGAACAGCAATGTCCAAGGGGGCGAACTTTTTGTCGATGCATCCGCAAGCACAGGATCACATAGTCATGGTCAAGGTCAGGTCACACTTACATATCCACCCAATCATAGACCTCCCAGTTACCATGCGTATGCATACCAAGATGCACATTATTATTCCCCTCCAGCGTATGCTGTAAATTATAATGCTTGCAACCCGAGCCCGTCTTACAATGCATCATCATACTGCGCTCGATCTTATTTATATGCGTTTATGCATCCGTGTATGGCAAGCGAGCCTCCATCGACGGACTTGGACTCTTACCCATCACAGCCGTGCAACTCGTTCGAGATTTTCAGCGACGAAAACCCAAATGCTTGCTCAGTAATGTAATAATATTGTAATTTGTAAGTCCATGGGATTAATTTTGTAATTTATAGAAGTAGATTTTGTATATCATATTAGCTTATAAGTATATGGAAAGAAAAACAAAAATATATACTGTAGGTCAATGATCATTTGATTGTCTATTTTTTGATTCATTATGCAACGGAGAGAAGGCAATTATATTTTCAGGTCAAGGTCATTCACACTGAGACTACAAAAGGAAAAGGCATTTTAGACTACAAAATCCTTGAAACGAATATGTCAAAAATCTTTTTTATTTATATATTTATTTTTGTTCTTTTGCGCACTTGAAGGTAGGTCATTTGACATTCCAAGCTTTTATATCCATAAAGAGAATCTGATTGTGTTTATTCTTATTCTTGATTGAGGTGTCCAGTTGAAGAAACCGCAGAATATTTTTAGCAGCAAACCAATAATTTTGTGCCTAAAAAGCCCTCATGTTGCCTTGCAAACCAACTAGATCAGTTTTCATTTGGTAGTTCTAGTTCTTCTCTGGCTCTGCTTTTCTGGTTTTCTTCTTTCAACTTCACATAGAAAGCAAATTAGATATGAGTTAAATAAAGTGACTGTTACTAACTTAACTTCCTAAGAAGTCTGATTATCCTAAAAGAAGACGAAAAACTTGAAATTGGGGTTTACATAAGAAGTAGAGTTTTTGGTCCATTTCCATTAGATGAAAATGATTCATGAGAGAATCATAATTCACTATAAATCAAAACACATGACTACCGCATATTCCTATCTATTATTTTCTCAGCAATTTCCCTTTATCAAGAACCAGATTCCTTCAATCCAATTTATCTTCCTACCCAGTCTATACTATTGTTCCTCCACAAATAAATGCAATTAAGTCTTGAACAATGAACTAAATTATCATATTATTGCTTTTGTTGAGCTCGAAAAACCTTAAAAAGTACTTATTTATTGATATATGCCTACACGTAATTGATTGGTTATAGATTCTGTTAATTAATTAATTACAGGTGTTTTTCATTTTATGTGTAACTGATGTATAAAATATAACTCATAGGAAAAATATATTTTGCATATAAAATTATAATCATATCATGATTCACATTACATTTATATATTATTCCTAGATTATCTTTAGCCATTGCTCTATTAAAATTAGATATTAAAAAAGTAGAAAAACTATCACACATTGTATTTCTTTATTATGAAAGAAATGGTCAGCCTTATAAACTAAAATATAAAAATACTTAAATAAAAGTGTGGGTTTTTATTAGGGAATAAACTGACTTAATTATAATCAAGGACTTCGAATGAAACATTACTCATATCTACTTAGATCTCCTCATTATGATAGCTATGTAATTGATTGTTAAATTTGAGATTACCAATATATCTTATACGAGAATTATTATATTTTGATGCTACTTATAACCTATTACATGTAGAGTACCTCATTATTAATCAAAAATAATGGAACATTCTTTCAACTAACTTAATTAGAATCAAGGACTTCGAATGAAAAATTACTCATATCTACTTAGATCTCCTCATTATGATAACTATATAATTGATTGTTAAATTTGAGATTACCAATATATCTTATACGAGAATTATTATATTTTGATGCTACTTATAACCTAT
>JAOTAX010000006.1:19058738-19075732 GCA_025629825.1 Erythroxylum guanchezii
AGTTTAAGAAATCAAGTTTTGGAAATGCATATGAAATATTTTATGCTCATGAAACACAAGTTTTGCAAAAATGTGCCTTTTGGGACAAACTATTTCAGTTTATGAAATATATGTTATGTGGGTTTGTGGTAGTCCCTCAAGAATGTCACGTGCATGTTGACCAATTTATAGGTTTCTCCCGCCTGCTCGCTAGTGGCACGAAGCTCCTTTATGGACTCCCTCAAGTTTACTGCTATACAAGACCATTATGTAGAAATGTGTAGTGCCTCATGTTTATGGATCTACCCAAGCCGTCTTGATATGCTACATGTTCATAATAAGTTGACAAGAATGATGCATGCACTTTTTGCATAAACATGAATTTTTCTGCATTGAAAATGACTTTATTAATGGTTTTGCTTATTACCAATTATAAGATTGTTACCTATGAGCATTAAGCTCACCCCCACTTTCCTCTCGATAAGCAGGTGATGAACAAGAGATCGAATAGTCAAGAGCCAAGGCATCACTCCATTTTTGAAATGTTTTGTAATTTAAGCAAATCTTGTAATACAAGGCTTTAGTTGCATTTTGATGAAACTATTGTTCATGTATCTTTTATATTTGGGGATTTTACAAACATTGATGTATTGACACTTGAAATGCCCCACTAAGCTTTGTAAAACTTTTATCTTTTGATACAAATGAAATAAGAGTGCATTTTTGCTCATGACTTCCTTTCAAGTCTATGCATTGCATTTTTAAGCTTAAATAAGGAAAAAGTTCATGTTCGAAAGTCAAGGGAAGATTTGGATTAACCTAGGCTAATTTAGGCAATGTGCTTTCTAGAAAGTTATAGTCTTAATTCTAGCTTGCCAATGGTTTATAGTAGGTAATTTTTAGACATCGGAGTTCAAAGTTATGGTCCTTAGAATGGGAGATGCTTAGGAGTATCAAGTGTTATCGTCTGTAATGACATCACATCATCTGTGATAACGTCATATCATCTGTAAAAATGTATCGTCTGCAAGAATGTATCGTCTGTAAGGACATATCATCTGTGATGACATCACATCGTCTGTGATGATGTCATATCGTCTATAAGGATGTATCATCTGTAATAACGTCACATCGTCTGTTTGAAATTAGGGTTCTTTGCAAGAGAATTTTGTTTAATTAAATCAATTAGTTAATTAGGATTACTTATAATTAACGAATTATAATTATGAATTTAAAATAAATTTAGAAAATTTAACTTATATTGATATATGAGGTCCATTATGCCATGTAGCATAGTGAGCCCCATATTTCTAATCAAAAATTTAAAATTTGAGTCTCTCGTGATAAAATGATATATAATAAACAAATTTTTATTTTTATTTTTTTTCTGTCCACCCAAGTTTTATTTTTAACATTTTATAAACGTTAAAGTTTACTTTAAACACTTACAAATATCACGATTAAACTTATATTTTGATGAAGACATTAAAGGTCTAATTTGCACTTTTTGTCTTTAAATATTAGAAAGAACAAGTTTGCCTACTCTAACATAGAAAAAAGGTTACTTGACAAATTTTCTTGTTATCCATTGGAATTTTCCCACTCTAAGCCTAGTGGTAATTTACTTCAAGGATGCACCACTTAAATTCCTTGCATTTGTAGTCTGAGCTCAGCCCGATCAAATTCATGCCAAAACTACAATTATGACATTTTAGTTTAACTAATTAAAATGACATTACTTTAGTACGCAAGTTCTTTAAACTATAGACAAAAATGACATTAGTTAACACGTTAGAAAACCAGTAGACTAAAATATCATTTTAATTAGTTTTACCAAAACAACATGATTAAACTTGACCAGACCTTCAACTTAAGCTTAACCTAAAATATAATCAACCCACATGTTAATTTTAAATCAGAGTAGACTGAATTTACCATCCTCAGTTTACTTGGGTAAAGACCATTTTAAATCAGAGTAGACAGAGTTTACCATCCTCAGTTTACTTGGGTAAAGACCATATTCTCTACTCTTAAGGCCAATAATGGACCTCTTTAGATGATAGATTATTACCGGCAAACCAGAAGAATGCAATTCACCCTGCCAATGAATCGTGCATCCTTGCTTTATAACAAGAATTATTCCCTAAATCTTATCGTAAACCCATATTAGGGCGTAACTTGATCAACACAAACCAACAAGGACTTGAATTTCACGTTCATGATCAGTGACGCCCTAAATTTACTCATGCTTCACATTTCAAGCACATACCAGACCAATCACGTCGCCACCATCCCTAAAACTAGTTAAAGCCTCGATTCGCCCATTTTCAACAAGCTGGGATTTGGTTGCGCTGTCTAAAGGCTAAACCAATAATCAGGTCTCCCCTTAAATAATGGAATCAAAATAAACAGCTTATCCTACAAGGGGATTTTATATGGGAACCAAGCACCGAATGCTTCGCTTAGTTGGCTCCCTTTTTTTTTTTTACCGAGCTTAAGCAACCAACGCATTCTCTCAAGTATCACCTCATCTAATATTTCGTTGCGAAAGGAGTATGCAGGTGCAAGTTTATGAAGCTAAAAGCAAAATTACAGCAGCCCAAATTTCAAAAACTTCAAAAGCAATAGAAATGGAGGTATTATAGTGGCCGAAAGGGGTTGGCTCCAACATGAAAAAAGGTCTAAGTAGATGCAAAGTTGACCACAATAGGATAATCCAGTCCAAAAACTTCAAAAGCAATAGAAATGGAGGTATTATAGTGGCCGAAAGGGGTTGGCTCCAACATGAAAAAAGGTCTAAGTAGATGCAAAGTTGACCACAATAGGATAATCCAGTCCAAAAAATGAAAAAAGCATTCGAATAATTGATATCCTATTCTCTCTACACAAATGAAGATGTATTAAGCAGGTCCTTAACAAGCTTGCCACAATTTCTCATTGGCGAAGTTCAGCTTTCTTCTTTTGCCAGAGCCTGTCTAGGGCACTGTCAGCATCACCCTGACAAATTGAAGACCAAGATGAGCATAAAAACATTCAACACAGATTATTACAAAAAAAGGAGAGCTAGAGAAGAAAGAGGATACAGTTATAAACACCATCATGTTGAATTCTTACACAAGATATATAAAACTTTGGATAAGCAAGCTAATCATCCAAACCTAACTTGTACAGAAAACATTTCTGTTGAGAAATATGTAGCAATAGGAGTGGACACGCACAAACCAAAAAGCCTCAATGAAAATAATGGAACTTGGGAACCAATATCACCAATTCATGGTCAGAAGAACAAGCATAGAATAAGGATATAACAAAAACTAAATCAAATCAAGTAGTTAAAGTCATAATGAGAAAAGGGGGCAAAAATAAAAAGGACCTGGGCGCGGACGAAACCGCAGAGGGCATAAGTGGAGAATTGGCCAGTGTAGTGGCCACTGCCATCCAAATGTCCAATATTGATCTGCACAGATGCATGGTCCTTGGCGGTGATCAGCCTGTTCGTCGCAGAACTGCAATAACCAAAACCAACAAGGTTAAAAACACGTAAACAGAAAAAATAAAAATAAAAAATAAAAAAACAACACTAAATGGCAGTACCATTTTCTGGGGATGTAGAGATCCATGTTTTGTCCTTCTTCGTTCTGCATCTTGCCCAACTGATTAAGCTCAAATTACCTGCTTCAAAGAAGAAAAAAAACCCATGTTGTCACAACTAATAATATCCAATAAATTAAACTGAATCGAAATTCAGAAAGAGGAATTACCAAGGTGGAGGAGGAGGAGGAGACGGCAATAGAGGGTGAACGAAGGATTGGAGGGTTTTATATACCAAACCCTAACCTAAGTTTTCGTCTTCTTTTTTGTTTTAATTAATGGGACTGGGCCACAAGTCTGATTTTCAGTACACGGAAAGGCCCACACTACATATCAACATGAAAAACTCCCAATTTTATCATATTCAAATAAAAACACCCATTTTAAAAATCATTTAATAACTTCTATTGAGTTTTTAACAAGAAGATTTCAGGCTTATTTTGTAAAATGTTAGTGGAACGTCGGACGGATGCTATCACCTGTCCCGCGTAAAAAAAGCTGGGATTACTTAATCTCCCACATTTATAGGATCCTATTAAATGTTGTCTTAGGCATTTGATCCTCGAATATTTTGAATTTAACTAAAAAATATGAAATCGAATTATATCATTATTTTTTAATTATAATTTGACTTAATTGTACTGCTAATTTTGATAATATTTTATCTTGATTTGACTAAAATGGCTTTACATTAATTGTGAGTTTAACAAAAGTTTGCCTAATTTAGATGGGGTCACTTTTTTTTTGAAAAATGAAAAAGGATTTTATTAATTTGATAAATTTGAGAAAATTAAAGAGAAAGAAATATCGTAGATTTGACCAACTTAGATACAACCATACGCGACACACCGACACACCTAAACCAAATAATACAAGCATCGCAGGTGAAATGAACTTCAACTACACACGTACTTAGGGAACCCTAGAATACTAAGCCTTAAGATCTTCAACAAACAAATAACTTCCATACTTAAATGAAGACTTTGCATGCAACATCCCTATACGAAACCTACAATCATCCACACACATAGCAACCAAATTCCTTTACATACATTTAAGGCATACAATTCTATTTAATGTTATACATATATGCATTACAAAACTCCCAAATGTTTAACAGTATCATTTAACAGTAGTAATACATCTTTACATTTACATGGTAATCCAAAAGAAAACATACAACTTCCTTTTTTTTATTACATGTGCAATCATCTATAACTAAAAACACATTCCAAAAGTACTTTTTCTTCTATATGTTGGCTTTGGTCCCTGCAAATATTCCTTGTACCTCACTTCTATGACTTGGACCTACAAGGATTAACCGTATTAAACTTGAAAGCTTAATGGAGAAAACACTTAGTTTGGGTGACCGCTCACAACAGTCATCCACCAAGCACATACATTCAGAAATATCACAACTCATATACCATAAATTCACATTCATATACTAAACATTGATATTCAATGCTCATGTAAACAATGATGGCATACTTAAGCAAAGTACATAATGCAAATATACTTCAACATATTATCTATATACCGAAAATATACATTTATAAGCAAATATTGATATTCAAT
Organism: Erythroxylum guanchezii; assembly: GCA_025629825.1. Classification (NCBI taxonomy): domain Eukaryota; kingdom Viridiplantae; phylum Streptophyta; class Magnoliopsida; order Malpighiales; family Erythroxylaceae; genus Erythroxylum; species Erythroxylum guanchezii. The sequence goes on from JAOTAX010000006.1 coordinate 19,063,887, forward strand.
GCTCATTGATACAAATTATTAATACAATTACACATCATTGCAATTCATCATTGCAACCAATACAAATGCTCATCAATACCAATTATTCATGTTGTCATGTTGTATTTTTTATTTGTGACTGTTAAGTTTCCTTTTTGTATTAAGCCTGCACATTTTTCATGGGTGTGGATAATGAGTGTTGTGGATATCCGAAGATATCAAACTGTGGATACCCGAAGGTATCAAGCTATATGGTGTCAAATTGTAGCAGCTGCACTGTAACTTTATAAGTATGCTTTCTATCCACCATCAAGACAATAGAGCAGGCACTGTGACGTTTCCTTTAACCATTTGCCAATTTCATAATTCATATATTGACAAGTCATCTGATATATATTTCAAGTCATAAAATTTGTATTTGCATTCATACATGCAATTCATGGCTTACCATCATTAGAAGGGTATCAAAATTACACTTGTATAATTATAATATACACATATGAGTAATGAATATGCATACAAATCATTTATGTACATGTAAATTTTCTTTGGAATGCATTATGCTCAATCTTATATTCTAATGTTCAGTCTCCTAATTCACATGTGGTAAGTCCTGTTTCATTTATTTCTAGGTGTTTGAAAATTTTCATACACATTTATAAAGGTTCAGATAAGATGCTGTAGAAATCAGAAACAAAAACAATGCCACGGTCGTGACAAACACTCTCTTCATTCATACCACTACTTGTTCCTTAATACGCATATAGAAAAAGTCAGAACTGGATCTTGAGGTCTTCTAGACATTCTTTTTCTATATCTCTATAGTTCCTATAGCACTAACAATCAGACTATTTAGACATTTAAATCATAAGACATAGGCAAAATATCACAAGCTACTCCAAAATAAGGATAACATCAGGTTAGAGTCCCTTCTAGAGATATTTAGCTTTATGCCTTAGATTTCATATGCGACTAAAATCACACAATTTGGAGGTTTGTAGGCTGATTTATTACTCAAACACTGTGACTGATTCAAATAAACCCTAGACAGAATTCTACTGCACAATACTCTCTTGTCACATTCAACCAATTCTATACAAGATAACACCAAAATAACACCAAAGTATCATCTCAATAACCATTCAACATCCAAATGAATCTTTTTTCACATTCGAATGTACACCAATATGAAAATTAACAAAGTGAAGTCCCAAACTTTAAAATTGGCAAAGTAGTTCTTTTAATACTTTTCCTTACATTCCTCTTTGGTTTTACTTGAATCACCCAAAAAAAATGATGGGATGAAGAAAGTGAACTGGAGAGGAGAAAAATTTGAAGTTAAGTCATTAGAGTTTCGTCCATCTCCCCTCTCTATATGCCTTTTCATGTATTTTCTAGTCTTAGACACATGTTTTAATCCCATTGGACCATATGTCACAATCCTATTGGACCATATGTTATAATCCCATTAGACCACATGTTACAATTGTATTGGACCATGTGTTAAAATTATATGTAACCATGTGTTACAATTTTATCCATGAGTTGACTTTAGGAAATTTGCTTATTGGTCCTTTTTCTTCCTTTAATTCCCATATTGGCTTATAATATTATCAATTTATTTGATTCCCATATTTCTTAAGTTTCTAAGGGAATAAATTTCATGAAATTTGGTTAATTATATCGGGTGTTATACTCCAAAAACTACAAGTTGTTCGAAAATAAGGACAATATTCAGAACTCAACTTCAAAACATAATTCAAAACTCTTAAAGGCATAATCAAATTTCAGTTCCTTCATAAAAGTTTTAGATCTATGTATCTAGTTTAATCTCCAATTGGATTTATCCAATTTGGAGGTCTATATGCCAAGATATGGTTAAATTACAGAAATTTGTTCAGTGAAACATATCCATTCAACAAGGTATACATCCCAAATCAACTAACTTCGGTCTTATCATACAAGAGCAACACAAAAACACAAAAACACAAAAACCTATTTATAGTTATTTAGAACCCAAAATAGACATTAGAACCAATAATTAACCATTATAATAGCTATACACAATGCACTGGTCGACTAATACATCATATTGGTCGACCAATATGCATTTATAACACTAATTTTGCTAGGCATTGGACACTAATCAACCAATGTTATAGACTCACGATACATCAATTTTAACAACTTTAACCTATATTGGTCGACTAGTAATCTATATAGATTGACTAATCAACCCAAAAACATTATTTTAACAACTTGAAATGCTTAAATTCAATTTGATTAATTAAAATATGAATTAAACACTTCCTAAAATTTTTCCCAAAGCTTGTTTTAAAGATCAAGAGGCTTTTATATAATGACATTAAATGAAATGTTTATGCATAGTGTCTTTTAGATCACCAAAATAACAAAGTGAGATTATAAATAACAATACAAAATGTAAAATGACTATGATGAACCTTAATCTTCTTTTACTTTTGTTTTGACCTTCATTTCATTGGTTGTAAACTTCAACTTCTCTTGTTTAACTTCACACACTATCTTCTTGATTTTATGGCTTCATTTTGTTATGATCTTTCTTTTCATCAAAATAATAATCATATTAGAGGTAATTATATTTTCTTATCATCAAAACATCAATTGGAACCTTCATTGGTTCAATAAGCTCAATTGATAGTTATTGGATATAACATAAACTATATAGAGGTAGATGAGTGATCAATAAATTATTCGTCACCCTAAAATAATTAGAGAGAATATTTCACTATTCTCAATTACTATTAATTTGAAAAATCCTTGGCGAAGATGGAATAATACTTTAAAATTAGTTATCAAATGTCATTAATAGAATTGATTGCAAATAGTTGAGAAATAATATGAATAGACACAAATATAGCAGAGATTGCTTCCATGCTCTATCTCTAATTGAAATACTATATGATGAAAAGATTAAATTATATAGAATAATCATGCGTAGAATTGTAGTTAAAACCACTTTGATGTTTCTAATATTTGAGTACCCATGATGTGTTGCTAGACACTAATATTGATCTATGGATCCAAATTGCTTAATTACAGTATTAAAGATAAATTAAAAGAGTTTAGTATATCTAATCTTAAATATGATTTAAGATTATAATTTATATGCATTGCTAACATATTTAAAAACATAAGGGGTCATATACAAAGAATGATTAATGAGAAAGAAGGTAATTTAATCAAGTTATACTTAATTATAAAGTTTGAAAACTTTAAGAATAAGTATGAGATAATTAATAAAAAAGAACTATAAAAGATATTGGATCATACTTAGGCTTGATTAATATTTAATTAGAATAAGTTAGTTTAATCGAAATAACATTTTATTTCAATTAAATTACTAAAAAAATAGACTTAAGATTTAAAGGATTTAGCACTTATTTCCTATCTTGTTTATACCACTTGTAATATTCTCTTAGCTTGCTCGTGTGAATATTGTTATTGTTAGAGGATAAATATGTATGAAGCTACAATTGTCGCAATGAGTTAATTTAAAAATGATTAAAAAGAAATATCAAGAAAATAATCAGGTTACATATTAAAGTACAATTTATGTTTATTTTATTATATTTTATATATTAATCATGATATAAAATTTAAGTTATATTGAGTTTTGAAAAGTTAAATACATTTTTTATTCCAATTCGAATTTCTTCTTGATTTCCCAACAACATTATAGACGGTCGTCTTATTATTACAGTAATTGAAGTTAATGATATAACTTAACATATTTTAATTCTTTTACATAATATGAAGTCCTCTCACAAAATTTTAAAAGCACATGAGATTTTAAACAGGATTAATAGCATCGCCAGAAGAAGTTGACGGTATTTTGCCCTTAAAATCTTTATACAAGTCGCCCTTCTGGATTTGATGAATAGCACACAACTGGTGGGTTATGGTCAGGAATAAGGAGCGCACGAAGAGGACACGGATTAACCGACCATTAAAAAAACGCGGTTTTGTACTTCCTCAATAATTGCATAGGACCTAGGGCCACTTTCCCGTTCTCTCTTTAATCCAAGTTTGAAGGTTTCAACGTCTCGTATTGACGCTTATTGGCAGTTGGCAGAGAAAATAGGCTTTTTGGAGAGAATATGTAGAAGGAGAGATTCAGTAGCGAATAACATCCCATCTTTATAATTTGTTTCTCTCTTCCATTTGCTATCTCTAGCATCTTTTGTCTCTCCTCTTTGTTTTTCTACGATTCTACTATATCTCTACAGGGTGGCCATTTGATCTTCTTGAGTATGAATTTTTCAAGCTCGATTATTTAGACTCTTTTTATATGAATTTTTCAAGCTCGATTATTTAGACTCTTTTTATCATCCTTTTAATTTATATCTGAATGCTTTTTCTATTCACCAATCGTTTCACTCTTTTCCCACCTTGTTTCTCTTAAAAGTTGGTTGCTTTGATGCATTTCAATGAATTCCACGCTTTCCCTTCTTCTCTCTCCGTACAAACTGCCTTCTAATTCTGTCATCTCACAGTTTTAATACGGTAATCGATCTGGGTTGTCTTTCTTGACCTCAAAGTTTTTAGCTTTCCTCCTTCCAAAACATACTTTTCATATTCAATTTTAGTTCTTCAAATTGAACATAGGAGGCGGATTTGTTTTGGAGATTAAGATGATGATGATGACTATGGAAGGAATGATGGATAAGGGAGTGTTGGATGACATAATAAGGAGGCTGTTGGAGGGCAAAGGAGGCAAGCAAGTGCAGCTCTCTGAGGCAGAGATCCGTCAATTATGTGTTAATGCACGACAAATCTTCCTCTCTCAGCCTAATCTCCTTGAATTAAAAGCTCCCATTCGCATATGTGGTCAGCATTTACCTTATCCTCTTGATATTGATTCCTTATTCTGGTATGCGATTGTGCGCTTCCATGTTTACTTGGTATCACGCGGTATTGTAATTTTCGTTTGGATGCCAAACGATTTTTTGGATGGAATCGTTGAGAGAGGTTTTTGTAAAATGGTGGGTATCAATTCGGGTTTTTGTATCTTTTTTTTATTTGGGTTGGTAAGGAATTAGTAAGGATATATATTTTCCCTCCATATTGGGACGGTCTGCACATATGGATCATTTGATGAGCTGCTTTTTAACCTTGGCATATCAGTCCGATTTTGGTACTTATGTAGGGTATTCATGTTAGTGGGGATAAAGCGGTTGAATTTTAGGGGGAGATGATTTGAGAGGAGGGATTGATATTAATATCTAGTAATTATAATTTGTGTTCTTCCGATTGCATTTTCTTCTCAGTTCCATGATTGAATGTATTGCTGAAATGAGAAAACTGGGTAGTCATCTTCATTTCGTACAATTCACTCTCAATCAGTATATATCTAACCTATTGCCCTGTTCCAGGTGATATACATGGACAATATCAAGACCTTTTGAGGCTATTTGAGTATGGTGGATACCCGCCATCTGCTAATTACTTGTTCCTTGGAGATTATGTTGATCGAGGGAAGCAAAGTTTGGAGACTATATGTCTGCTTCTGGCCTACAAAATCAGATATCCTGATAAAATTTACCTCTTAAGGGGAAACCATGAGGATGCAAAGATCAACAGAGTATATGGATTTTATGATGAGTGCAAAAGGAGATTCAATGTGAGGCTTTGGAAAATATTTACGGACTGCTTTAATTGTTTGCCGGTGGCCGCACTCATTGACGAAAAGATACTATGTATGCATGGAGGACTGTCTCCAGAGATGGAAACTTTGGACCAAATAAAGGAAATCTCCAGACCTACTGAAATTCCAGACAGTGGACTGCTATGTGACCTCCTTTGGTCAGATCCTGATGCTAAGGTTGATGGCTGGGCAGACAGCGATCGAGGGGTGTCGTGTACCTTTGGGGCTGACAAGGTGGCGGAGTTTCTCGATAAGAACGACCTTGATTTGATTTGCCGAGGTCACCAGGTAAGGCTATACCATTTCAAGACGTAATGTTCTGGAACCAATCTTTTCTAATCTAGATTTTTAGAATGCCTCAGGCTAATGGTACAATACATTAATTAACCAATCAATCGAATTCATGTTGGCAATGATAAGAAACTTGAAAAGGTTAGTTTTGTAGTTTCGCATTCGAATGTAGGAAAGGGAAGAAACGTTATCAGCCATTAAGAGGGCTACTGATAGATGATTTCAACTTTATCTGAAATGGGTTGAGTAGGTAATAGTATAAGATGTGCGACAATCGAGATTTGAGAATTTTGTATTGTATTTAGGTGGTGGAGGACGGATACGAGTTTTTTGCGAAGCGAAGATTAGTGACAATATTTTCAGCTCCAAATTATGGTGGCGAATTCGACAATGCCGGCGCTTTATTGATCGTAGACGACTCACTAGTGTGCTCGTTCGAGATATTAAAACCAATGATTTCAGCAAGCAGTTCAAAATTGCCCCTGAAAAAGGTAAAGAAAACCTTCTGATTTCTTGTTAATTTACTACATTTGATTTCCTCCTTGTTTTTGTTCAAACAGCCACCGAAAATTGGAGCCGCCTAAAAAGGCAGGCTTCTGAAGAATGAAGACCGCTTCCAGAACTGAACAGTTCTGCATGGGAAACCCTACTTGAATTCAGGAAGAGAATTTAATTCAAGTAGCAGAAAATTTTTAATACCAATTATTTGACATTTTTATCTGCAGGAAAGTTTTTAGTACGTACATTGGGTAATGTGCATGTGCTACTTGTAACTATCAATTTGAGTATATATGTGAATATCCCTGCCCTGAAAAGCTCCAGAAGCCAATTTGTATAACCAGAGAAGAATTTAGAAAAGCTGTAATTTGCCAAACTCATAATATGTTTGTATTACATTTTACATTTCCTTTAAAAATTAAATTTTATGGTTTGGGCTTAGAATTTTTAAAATTATTGCCTCTTTTTTTTTTCCAAAAACCATATATCTCCTCCCCAACTTAACACCTCTGTGAAGGTTGTTTCATCGCCTTTAAAGAAAACGATGGATATAAGAATTTTGGTGGCGGCACAAGCCCCTAACTTTCATTCACATATAGGTAGAGTTGACTAACTCTCCTAAAATTGTGCCTAAATAATTACATTGTATCTCAAGTTGGTGCATATAAGTCTGTTGGCTAACATCTTGAATCTGTCTTTACCCATTGCTTTGGTGAACAAATCAATCACTTGAACACTACTCCAAACTTTCTTCGTTAGCACCTCTACTCACTGAACTCTCTCCTGAACAAAGTAGCAATCCATCTCCACATGCTTTTTCCTTTCATGAAAAACCAGATTCCTTGATATATGCACCACAGCTTAGTTGTCGCAGTGGAGTATGGTCGACCTCCTTTGCTATGCTTGAAGTTCCTTGAGTAACCATCTCAACCACAATATCTCACTTACTGTTGTGACCATTGCTAGATACTCTGCCCCTGCTGAAGACCTGGCTATAACCGTTTGCTTCTTCGATCTCCAAGAAATAGGTGATCCTCCTAATGTGATAAAATAACCTATACATGACCTTCGAGTCATCCTGCAACCTTCCCAATCAGCATCCATATATGCTTCTATATCGACCTCTCTGCTTCTTTACAACAAGATTCCTTGTCCTGGCGTACCCTTTTAGATATTTGAGAACATTTTTCGTTGCTTCCATATGCGCATCTCGTGCTGCTACCACAAATTGGCTTAGTGTGCTAACTACAAACACTATATCTGGCCTTGTCATTATCAAATACAAGAGTTATGCAAAGTATAGGTTTAAGTTATTTTTGCATAAATTTAAATATAATTAACTATTGTACAACTGAACGATATATATATGACTATCCTTAATAATAGTTTATAGTTTCTATTAAAATACTCGATGGCTATCATGTAAAAGTTAATTTTTGGACTTTTTAATATCATAAATTTTAAGTAATCTAAAATAATAAAAATATTTTTTAGAATAAGTAAAATCACAAAAGAGGTTTCTATCTTCTATCCTTTTGAAAATTATATATCCATAGTTTTTCCTTATATTCTTTAATGAATTTCTAAATATTATAGATATTTTGATTAGTAGTTGAATGGTATTTTTTTCCAGTATTCTTTGTAATGCATCTTTAGATCTTTTAGAAACTTTAATTAGCATATGTGTTTTATATAATTTACCTTGTACTATTTAATGTTTCTCTATAATTTTTGGATACTTTAATTAGAATTCATATATTATGCGATTTCTAAAAATTTGATATTTAATTTGAAATTTGTTTAAATGACTTGAAAATTGCATCAATAACCTTGATTCCTTATATATATATTTATGTTGGCATAATATTTCAAAAATTTTTAAGAGAATATATTTTAAAAGTTCAAATGTCATTTGATTTTCAAATTGAATTCACATTACAAAAAGCCATGGATTGAGGAAGACTTTTTCAAAATTTTCAAAGTTAAATGTATGATAAAGGTTATAATGTGAGCTTTGTAGGTAAATCGTGTATTGATAAAAGAGTAAAGAACAATTATAAAGTATTTATTGAAAATATGGAAGAGAATGTGTTTGCAATTATATAATGTGTGTGTCATCTATGTAACTTATCAAATCAGGATGTCAAGTACTTAATATTTATGAATGATGACTCTTGGATGTAACACCAATGATTAATATCGAGCTAATTGAGAAACTTAATAAACACTACGTACCTTGTCGATGGACTTTCAATAGTAATGTTTCAAAAAGACAAAGTGTTAGAAAAATGTCAAATGCTAGAAAAATTTCAAGAGCAAGAGATTGATGACAACTTCTAGACCTTACAACTTTTGCAAGCTTAGGAAATAAGCATTGTGCATATGGAATTAATGATAAATACAATGTATTCACTTGGAGTTTTATTTATTATTTATAAAGGTGAAAGTTGTCATACATTTGTTAAGCACGGTACTATAATTCAAAATGAAAAATATTTATCAAATGAATATATTAAGAGTGATCACAATAGGTAATTTGAAAATGTGATATTTTAGTTATCTTTAAGGAAAAAGGCATATTTCATAGCTCCTTTACATTTAAGACACTTCAAGAATGTTTAGGACTTTGCTTAGTGAGTACAAATTGCTTAAGTACTTTTTGGTTGAAATCATTTTAACAAATTGTTACATTAAGAATAAGTTGTATTTTAGGCCATTATTAGTACAAATTGCTTAAGTACTCCTCTAACCATGTTTACAAGTTGTCTAAAGCTTCACATGCACTTATGCAAGTAGCTAAGGCCTAATATGATAGTCTTGGTACCTTATTAAATATTATTTCTGAAAAGGTAAGATGTGACACTATTTATTAAGAAGTATGTTCATTATATAAGTTTATGTTAAGGATATTATTTTTGGTATTGCTAGTGAACTTTTAGGAAAGGAATTTTTTAACACTATTAGCAAGGAGTTTGAGATGATCATGATGATATAATTGAATTTCTTTTTCAGATTTCAAATCAAGGAAATGAAAATTTATATTCATGAATCAATATAAGTACACCAATAGCTACAAAAGAATTTTGACATGAAAGACGTAAACCTGCTTGACACCCCTGTGAGTATCACCATAAACAAACAAGCATAGAAAAAGGTATAAAGTTTATAAGAAGTTGTATCAATGGATGAGTAGAAGTCTTTTACATCTTATTGCAAATCATTCTAAAATCTTTTTTGCAAATACATACGTGGTTAATTTGAGGATTCACCCGGAGTGTCTAACTTACTTTCTAAAAGGATATTGAGATTTTTGATAGGCACATCTTCCTTAGGTCTTTAGTATCCTAGGATAGATAATTTAAAATTTATATGAGGGCTAATAATTGCTAATAAGGTTATGTTTTCAGCATGATTTTGAGAGCATTTGACTTGTTTTTGGATGATTTCTATAAAATTTAATATTCTTTGTGGCTTTTTTTATAGGCTTTATTTTATTTCCAAGATGAAGGAAGGATGAATTTAGTCAAGTTAGAGCGAATTTGGAGAAATTTTATATTGATTTTCGATGAACATATGTTGCGTATGTTCCTATATTTAGTAACACAACCAAAACACAAAACTTTTTTCGAAATTGTGTAGCCAATTGATGCATTCTTTCTTTTTGAAAACTTGGTATATAAAGGAACATGACCTAAACATGGCCTTATGTTCCTCCTACGTTCTACCCTAGTGTATTCTACTTATTTGAAAAAATTCCACACGAAGGAACACCCCTAAACATAGTCCTATGTTCAATAATATGACCAAGAAATGGACATGCCTTCATAGCCTTTAGATATGTGTTTAATAAATGCACAGTAGAGAATGTACCAAGCCAACACAACTGTAAAATGAATCCATGTTAGTAACATTTATTAGTATTAATCTTTACATAAATTATGGTTTCTATTCACGGTGAAGACTATAATACCAATATGGACCCATGGCGATTTTGTGTTGGTCGTATTTTAGGGATTCTTAGTGATAATGTTGGACCCCGCTTGTTTCTAGAGTCCAACGCTTGCTTTGATACCATTCATATTAGGCCCGAATTCTGGAACCCAACTATTTAAATGTTGGATCCCGTTTCCAGAACCCAACTCTTGCTTTGATACCACATATGTTGGACCCGCTTGATTCCGGAATCCAACTCTTGAGAAATCATGAAACGTGAGCGTATTCCCATGAAATCTCCTTAACCATCATCGATTCATCTTCTTGCTTTGATACCATAACCGTTGGGTTTGGTTTCTGGAGCTTAACTATCCGAAACATCATAAGACGTAAGCGTGCATATTACCTTGAAGGGTTATTGCATTGAACCCTCATTAGCCATCATCAGTTCATCTTCATTCTCATAACATCCCAAAAATATCCTCACAATTTGTTCAATGTCGTGCCCATACAAATCAATTACCATAATCAAACTCATTTCTCCTAATTCAGAACAGATTTTGGGGAACTTCAAACCAGAATTTCAATTTAAATTCTTCAAAGAAATTGTAGCTCTAAGTCTCTAAGTTGTTTTGAAGCAAGAACCATCTTAATCGGAGCTCTATAGATAGAGATATGCTTTAAAAGCTAAAGGGTGTTCATACCCCAATCATGCTCTCCCAACCGATCCCTCACTTCCTCTAATGCAAACTTTTTCAAATCAACTCCAAAAGATACCAATTTTTATGAAGAGATAGAAAAATTTCTTAGGAATCCATTGCTTCAAGAATTACCTCATTTGAAGGTCGGATGATGAAGTTATGACCAAAAGAATCCGGCATGTTTAAGTCCTCATTCATATTGTACTTGTCTTGGCGCAATTGCTATAACTTTCAATAGAGATGTCGGATTGAGTTCATTCTTAGACTGTTTGAAAAAGGACATCTAGATCTACAACATTTATGAAAACAACAAAGCGAGATTCTGCCTTTCAATGGGTCACAAATCATGATTTACTGTAGCTATCCCGTGAATGTCCGTTTAATGGACATCCATGTCCGTTTAACAGACATTGTCAGGCCTGGGGGCTCTTTTTAACCCGAGAAGATCCGTTTATCGAACATAAAGTCTGTTTAATAGACATAAGTGATGCTGGTGGTCATTTTTGACCCGAGAAAGTCCGTTTAACAGACCTAAAGTCCATCTAACGAACATAGGGTTTCCCCAAACCCCTCCAAAGCCTCTCCAATACTTCCTACATCCAATCTAACATCATATTCACTTATAATCTTCCTAAATTCAACTCTTCTAGTGACAAATCACTTCATATCAATTCAATCACCAAATTTATCTCATAAAACTCTCAATTCTCAACCCATTTGATTCATCAAAACCACACATTCTCATCATTATACCATAG
>JAOTAX010000006.1:19085159-19116576 GCA_025629825.1 Erythroxylum guanchezii
CTGAGTGAAATGTGTTATGAGTTTTGAGCTAAATTGATTAATGCTTAAATTGTTGGATACATACATACATATATATATATATATATATATATATATATATACATACATATACATACATACATACATACATACATATAAAAAATTTTGGTCCTTCAATTTTTTTGTGTGATAGAGTAACCAATTTCTTTTAAGGATTAGGGAAAACAATTTGTTAATCTATTGATTTATTCCTTTTATATAATCTCGTCATTTCACTATGAATTAAAGAAAGTTTTAACGAATAAACAATCAGTAACATTACATGAACAATCAAATTTATATATTCCAATTTTCCAATTACAAGTAACTGACTAGATATATTAATTTATCAAGGACAGAAGTCTGAATACAAAGTCAAATCATGAACATGTTGGAATCCCAAAGATTGTCACAACTATATTCTCATCGATTAAGAGTGGTATGAAAAGCTTACATTGCCGCAACATTACTTATCACCCTTGCATTACGAACAGGTTTTTTTTTTTTTTCCACATTGCAAACATGTATCCTGTTTATCACAATCACCTCCCCATAGTAAACCACCTCACGGACAATGATGAAGTAAGTTTTCCACCTTTATCTTACTTAACAGACCTTGACTATTACAGTTTAGTCCACCTTGAAGATACCGTATACAAGATAATGGAGCTGCCTGTTCTATACTGAAGCTGCAAAATCAAATACAATTTTACATAGGGAACAGATTAAAGACAGTTTTCATCCAAATTACTGAAATTCCCAAGTCTGGAAGAAAAATATGCTTCAAACCCTAGAAATTTTTTGCAAAAGCTTGTTTCTTTTGACAAAATTGGAAAAACTAACAAGTATAAAGAAAATGAACAGCTTGATATCAAGAGCAATTTCCAACAACGTATATGTACTTTTTAAACATTCCCAAATCTTTCTATTTTCAAAGTATCCTGTCAAAAAATTATGATTCACCCAATGACTACACAAAATTGAGTGACTCATAGAACCCTCGACCGTAGGACCATCAACCAGCAGAGATATCTCAGCTCCCCTAAAGAAAAGTTGAAAAATGGGAGGAAAAAATGACACATAACAAATCTTTGCTCACCCCAAGCATCATATCTTGAATAAGCTATCCTCAAAATGTCACATCAACTTCTCCTCAAGAGGAAGAGCAGAATGAAAATAGCCATAGTTTTCTTATTCACCTGTAAAAGATGCCGCAAATGCATATTCAACTGTTCAGTCCTTATCAGTTTGCTTTCCTATTCCCTTGTTTCGCTGAAGATTTCATGTTCATCTTGCCTTCCAACCTCTTTGCTGTTCGTTGTAAAGCTGCTAGCCTTTGGCGCTGACTGTAGCTCTTCCTTTTGCTGCAGAATCAATAGTTAAGACATTTTCATTTCACTGAAGCTACTAAACAGATGCTTGACTAATCAAGGTACAGCAATCATGGGTGAACTGTTATAAACAAAAATCAATTAATCAGTTATTCTGAAGTGCCACGATGCAGAGATTATGACAGAAAGCTTAAGGTTAAGCTCTCCAAAATTGCAGCTTCAGCCTAGTCATTAATTTCTCCACCCAAATCCATTAATGGTAAATATACAGTTCTCAATTAGCAGCATCTGCACTGACCATTTTTCAGTGAATTCTCATTTTACAAGTACATTTCAGTGTAAGTGGTCTACCTTACAAAAATTAGTCCTGCAGTAAGAACCATTCCTCCTACAGCCCAAGAAACTTTTTCATTAAATGGCCTTTCCTGCAGCCAGAGTTGTAAATCTTCTGAGATCCCTGAGGTCTCAGCCCTGTGAGGTGACACAGATTTCCAGGAATCAGCAATAGAATCAAGACTGGCCTTTCCACCATAGCAAGGTGCTTCTTCTCTAACAAAGTTTAAATCATCAGAAGTTTTAACAGTGAAACCAGCAGCATTACAGAGCTCTGTGCCATTGGCAACCCATTCCGCAGCTTTACCACAAACAAAGTCACTCACTCCACATGGTGCTAGAACCTAACAAATAAAATCCAATTAAGTATAAAATCTTGGAAGCACTCAAAAAAGGAATAAGAACAACATCATACTGCAAATCTTGCAAGCACTCAAAAGAAGAATAAGAACCACATCATACTGCAAAAGATCAATTATCGGATCTGTTAAAACACACATGTCCCTCGATAACAGAAGGCAGGTTGAAGGACTGGTTATTAACAACAGCTTGAAACTGCAGTCAATAAACTCGTTAAAAACACATTTTTCAAACTCGTTTAGAAGTTGTCACAAATAATTAATCAGTCCACACAAAATTGCCAAACTGATATGTAGGTGAAACCAAATCCAGTATAATTGTGATTTTTTCACAAATTTTCTAGTGGACATCATATGACACATGCACTCACGTCTGTCTTGGTGTCCAGAGAAAAGTATGCATCTGCACAGGCTTGATAGACTCTGTCACAAAAAGAGGCGCATATGAGAGGAGGTCCAGGTTGAACACCAATATGCGGATCACAGATGGAACATTCTAATAACTCCCAAAACTGCAAGCATTCTTGGCTGGCTTCTCCTGTCGAAGCCAGCCTCCTAATGGACAGCAAAGCAGGATATGTCTGAGCTACATCACAGCAAGTTCTTTTGCGGAAAACCCTGCAAAGAGTTAAATCTTTGGCACCCCTGCTTACCTGTTTTGGGGGTTTCCCTTCAGATGAAAATGATGGAAACCGACCGCCTTTAGAGATACATGCACCACCGGATGTCCCTGCATATATTAGGGAAAGAGCTTTAACATCGTAACAGCAGATGATAAGGGTATTTAAAATACGAAACAAGTTGTTACTTTTCATTCCTGAAAAGAAGATTGAATTTGTCATGAGTACCATCTTTCACCTTATAATTTCACTCTGATTATCAAACTTTAAAAATTAAGTGAACTAATAATAAAAGGTCAAAAAAGCCTGTTCAACAGTCACTGAATAGACATTCTTTAACCGAAAAAAGAAAGAGCACTGACTCCAAAAACCGCGATTACTGATTTATTCCAACCACAAATGCAAATAGCGGCGTGAAAACAAATACCCAGCATAAAGAATGAGCCCAATATGTCTCAGCTATCAAGAACAGAACAAGTTCAAAACCACATGCCAGAAGAAAACACGAAAATATTTAGGAATATCGTAGATTTCTTGATCCTCTTGAAGAAAGGATCAAATATCAACAACCCATTACTGCCCCCATGACGAAAACAATCAAGTGAAAACGTATAAAAAGGATGGATAAAAAGTCAATTTACTAAACAATTAAGACAGGCTAACCAGAGAACTTGAAATTATACAGACCCTAAAAGGGGTAAAAAAAGAAAAAAGGAAAGAAAGCCATACCAGAAGACAAGGTTAACAGCAAGTGGAATAGAAGCAGAAAAATCAGGAACTGAGAATCCATGACACTTACTAGGGTTATTGGGGCAACAAATTGTTAATTAGTGGGGCTACTAGTTGTGAAGTAGTTGGATTCTGAAGCGAACTCAAATGTACAAGAAGTTTAAAAAGAAAGATGAAATGGAGTTGGTACTTGAAAGTGTTCTTCTAGGTTTGACCCATTGAACCAAAACTCATCCCGTCTTATCGTTAGGCCCATCAAGCTTGAGCTGAATCTGTTCACTATATAATATATATATATATATATATATATATATATTTGAGGATTGAGGATTAAAAAAAAAGTGTATTTTTGTTTTACTTAAATTTAAAAATATTTTAAAATATTATAATTAATTAACAGTATTTTATATTTCTAATATTTAAAAATAGTCATTAAGCAATTTTAAATAATGTTTAAAACCATATGAGAAAATTGTATCTTTCACTTAATCTGACTATACTCCTCAAAGGTTATTTATGTTGTATTATAAACATTATATATTTCTTTTTCAATAAAAAAATAAGTGTATAAGTGTATAAATTTTGTTGAACCAATAGAAATTATAATTTTAATCTAAAGGTCTATAAATCAAATAGATAAGATAAATCTAAAGGTCTATAAATCAAATAGATAAGATAAAGAGGGACATGAAAGTTATGTAAGACAGAGATGGGCACGTTAAATGGACATGAGGACAAACAGGAAAAAAAAAACTTTACCAACTTAATGGATAAGTGGGAGAAAGAGAGAGAAAGTTAAAGGCAAGAGAGAAAGAAACAAGTTAAAGAGGAAAGATAAAACAAAAATAGAAAAGATACATAAGAAAGGAAAAGGTTCGTTTTACTTTTAAAAAAATAAATAAAAATGTGATCTAGTTTGTTAGGCTAAATGATGTTGTAATTTACACTTTTCATAAGACCACATGCGAGTTGTGATAAGGATCATTGACATGGTAGAGAGTTTTTTATAGCTTTGAGACTAGATATTGCATTAAAATGAAATTAATTAAATTGATCCCTAGTTCACTAGTTCAAACTGAAAAGAGAGGTTTTGAATTATGAGGATGATTGTTATACTTCATATTGTGAGAAATTTTCTTGACTTTAATAATAGTTGTAAAGATTAGTTGATAAGAATTAAGTCACCTTTAACCTTATGAGTCTTTTAAATGGACCAATTACATGAATAAGAAAGAAAAGGCTCTAAGATGCATTTAAGTGAATAGTGAGAGAAGTGGCTACACATTTAAAATCAAGACAAATTGAAGCAAGAGTGTTGGTTACCTTGATTTTAGTTAAGGTTAGAGAAGATTTAGAAGTGAACGTATCCTCAAATAAAGTTACATATCAACCTATATCACTTATTGGGCAACTTAGTGGTAAGACAAGATCGTTAGCACAAACGTAGTCTAGACTGTATTTATCTCATAATTTATAGAAAAAATTAAGAATTTACACCTACGAATGTCTTCCAAACTGCGTATGAATCCATTAAGACAAAAAGGATCCAATTGTCAATAGACATTGGTGTGGATCTGAATTGTGTTTTAATGGGCTCAAAGTTTTTATAATGAATACAACCTAGCATGTGATCGTAGCATAGACTTTGTCAATTAAAGCCTTTAATTTTTTAAGTTTTAAAATCCTATTTTTATGCTTTATTATTTTAGGGAAGGTTCTTTTTAATGTATACAATTAAAATTGATAATTAATAAAATTACGAAAGTTTTCTTTTGTGTTCTTCAAAACTTTTAAACTTATCAATTTATTTACTGGCAACATTCAAATCATCTTATAATCTTTGATATAGTTCTTCATAATGAAGGTTTAATAATTCTTTATATCTTTGGTTTATAATGTCATATAATCATTATATCAAATTTCTATCCCTAAATTTGGTTTTGTCTTCCTTAGGGATGTACTACAAATCAAGTATGTTGGATTTCAAGGTTTTATCCTTAGGTTTCTGATAAATGCATATTTGATCATATTTATACACTCATATTTGATGTATTTTGCTTGATATTTTATACTTTTATTGTATATTTGATACTCAATTTGCTCCAAGTGTATTTATAGGTTATAATTGCCTTCATGAACTAAAGGAGAAGAATTTGGATGAAAAAGCGGCATAAAGTGAAGATTTGAAGGAAATTATTGTGAAATTATTAAGCTTATTATCATATATACTAAAGAGGCGCATTTTGAGAATGATAAAAGAGCCTAGTAGGTGTAATCCATTAGTTTGAATAGCACATCTTAATGGTATGATTGTGAAGAGTGACATTGCAAGCATTGAGCAACTTTGTATGATAGGCATACTTTTTGCATATTATGCTAAATGCTGCAAAATATTGGTGGATTAAAAGATACTAAAAATATAGATGTAGAGGAAATGGTAGCAATATTTTTACATCTCCTCGCCTTTTACGAGAGAAATAGAGAAATCTAGTATGATTTTCAGTGTTCAGGAAAGATGATAAGTAGACATTTTTATAATGTATTAAGAATTGTGCTTTAAGTAGTGGAGATTTATACTTAAAGTCCCTGAACCTGTCCCTTATAA
Source organism: Erythroxylum guanchezii (assembly GCA_025629825.1). Classification (NCBI taxonomy): domain Eukaryota; kingdom Viridiplantae; phylum Streptophyta; class Magnoliopsida; order Malpighiales; family Erythroxylaceae; genus Erythroxylum; species Erythroxylum guanchezii. The sequence continues at coordinate 19,091,155 of JAOTAX010000006.1, forward strand.
TAGCACTGATGAAAGATGGAGGTGGTTTAAGGTAATAAAATTTATTTATGGATTTTTATTTAGTCCAAAATTTACTTTTGGTTGATAATGACTAGATATGATTTTGCTAATTTTAGAATTGCTTAAGAGCTTTAAATGGTACATATATTAAGGTACCTATGCCAAGTATTGAAAAAACCCAATATCATACTAGAAAGAATGAAATTACCATAAATGTCTTAGGTGTGTGTTCTATGGATATGCAATTTATATATGTACTACTTGAAGTAAATCACTTGTTAATATAGAAATCACGTATAATATGTAAAATAAATAAGAAGAGGGGTTGCATTGTGTAAAATCTTCACAAATATTAATCTTTAGAAATTTCTTGGATTTCTTTACAATTTCGAATGATCACAAAACAATTTACTTAAGTCAATGAGTAATGTAATTGCAAAATTATTTTCTACTCTTCTAACAACAAGAAAATTAAAACATAAGAGCTAGAGAATAGACGCCGCGATTTTATACTAATTCACCCTTAACCTCGGGCTACGTCCAGTCCTCAGTGTTTGTCTGAGATTTCACTATACTCTTCAACTTTACAAGTATTCTTTCTACACTTACAGAGCCTCTTCAGGTCTCTCTCACAAAGTATTCTTTGTCTGCTTTCTTAGCCTCTCCAGGCTCTAGCCTTTCTTTCTCTAAGAAAAATGTTGTTTGAACTTTTCATTACAGTTGTATTCGCTCTTTTTCTTTCGTACTTGAGTAAAGAGTTTCTCTAAGTATTGTATAATCAGATTTTCTCTCTTGTAAAAATCATTTTTTAGTTTACAACTCAAACTGATATTTATAGCCTAAGTCTTCAACTGTCTTCTTGAGAAACTGCTTCTTGAATCTTTTAGAAACCGTTATTAGTTGAGTCCTATAACTAACTCCAACCAACTAACTGCCTAACATTCTAGAATAGTTTCCTTTTCTATCTTCCGGTACTATACTTATTCTGGTGTCTCTTCGTCTGTTGTCACGCTTCTTCTGGTGTCACTTCATCTATTGTCACACTTTTTCTGGTGTCGCATGTATCTTCTAGCGATGACGTGTATCTTCTAGCAATGACGTGTGTCTTCTAGCATTGACGTGTATCTTCTAGAGTTGACCACGTATCTTCTGGGTTTGACGTTATGTCACTTACATTTTTCTGCATACTTAACAAACTTATCAAAACAACACACGTACTTCTAAGATTATTATTATTTGATTGTCATCAAAATTAATGAAAGTGAAGTCTTATTGACTTAACAATCTCCCCTTTTTTTAATGATAACAAATAATCATAATATTAGAAGATAAGATAATATTCAGATGAATAAAATCAAATATTGTTCAGACGAATAAAATCAACAAGTACACAAGAAATACAATGCTTTCCAATATTTTCACTTTTCTCTTCTTGACTTCTTCTCTTCTTCTCTTCTTCTTCTCCCCCTATTTGTTATTAATCAAAAATAACTCATCTTAGACGCTTCAAAATTTCAGAATACATATGTTAAATATCAGTGCGGATCGCCTTAAGGTCTTTTTCAATAGAAACACGTAGAAGTGTTATTTCCTCATGAAAATCACCCTCTGACTCACCCAGTTCATCAACCTTATTATGAATTTCCTCAATATCTTTTGCTAAGGCTTCCTGAACTTCCTTCTGTTTGTGACTAGCTTCAGTCCAATTGATGAAATGCTTCAAGAACTCCGAATTAACATTAGGATCTTGTTGAATTTCACTAAGTGGATGAAGGTTTTCAATAATAGATGGTTCTATAGGTAAGACGTCTAATCATATTATTTTGATTGAGGGTAGTTTAAAGGTTTGTTTTCCTTATGGGAGATCAAGATCATCAGGTCTGGGTAGTTTATAAATTGATTGTCCAAGAAGGTGTAACACATTTTTGACTGAAGGTATGAAACCTACGGGTCTAAAATGCATAAGTAAATACACAAAGGTTTCTAAATTGAAATTGATACCTTCAACCGTGATACTTCTATAACTTCCTTCTGTCACAGAGCCAACTACCTTGAAACTTTCATCTTTGGTAGAAACTCCAAATTGACTTCCTGATGCCTTTATTATATGATGTGATACATAGACACCTACATGTTGAGCTGCATTATATGCATCGTCTATGTTCTTCGCAACCATTTGAATATGTTCTTTTGTAAGATCATCTTCATGCCCTTCAGGAAACATCTTCTTCTTCCCTTTTTCTTCATTTATTACGGGGGTTGAACATCTTGGTTGAATATCTGGAACAATCTTTATTGTTGTTCTGCTTGTAATCGGATAGATAGTATAACGATCCTTTTGAAATCTTCATTGGATATCTGACTTCTCATCTCGCAGAATACCATATAGTCTTCGTTCTTCATGACTAAGAAGATGTATTGTCTGATCATTTATTGGTATAGGTTCGACTTGTACCTTGACTGTCTTCTTAGAAGGTTTTCTGATAATAATTAAACTTCTATTTTGAATAGGTACTGATTCTTCCATACTCTTCATTTTCAAATCCTTTTTGTTGATTGGTTGAGAAGAATTGTAAAGTACTGGTTGGTGTTGAACTGTTCGTTCCTTCTGTTGAACATCAGATGAAGAAACCTTTTTATGATTAAGCTTTATCTTCTTTTGTTCTTCTACTGGTTTGGAAGAGATTTGTTGTTGAGACTTCTTCCTCTCAAATATTAACTTCCTTTTTATCTCTATCTCTCCAGATGATTTTGTTGATTCACTTTGCAAAATAAAGACAATTGATTTGGTAGGCTACTGTCTTTGCTCTTGCTTTTCAGAATCTCCACCAAGAATTAGAGCTTTCTGCTTCTTCTGTTCTTGTTGTCATAAGGTCAATAATCTTGGTGACCTTTTTGACTGTTTGGACTTTTCTGATTAGAGCGTCTCAGCCTTGCTTTTCAAAGCCACTTGTTGTGTTGATTGTTGAACCTAGCTTTCCTTTTCTCTGTAGAATCGTCTTAGCTTGTATTGACACATTAGACGATTGTTCAGCCTTTTCTTCTGCGGATGTTCTTCCTGTCGATCGAGGTTTTGTTTGTCTTTTAGACGTAACATGTTCACTCCTGCTTCGTCGCACTATAAGCTCCCCCTCAGACTTTGCTTTTGGTGTAAAACCTATATCCGCTTCAGCTTCAAACTTTATTCCCATTCTGAGAATAATAGTGGCATTAATAACACTCTTCACATCCATCTTTACCCTATTACCTTTGTCAAGTAAGATTCCAGATTCTCTAAAGAATCTTGTCAACAGCATACCGTAAGGTGAAGAACTAGAATCTCCCTTACACTTCATCATGTATTTCAAAATCATGAACGGAAGATTAATGGGTTAGTGATTAAGTAGATGAAACAAACAATGTTCATCGTTCATTGTTACTACGTCTTTTGGACCTATTCTTGGTAGAATGCAGTGAAGAAGTAGTGAATGTAAAACCCTAGCCTTCGGAATAAGGGTTGAAGCGTTCTTGACTCCTGGATCACTACTTCCTTATAACTGTCGATTGATGTGAGCTTTATCTACACGACCTTGAGCAATTCATTTTGTATTGTTAAACAGCTTTGCTCCAATACTTGGACACCCAATAGCCTTCTCAATAGAATCTTGTGTGACTATAACCGACAACTCATCTACCATTAATATTAAGGTGTTGCCCACCACCTTTGCATTCTTCCAGAACTCATATATCTCATTTAAATAAATCATTTCACGAATGTTGAAGAAAAATTTCCAGCCAACTGCTTCAATTTCTGGTTCGATATCCATCTGATTTTTCTTCAAGGAAGTGAAATCAACATGTCTCCTATAGATGAGAGATTTCTCCATTTTGATCTGTAACAAATAAACACTAAACACACAAATGTATTTCCCTTATCGTAGCGAGGTCAGTATTTAAAGAAAGTATCAAATGAGAAGAACTTAAAGTTTAGAACAGAGTATTGAATCATCTTTGATGAGAGCACTAAACAAGTCAGTTTCAAAGTTTTTAAAGAAAATTTTAGAGTATAATATATTTTAGAATCTTGAGAAGATTTCTTTTTTATAGGTACTCTTAAAAAGTTACCGTTCGTAACTTGCCATTACTATTTACTTGAAAACTTACAACTTTTTATCTTCTTCCTATATGAATCGTCTGGGTCATGACGTGTCAGACGAATGGTCGTTCACCATTACCATATTCAAGTTTTGTCTGATTTCCTTGAATCTATCTTCACTCAAAGGTTTAGTAAAGATATCTGCCTACTGTTGATTCGTCTCAACAAATTGTAAATTGATGATTTCTCTCTGTAATAGTCTCATATAAAATGATGTCTAACTTCAATATGCTTTGCCCTCGAGTGTTGTATTGGATTCTTTGATAGATTGATAGCATTTGTGTTGCCACAGAAGATTGGAATCTGATCTTCTTGTATAGAATAATCCTCTAACTGATACCTAATTCATAATGTTTGTGAGCAACAGCTTGCAGCTGACATGTATTCAGCTTCTGCAGTAGATAGAACAATTGAACTTTGTCTCTTGCTTGACCAAGAAATTATATTATGGCCAAGAAAGTGACAACCTCCACTTGTACTCTTCCTATCAATCCTATCTCCAGCATAATCAGCATTACAGTAACCAATTAACCTTAAATCTTTACCTTTCTTATACATTAAGCAAAGATCAGTAGAACTTTCCAAGTATCTCAATATTCTTTTAACAGCAACATAATGAGATTCTCTAGGATCTGCTTGAAATCTTGCACACAAACAAACACTAAATAGTATATCAGGTCTGCTTGTAGTTAGGTAAAGTAAAGAACCAATAATTCCTCTGAAAAGGATTTGATCAATCTTCTTACCAGCTTCGTCCTTAGATAAGAGGATTAAAGGATGCATAGGAGTTGGCATAGGTTTGACCCTCTCCATTTTATATTTGACTAACAGTTCTTTGATATATTTTTGTTGATGAATAAAAATCTTTTCTTCGATTTGTTTAATTTGTAAACCAAGAAAGAATTTCAATTCACCCATCAGACTCATTTCAAATTCACTTTTCATAAGATTTTCAAAACTAGAACATAACTTCTTAGAAGTTGCACTAAAAATAATATCATCTACATATATTTGTAAGACTATAAAATCACTTTTAATATGTTTTCTAAACAAAGTTTTATATACTTGTCCTCTAATAAATTCATTTCTAATCAAAAACGAACTCAGACGATCATACGAAGCACAAGGTGCTTGTTTTAATCCATACAAAGCTTTATGAAGTTTATAGACATAGTCTGGTTTATCAGAATCTTCAAAACCAGGGGGTTGCTTTACATAAACTTCTTTATCTATAAGACCATTCAAAAAGGCACTTTTCACATTCATTTGAAACAGTTTTATATCATGACAAACAGCATATGCAAGCTAAATCCTAATAGCTTCTAGTCTAGCTATAGGAGCATAGGTTTTATTATAATCTATTTCTTCTTGTTGATTATAGCTTTGATCTACTAATCTAGCTTTGTTACGATTTACTCTTCCTAATTCATCTAGTTTATTTTTGAATACCCATCTAGTTCCTATGATAGACTTATTGGATGGTCTAGGAACTAAAGACCAATCTTTGTTTCTTGTAAATTGATTTAACTCCTCTTGCATGGTTAAAATCTAAACTTCATCTTGAAGAACTCCATCAATCTTCTTAGGTTCTAATTCAGAAACAAAAGCTACATTTGCCTCTCTTCTAAATTTAGACCTAGTTCTCACTCCTTCTGATGTTTCTCCTATGATCATATTTTTTGGGTGAGAAGATTTGTACTTCCAGTCTTTTCTAAGACTAAGGTTTTATGAAATATCCTCTACCTTATCAGGTGGATCGTCTAGTGGTGATAGGTCTAGGTTATTGACTAAAGGAGCAGATAGAGTTTCATCATCAGAATCATCTCTTCTATCTAGATAAGAATCATCATCAAATTTAACATGTATGGATTCTTCAACAGATTTCGAAACAAGATTACAAACTCTATAAGCTTTAGAAGTAATCGAATATCCTAGAAAAATTCCTGAATTGATCTTAGAATAAAATTTATCCAATTTTTCTTTTGTATTCAATATAGTGTATTTGCAACCAAAAGGATGAAAGTAAGAAATATTTGGCTTTCTTCCTTTCCATAACTCATATGGAGTTTTATTTAAAATAGGTCGCAAAAATACTCTATTTTGAATATAACAAGCTGTATTTACAGCTTCTGCCAAGAAATACTTAGGAAGATTCATTCACATAGCATAGTCATTGTCATTTCTTGAACCGTCCTGTTGTTTCTTTCTACAACTCCATTTTGTTGTGGAGTTCTAGAAGCAGAGAAATTATGGAAAATTCCATTCTTTTTATAAAACATTATGAATTTTTCATTTTCAAATTCTCCACCATGATCACTCCTAATTCCAGCAATAGAAATTCCTTTTTCATTTTATAACTTTTTGAATAAAACTTTAAAGCACTTAAGAGTTTCATCTTTATGTGATAGAAACAATATCCAACAAAATCTAGTGAAGTCATCAATAATTACGGGACCATACTTCTTTCCGCCAAGACTTAGTGTTTCGGTTGGACCAAACAAATCTATATGTAACAGCTCTAGAGGTCTAGGAGAAGTTACAACATTTTTAGAGGAAAAAAGATGTTTTAACTTGTTTTCCTTTTTGACAACTCTCACAAAAGAAATCTTTCTTAAAACTTATTTTTGGTAATCCTCTTACCAAATCATGTCTAACCAACTTGGAAATATGTTTAAAACCAACATGACCTAGATTTTTATGTCAAATAAGTTTTCCTCATCTGTTGATATAAAACATTAAATATTTTAACTTTTCAAATCATCTAAGTTAATTTTATAGAGATTATTTCATCTCTTGTCAGAAAAGAATATAGAATCGTCCTTGTTTTTGACTATACAAGAGTTTTGATTAAAGAAAACTTCAAAACCAGAATCACATAATTGACTTACACTAATTAGATTATGCTTTAAGCCTACAACTAGCAGAACATTATCAATAGATGAAAAAGAATTTTTACCAATTTTGCCAATTCCAACTATTTTACCCTGCTAGTTGTCTCCAAAAGTTACTGATCTTCCTTGCTTATTTTGGAGGTCTAGGACATAGATCTTCTTCCTGTCATATGTCGCGAGCATTCACTGTCCAAGTACCATTGGTGTTGGTTGCTTTTTCCAAAAAAGGAGATCTGCAGTATATATTATATCTTTCTTAGGTACCCATATTTTCTTGGGTCCTTTGGGGTTAGCGTTACAATAATTCATCGAGTAATAAGAATATTGTTTTTTTCTTTCTGTTAGGAACAAAACTCTTATTATGACAAACATTACTATTATTAAAACCTAAACCACTCTTATCATTTGGATGTCTATACTTCCCAATCGTGTCATTCATCTTTTTTGTACTTTCAGTAAATGTTGATAAATCTGTTGAGAGACTGTTAATCCTTTGTTTCAGTTGATTAATTTCCACAGATCTACCTACAGTTACTTTCTTTCTCATATCGTCTACTTGTTTCTTAAGGCAGACATTTTCTTTTTCTAAAACTTCGATATTCTTCAAACTTTTAGCAAATTTCTTTTTCAATATCCTATATTGTTTTAATATAGCATGTAAATCTTCTAACAATTCTAAATAAGCATCCTAAAGATCATTAAAGTTAGAAATTAGCTCATCATCACATTTCGTCTCAGCTACCAAGCATATATTTGCTTGTACTGATGTTTCTGAGTCTGAGTCAAATTCAGATGAATCCAGATCTTCCAAGTTGCCATCATGCTCTTTTTGTTTTCTTTACTTTTCTTCTGTTTTCTTTTGAATGACGAGCATTCCTACTTATAATGTCCTGGTTTATTGCACTCGTAGCAGACGATAGAACTTTTCTCATTCTTTGAATCGTCTTTGCAATTCTTCTTAAAAGAAAAGTCTTTATTTTCTCTTGATTTCTTTTTCCACATCCACCTAATCTTTCTTAAAATGAAGGATAGTTCATCATCATCTTCACTTGAATCTTGATCAGATTCACTGGCATCATCATTCTTGATTTCTTCACTCTTTAATGCTTTTGAAGATGTGCTTATATTTTTCTGATTCTTCTGACCAGCCTTTAATGTGATAGATTTATCTCTTCTAGGTTTATCTTCTGCATCAAGCTCCACTTCATGTATTTTTAGTGAACCAAGCAATTCGTCTAGCTTCAGCTTACTTAAATCATTGGCCTCTTGTATTGTCGTTACTTTGGGTCTTCATCTTTTTGGAAGACTTTTGAGAATCTTTCTAACATGATCTTGATTATCGTAGATTCTCCCCAGAGCTTTAAGTCCGTTAATAATTGTTTGGAATCGTCCAAACATCTGATCAATAGACTCTTCCTCTTTCATCTTAAACAGCTTATACTGATGAACAACAATACTAATCTTGGAATCTTTCACCTGATTTGTGCCTTTATGTCCAATGGCTAATGTGTCCCACATTTCCTTTACAGATTCGCATCCATAAATCTTATCATATTCACTTCTGCTTATGGCACAACTTAAAAAAGAACTTAGCCTTTGAGCTTAATTGAAACTGAGCTTTTTGATCGACCATCCATTAGTCACAAGAGATACTATTCCCTTCGTCATCTGTTGGTGTATATGGACCATTCTCAATGATATCCCAAAGATTAATATGTGTGGATTCTATAAAGAGCCGCATCTTGTCCTTCTAATAATGATAATCTTGACCATTAAATGCAGGAGGTCTTATGACCGAGGCACCTTCAGCTATAAAAACATGTGATTCAGCCATGGATCTTTGTCCTCACTTTGTAATAGTGTTTTTTGGAAACCAAGTTTTGATACCAAGTGAAGTAAATCACTTGTTAATATAAAAATCACGTATAATATGTAAAATACACAAGAAGGGGGGGTTGAATTGTGTAAAATCTTCACAAATATTAATCTTTAGAAATTTCTTGGATTTCTATACAATTTCAAATGATCACAAAATAATTTACTTAAGTCGATGAGTAATGTAATCGCAAAATTATTTTCTACTCTTCTAACAATAAAAAAATTAAAAGCTAAGAGTTAGAGAATAGACGCCGCAATTTTATACTGGTTCACCCTTACCTTGGGCTACGTTCAGTCTTCAGTGTTTGTCTGAGATTTCACTATACTCTTCAACTTTACAAGTATTTTTTCTACACTTGTAGAGCCTCTTCAGGTCTCTCTCACAAAGTATTCTTTATCTGCTTTCTTATTCTCTCCAGACTCTAGCCTTTCTTTCTCTAGGAAAAATGTTGTTTGAGCTTCTCGTTACAGTTGTATTCGCTCTTTTTCTTTCGCACTTGAGCACAAAGTTTCTCTAAGTATTGTACAATCAGATTTTCTCTCTTGTAAAAATTGTTTTTTACTTTACAACTCAAACTGATATTTATAGCTTAAGTCTTCAACTGTCTTCTTGAGAAACTGCTTCTTGAATCTTCTAGAAATCGTTATTAGTTGAATCTTGTAACTAACTCCAACTAACTAACTGCCTGACGTTCTAGAATAGTTTCCTTTTCTATCTTCTGGTAGTATACTTCTTCTGGTGTCTCTTCATCTGTGGTCACGTTTCTTCTAGTGTCGCTTCGTCTGTTGACACGCTTCTTCTGGTGTCGCATGTATCTTCTAGCAATGACATGTATCTTCTAGCGATGATGTGTATCTTCTAGCGTTGAAGTGTATCTTCTAGATTTGACTGCGTATCTTCTGGGTGTGACTTCATGTCACTTACATTTTTCTGTACACTTAACAAACTTATCAAAACAACACACGTACTTCTAAGATTATTATTATTTGATTGTCATCAAAATTAATAAAAGTGAAATTTTCTTGACTTAACACTACTTGGATGTGAAGGTTCAGCTATTGATAGTAGGGTGCTTCAAGATGCATTATCTAAAAGGAGTGGATTAAAAATTCCTGGGGGTGAGATATTCAATGTTATATGTCCAAATTAATTTCCTATATATTAAAATCATGTGGTTTATACATTTAACATATCATATAATATGTCAATATTATCTTATTGATGCTAGATATAGAAATTGTGAGGGATTTCTTGCACCATAAAAAGGTCAACGATATCATCTTACAGAATAAAGATCACAACATTAATCAATACTCAAGAAGAGTATTTCAATATAAAACATTATGCAGCTAGAAATGTTATTGAAAGGACGTTTAGATTATTAAAGTTACGAACGGGAATCTTAAGAAGTCCTTCTTATTATTCAACTGCGACTCAAAGTGATATCATATTAGTTTTCTGTTATACTCACTATCTTATTTGTCAACATATGAGGAAAGATCCATTAGAAGATGAGTTGGATGATATACTATAAAATAATGTCCATGTTGATAACGTTAATGATATTGAAACATCTAATGAATGGACTGCATGAAAAGATAATTTGGCAAGGAAAATGTTTATGTGATGGAGAGTTAAAAGAGCTCGTTGACATTTGTTGTTAATAATTTATATAGTTTACATACTTCTTGTTTTCTTCAAAATCTTTGAATATTATTTGTTATTCATGAATATTATTTATTTTTTACATATGTAATATTTTAATTATTTTTGTTTGTTTTCATTTTTGTTATAACTTTTAATTGCATGTGTCTTATAGATGGAATCTTGTGAAGAAAATACAAATAATATGTAATATGTACCTAGTCAAAGAAGAGGAAAAAATAAAAAATATATTGGAATATGGAGGAAGAAAAAATGCTTGTCGACATACTTTATGACTTAGCAGGCACCAATTGGAAGATAGATTGTAACTACAATAATAGATATTATGTTAAAATTGAGAGGCATCTCAAAGAGAGAGTGCTTGAAACTAATCTTAAAGTAAAACCTCATATTGAATGCAAAGTTTAAATTATGAAGAACCTACTTGGATACATATTAGATATTCAAAAAAGGATAGCGAATTTAGATAGGATAATGAGCAAAAAATGGTGATTCGTGATAAAGACATTTATACGGGTCGGGCAAAGGTATAAACAAAATTTTTATCTTTTTATTATTTATTTATATTGAAATTTATTATTGCGCACATTATTATTTACGATAATGTTAATATTATTATGTGAAGTCACGAAGGAGCATCAACTTTATTCATGAAACTATTTGTCCATTTTGATCGGCTAGCTAAAATTAATGCAAAAGATAGAGTAATAGGAAATAGGGCTCGAGGTCCAATTGAAGAAAGTATGGAAGGAAATGATGAAGAATGCAATATTGTGAATAACGTACAGTCAAATGTTGGAAATGATGAAGAATGTGACTCAAAACAATTAAACATCATCATCTGAACTTGGAAAAGCTCAAGAAAAGCATGGATCCACTTCAGACAGAACTTTTGGAGCTATCAAATAATATAAAAAACTTGGTTGAATCTGAACATAAATATGCTTCGTCTTTAAAAGATACAAAAAAGCGTTTACTCTTTTTGTGGATATTAGTGAGAAAAGAACTCAAATATTTGATGTATTGAAAGAGGTTGGAGGACTTTCATTAATGAAATTAGTTAAAGCAACAGATGATAAAAAGGTTAACGTCTTTTTTAGTATGCCCGATTATTACAAAATGATGTTTGCCCAAGATGTATTCGAGTCATCTCAAGGATCACATGATATTATAATATATATTTGATACTTTAATATTAGTTTATTTATTTAGACAATACAACATTTTGATTGATTCTTATTAGGATATTATTATCAACATTGCACATTATTTATTTTATTCCAATGATTTTATATCATAAAATAAGTTCATTATCTTTTTTAATTTTATTCTTATAAGAAAAATCATGAACAATTATTTAAAAATTAATAGTTTATTGAATCATTAAAAATAATTTTAATTATTTATTTATTAAATATATATTTTGTATCAATTAATTAATAATATAAAATATTTAATTAATCATTTACAAAATCAATCACAAAATAATTAAATATGAGTAAAAAAATTGTCATTACCATTCTTAATATTTGATACCAGACACTATTATAACTATTAACTTTTATAATTTCATTCCTAGTGCTTACATGTCAAACGTGCATAACCAGTAATTCCATTTCCATTTCGATTCCTAGTTTTCATTCTCATTCTTATTTTTTATTTCGATTCCTTCATTACTAGTTACTAAATGGGACCCTAAAGTAAGAATATGGATAAGGTCACTATAAAAAGTGCATTTAATGATCTCATTAAGATCATTATCATTATAGACCTAAACATTTTTCAAAAGGAATTATTTATGCTCACATTCATCATAGGTTATATTTCTTTCAAGAAGGATGCCATTTTCTAATTTGACTACAAGTAATATTACTAACAATCTTTTTTATATCTGATCTAATAAATGAATGGATTATTTAAAGGATAAGATAAGCAAAGCTAAAATAAATAATCTAAAATAACAAACTAAAGCAATAAACAAGAATGATACAATTAATTAATAAACAAGATCTAGGTGTAGAATCCTCTTAAAACTTTTTTATGCTTAAATTGATCTAATTTCAAATATTAATCCGAGTTTCTTATACCAGTAGAAATTTCAAAGTTGAAGCCATATTCTTTATCAAGACTTACAACTCCTAGCTTTAAGTGGATTGATTGAAATATCTTTCTAATCAAAGAATGTATTAACTTGTTTTATTAATTCTCTTGATATATTTGACTCTAATCTAGAAAATTTATGACCCTATCTCTAGGATTTTATATAACTCTTGTTATTCATGCCATGATTTATTCATTCATGTGATTTCTCAATCTTTGTATATGTAATTTGAAATTGAATCACAATGATAGAAAATTTCAATTCAAACATAAGAAGTAATTATGAATAATTCATAATAAAATAGATTTTTTCATTAAATCAAAGAACCAATCCAACAAATAGGTTTTCAATTTTTTCCCATCAAAATTTATCCGAATTTAGTTTGTGTTAAGAAAAAAGAAACCCAAAATAATCAAGATAAAAGAGCTCATTTTAAAATATCTTGAAATGTTGATGTCTCCATTTGAATATTGATGGAATTCTCTTGTTTATCTTCAAAATGCCTTCGTTCTTGTCTCAAAATGTATTGATTTATGTCCACAACAATATGTTCCTATCTAGCCTTTTATTCTCTCATAACTTCAAAAAATTCAAAGTGTCTTAGCCAATATAGGTCTAACACAAATTGTGTGTTGCTTCCTCTGGCAAAATCCTAGGATTTACAAAAAAAGAAAAATGACTGCCAACACTCCTTTGGATTGTCATATGGTAAACAAGATGGGGCTCTCAATTTAAAGAAGGAGAAGACCGATGATGCGGAGGAAAGTAAAAACTAAAAAGAAGAAAAAGTAAAGTACATCTCATCGCCACATCAGCAGAAATAGGTACGGTCCGTGCAAAGACATCATATCAACAACGGACAGGTACACAATCTCTGTTTAAAAGGACGTGTAGACATTCTAATGACGTGAGTGAAGCATTTTACGATTTAGATCGCGATCTCGGTTAAGATAGATTCAATTGTACTGGTGATGGTGAATGAAATAATAAATCTTTGGCAAAAAGGAAATTATGCAAACCCTAAACAGGGAATCATTGCTGAACCTTTTACATTTGTTGATATATGATCTTTCCCTGTCTCAATTCAACTCCCTCACTCTGCAACTGTATTGCCAAACAAAAAGCTTTAGACATCCCGACTTCAAGCAAGCCCTCGGTTAAAAAGCAAAAAAACAAACATGAATCGGATGCGCTGCTGCACTCTTGCTCTTCCTCGGCCACTCTCGAAACCCACCCACCACCCTCTGCTCCGCATCCGCCTCCTCTTCTTGTTTGTCCCTACCTGAACAAGCTCACTTACGCACTTGTTTTAACAACACTGACCTCATTTTCATCAAACAAGACAAAGAGATTCAATCTTTTACAGCCAAGTAGTGCAAAAACCTTAGATCAATGTCCTCTTACTCGATTCTCTGTGTGTTCACAGAGGATTTACTCCTCAAAATTTATGAAAAGCTGACTTGCGACTCCGATCGCAGGGCCTGGCGACTCGTTTGCACAGATTTTCAACGGATAGACTTGCTTTATCGTAGAACGCTTCGTGTGCTCCGAGTCGAGTTCCTCTTCACCCTTCTTCAGAAGTTCACTTGCGTTGACAATCTCGACCTCTCTTTGTGTCCCCGCATTGACGACGTCATTGTGTCGTTGCTAGTTGGTCGTCAATCACAAGGGTGCTTATGGAAGGTGAAAACTTTAAACTTGAGCAGAGCTGCGGGCCTGCGGTGGCCGGGGATGGAGATTCTAATGAGGGAATGTCCGGCGTTGGAACGTGTCGATGTGTCATTTTCTTGTGGGTTTGGTGATAGGGAAGCTGCTGCCTTGTCGTTCGCTAGAGGGTTGAAGGAACTGAGGATGGATAAGTGCTTAGGGGTGACTGATGTTGGGTTGGCGAAGATTGCTGTGGGGTGTGGAAGATTGGAAACATTGAGTTTGAAGTGGTGCATGGAGATTTCTGATCTGGGTATTGATCTGTTGTGCAAGAAATGTGTGAACTTGAGTTATCTTGACGTGTCTTATCTCAAGGTTTGTGAATCATTTTCCGTTTATCTCTGTATGTATATTCATGTGATTTGTTCGATTTGGTTCATGTGAATTGTTGAGGAGCATATATTAATGTGCTTGTTCTTCATAATTGACTTGGATATGTACCTCTGTGGATTGCTTTCAGGTTACAAATGAATCATTACGTTCCATTGCTACTTTGCCAAAGCTGGAGGTGTTTGCTATGGTGGGATGTCCTTTAGTGGACAATCTTGGGCTGCAGTTTCTTGAAAATGGAATCCCCTTACTACAAGTAATCATATTTTCTATGTGATATTGCAACGATTTACGTATATTTCAAAGAAATGAATTTAAATTTCATGGGATGTGTATTTTCTAATGGGTACAGGAACTCAATCTATCTAGGTGCGATCGTGTCAGTTCATCCGGATTGATTTCTGTGATCAGGGGGCACACAGGACTTGTGCGCATCAATGCTGGTTACATCCTTTCGGTGAGCAAATCTTAACAAGATGCTGTGTTTCAGTGTTAACTTTGTTCATTTGGTTTATCCAGAAAATTCAATCCTTGCGTGCAGGAAGTTTCCCCTACCCTTGTTCAATGCATGAAAGAGTTGGTGAATCTTAAGACAATTATAATTGACGGGGCTCTTGTTTCTGAAATTGGTTTTTGTGCCATGAGCAGTTATTGTAAGTCTTTGACAGAAATTGGGTTGACCAAATGCATGGGGGTTACCAATGTAGGCATTGCGCAGCTGATTTCTGGGTGTGTCAATTTGAGGATCCTCAATTTGACGTGCTGTCGTTCCACAACTGATGCTGCAATCTCTGCTGTAGCCTACTCTTGTCGCAATCTTGTATGCTTGAAACTAGAGTCTTGCAACATGATCACTGAGAAAAGTCTTGAACAACTTGGAAAGTCTTGCTTGCTACTTGAAGAGCTTGATCTTACTGATTGTTGTGGAGTCAGTGACAGAGGTAAGCTTTGTGAAGTACCCCAAGTTGCTCTATTGTTGAAGTAGCTCATTGATAACTCCAATATTCATTTCCAATTTGGGTAATGGAATTGCTTTTTGTTTTGTCTTATATTTTGGCTCAACTTGACTTACGTGAAGCCTCTTTCTAATGCAGGACTTGAATATGTCTCTAAATGTTCAAGACTCTTATGCTTAAAATTAGGCCTTTGCACAAACGTATCAAACAAAGGACTGTTACATCTATCGACTAATTGTTCAATACTTCTTGAGCTGGACCTATATCGGTAATTTGGACCTATCAATAAAATGAAGGTTCTATTTTCATATATCAGTACACGAGAAGTTGCAAGCCTTCCTTATCTTTTAAATTGTGGATGCAGCTGCAAGGGTATTGCAGACGATGGCTTAGCTGCTTTAGCTAGTGGTTGCAAGAAGTTGAAAAAGCTGAACTTATCATATTGTGACAAGATTACAGACATAGGGATGGTATATGTTAGCCATATGGGTGTACTCTCTGATTTGGAGATGCGAGGGCTTACAGAAATCAGCAGTGCAGGCCTGACAGAACTTGTGGCTAGGTGTAAAAGTCTGACAACTTTGGATTTGAAACATTGCAAGAAAATTAATGATTTAGGGTTCTTGGCACTTGCGTATTACTTACAGAACTTGCGACAGGTATTGGTTTCTGATTTTGAGTGGTGTATAGGGTTCCTTTTGCTGCAATATTATACCACCTTATTTTTGGGGGAACTATGGGAAGTAATCTCAGAATGCAGAAGATGGAACACATTAGGAATGGACATTACAAGAATTGAGAGTGCACATCCAAAAAGGTTTCAATTACTGCAATTGCAATATGAAAAAACTCACCCTGTGCACTGAATCCTCATCTATTATCAAAAGAAGAGAAACAACCATGAAGGTCACCAGGATCATGGTTTTATATCTGCTAGAACCTGTGGAGGCATCAGCATATTATTCTTTGTTGATGTTATGCCTTCAATCTTGACTTTTCCATTATACCTTTAGAACACTTGAGAGCCACTGCAGATTCCTTTTTTAGTGTTTGATTGAATTTATAATTCACAAGATCCCAATGCAAGGAAAATCTATGAGGTCTTGGATGCACAGCCATGGCTAGGTTCCATCATTCATCATTTGCACATTTACAAAATATGCAAATGACTTAATATGACAGTTCCTTCCAGGTTGTTCGATGGAGTCTATTAGTTATTTCTTTCTTCCTTGTCTTGGCTGTGAAAATCCTAACTTCAAATTAACCTTTCTAGAGAATAGTAGAGCTATATTCTTAATAGAGGTGAAATGAATATCAGTTTCTTTTATGCGATAGTGGATGCTGTCTTTCCATTATGCAATGCAAAGATTCCATTTGGTTTAGTTGTTTCTTTGAGGTCATCTGAGATTGAATGGTTGGACCTCTATACAAGTTCTCTAACTCTGTAAATACCGGCAGGTAAACTTAAGCTATTGCATTGTCTCGGACATGGCATTATGCATGGTGATGGGAAGTTTGAGAAGCTTACAAGACGCAAAACTGGTGCACCTTTGCAATGTTTCTGTCGAAGGATTTGAGTTAGCCCTCAGGGCTGCTTGTGGCAGGATCAAGAAAGTGAAGTTGGTAGCTGCTCTTAGGTTCATATTTTCCTCTGAAATACTTGAGCTTTTGCATGCCAGTGGTTGCAGAATCAGATGGGACTAGAGCTACAACTATTACGACTTGGAAAGTACTTACTGATAATTTGGTTCTTTGGCAGAGTCTCCTAAAAAATAAAAGATCTTTCTTCTTTAACTGAAATATTAGATGCAGAGGATTTGAACTCTTTTGCTTGATACATTCGTGGTAATTTGATTTTGTTTTTGTGCGTGTAGGCCTATGATTGGGTGAACTTGGAAATGATAATTAGATTTTGCATTTATGCTACACAGTCTCAGTGGTAGAAATTTGTAAATGGTTGGAAGTCTTTCTTACAAATTGGGTTATTACAGATTTCGTAGGAGCTTAAGTGGAGCCTGTTTAGTGAAAGACTGTCGGAAGTCGGGTGACACAAATGGGATTTGTGTTTCCACCCTGATTTTCTAGAAGGCTAAATGGGCTCCGTTACTCTTTTCGTGGATGTGGATATTTTAGGGCTCTCGTTTGGTCGTGCCACCAGGCCCTGGGCAGATGGTAGTGATCGTCAATTTTTAAACCTGCCTCCCACTTTGAAATAGGCTCAAGTTGCTCCAATTGCCAACCTTTGGGAAACAGAATCGAAGTTGCGAAAGTCGCCAATGGGATAAATGTGAACAGTTAGACCCCAGCGCCACAACCGTTGAAGCCAACTAGTTTATAGATGCATCCTATGTGCCGTGGAATAGCAAAGAATAATAGAGAAAGCAAAGCATAACTTGGTCAATGTTCAAGGAAACAGACCAAAGAATCTCTTTATATAAAAAACACCTTGCTCTTAAGAGAAAGCATAACTTGATCGATGTTCAAGGAAACGAATCAAAGAATCTCTTTTTCACATATATGCAGCTCTTAAAAGAAAGCATAACTTGGTCAGTGTCCAAGGAAACGGATCAAAGAATCTTTAGTTCTCAAAAGCTTTAACTTTATTATAATCAATGCCATTCGTTCACTATGGTATATAGAAAACACAAACGTGTGTGCTTTCTCCTTCCCGTCAACATTTGAAACATGGCATTGCCCTTTTTTGTAATAATTGTAATCCTTCTTCCTTCTTTCCAAGCTTTATCCTATGTCAACTCTGCAAATAAGAAAACTTTTACCACAGAATCACTGATAAATCAAGTTTGCACGGGTGTCGAAAATCAGGGTTCATGCTCGTTAAGCTTGAAATCCCAGCTATCAACCGTAGCCTCTCATAATGCAACTTCAATCTTGAGTGCATCCCTCAAGACCACGCTCAATGAAGCCAGGAAAACCATTGACATGATTGCAGGGTTCAGTTCTTTATCTGTGAGTTACCGTGAACAAATAGCTATAGAGGATTGCAAAGAACTCCTGGATTTCTCAGTCTCCGAGTTGGCTTGGTCCTTAGCTGAGATGAAGGAAATCAGAGCAGGTTCTACAAATGTTCACCAACAAGGAAATTTGAAAGCTTGGCTCAGTGCTGCCCTGGGCAACCAAGATACCTGTCTTGAAGGCTTTGAGGGAACAGACCGTCGTCTTGAGAAGTTTATCAAAGGAAGCTTAAACCAAGTTACTCAGTTAATCAGCAATGTATTGGGTATCTATACTCAATTACACAGCCTACCCTTCAAGCTTCCAAAAAATTCCACCAAAAAATTTTCAAGTTCAGGAAGTCCAGAATGGCTGACGGAAGATGATAAAGAGCTTCTAAAAGCTAGTTCACATGGTGTGCACTTCGACGCTGTTGTAGCTTTGGATGGAAGTGGTCATTACTCTAGTATTGCAGAGGCGATCTATGAAGCTCCGAGTCATTGTAACAGAAGATACATTATATACGTGAAGAAGGGTGTTTACAGAGAAAATATTGACATGAAAAAGAAGAAAACCAATATCATGCTTATAGGAGATGGCATTGGTCAGACGGTGGTGACAGGTGCTCGCCATTTCGGACAAGGATATACTACATTTAGAACTGCTACTGTTGGTTAGTACTTGAACACGCACCATCTTGGCTGCATGTTTTGAATTTTGAGCTTATTGCTAACATTATTTAATGGATTTCATTATTGCAGCGGTCTCTGGGAAAGGATTCATAGCAAGAGATTTGACGTTTCGAAACACCGCTGGGCCCCAAAACCATCAAGCTGTTGCTCTTCGAGTAGACTCGGACCAATCTGTCTTCTACAGGTGCAGTATGGAGGGATACCAGGACACACTTTACGCTCACTCTCTTCGCCAATTCTATCGAGAATGCGAAATCTATGGCACAATAGATTACATATTCGGAAATGGTGCAGCAGTTTTTCAGAACTGCAAAATCTTCACGAGAGTTCCTCTGCCACTCCAGAAGGTGACAATCACGGCACAAGGCAGGAAAGACCCACATCAGAGCACAGGGTTTTCCATACAAGACAGCTATATTTACGCTACACAGCCAACGTACTTGGGCAGACCATGGAAACAATATTCAAGGACTGTTTTCATGAACACGTACATGAGTGGTTTGGTTCGACCTAGAGGGTGGCTTGAGTGGTATGGTGACTTTGCATTGAGCACATTGTGGTATGGTGAGTATAGGAACTATGGCCCTGGTGCGTTACTTTCTAGGAGGGTCAAGTGGCCGGGTTATCACATAATTCAAGATGCTGCCACTGCCAAGTTCTTTACTGTCGGACACTTCATTGATGGCATGTCATGGTTGCCGGCCACGGGTATACGATTCACCGCCGGTTTGACCAACTAATCATGCCTACTTATATATGTATTAGTTTTATGTTCGTCAAGAAGTGTCCGATATTTGTAGACATGCAGATTTATAGTTTACTAGCAGGTGAATATTCTTATGAGATTTATATTTCTATAATAATATGTGATATTAAGTCAATCTAATTTATTTGTTGATTGATGTCCTACAGTCAATCACTTTGGTTATAGTTTAGGAACAAATTATTTAAAGACATTATTTATCTTGTACATGTTTAGATGTATATGATAAGGTCTACGTGATAATTGTACATTGCAAATAAAATTATAATGAGATTATAATTATTAGATTTATATTACATTTATGTATTATTCCTAAATACTCTTAGTGATTGTTCTATTAAGATTAGACATTAATAGAACGTAAAAAGATTATCACATATTTTGTTTTTTCTCATGAAAGAATTAGACGATCTCATAGGTTAAAGTATACAAATATTTAAACAAACGTGTTAGTACTTGCAAGAAAACAAGTTCACTGAATAGACCTGATATGAGAAATCCATTTGGAACATTACTTGTATGTCTATGAAATTCTCATTGTGATGATTGTATAAGTGATCCTTTGACTTGAGGTCATCAAAGTTATCTTGTATGAGGATTGCTATATTTTGATACTATTAATAATCTATTTAATTATAGGTCGTTTAATCGGTAGTCATTGGATGTAGCATTGAATTATATGGAGATACTTGAATAATCAAGATATGATTCATCACCCTAAAGTGATTGGAGAGAATACTTCGTTGTTCTCGATTCGTATTAATTCAAGAAATTCTTAGCTAAGGTGAAATGATATTTTGTAAATAATTTATAAATGTTATTAATTGAATCAATAGCTAATGGCAGAGAATTAATATAATTAGACTCAAAATAGAGTAGACATTAATTTCATACTCTATGTCTAATCGAAACATTGTATGTTGAAAGGATTGAATTATACGGAACAATTATGCATGGAAAGGTTAGTCAAAACCGCTTTGACATTCCTAAATATTTAAATGGTCATGATGCGTTGCTAGACGCCAATCTTGATTTATGATTATAAATTATTTAATTGAAGAAATAAAGATTAATTAAAAAGAGTTTAAATTTATCTAATGTTAATTATGAATTAAAATTAGATTTTATAATCATTGCCAATATATTTGGGAACTTAATAGGTCTCACATATAGAATAGGTTGAAGAGAGCAAAGTTAATTTAATCAAGTTGGACTTGATTGTAAAGTTTGAGAAAATTTATGAGTAAATATGAGATGTTTAATAAATAAAGATCAATATGAGATATTAACTTTAATATGGGCATAATTGGTATTTAATTAGGATTATTTGTAATTCTACTTAAAGTTTAATTGAAATTAGAATTTAATTTCAATCAAATTAGTAAAATGACCAAAGCTTATTTTAAATAGATTGAAATTCTATGGAGCTAGTACTTCTTGCGTAACTCTCTCTATAAGAGTTATAGAGTTCTTTCAACCTATTCTGTGGATACCGTTAGAGACCGAACATATCAGTTTTAAAAACAGTTCAAAAGATGCAACAAAATAAAGATTAAGCTTTAGAATAAGTTACAAATTAAGTTTTCAATTTATTATTATTCATGTTAATTATTTTATATAATTAAATAGATCTTAATTTTAGAAATTAAAAGTTACAAAAAATTTTGTGATTATTTTACTGTGATAATTTTTTAACAGTGATATCATAGCGAGATTTAATTCTATAATTTGATTAAAAATTGTATTGTTAGTAACTGAAATTTGGAATTGAAAAATCATATTAGATCTGATTCTCGAAGGAACTGTTCCTTGTTCTTTGGTTGTTTTCTGCTTCGATTTTCTGGACTTGTTTATGAACTCGCAAAACGAGAAAACCCAGGATTATTCTGGTTATGTTTGTGTGTTTTATAAAGCTTAAATCCAGAAAGAGAAACCAGATATCCAGATTGGGAATTCTGGATTGTCTGGTTAGGGTTTGTTGCGCCATTTTGTTTGGAGGCGTTAAAGTTGTCACTAGTTCTTCGCTGAACCAGGGGTGACTATTGATTCAAGGTTGAACTAGCAATCTTAATCACTGGTTTCAACCCACCATCAACGATGAACCCGCCGCTGGTTTCTAAGTTTTCTTCCGCCGCCATCCACGTTGTTCTCTCCTTGTTGTCGTTCATCTACTGTTCACCCTCGGAGTGCTTTGAGGTTGAAATTTTCTGGTTGTGATTTTCTAGTTTGAAATTTTTGAGAACCACGACTATTGCCATGCGTTTTGTATGTGTTGATTTTTCTGGAAATTGGTTCTACTTGCGATTGCGACTTCGGGACATTTTTTTGTTTTCTGGAAAACAATAGTTGTTGCGATTCTATGCACGAAAGCCTTCTGAATTTCCTAAACCCAGATCGAAAAGAAATCGAATGCGTGGTTATTTTGTTTTTTTTAGATGATTCTGACGATTGCTTTTTTGTATGTTGCGATTTCTTGTTTGAGAACCACAAAAACAATATGCGATTTCTGGATTTGTCTTTATGGATGTTATTAAACGGCGAAAGGAAAGTGTTATGGGTTTTGGGTTTTGGGTTTTGTGCCTTGTTCGTGTTTCTGGTTGTTTTTTTTTTTTTTTCTAGTTAGGTCTTCTTCTTCGCCGACGCTGACCACTGGTGGAGTCTTCACCAGCGGTATAATGCCGCTGGTGTTGGTTGCTAACTCGATGGGCGTTAATTGCCCATCGAACGTGAGCCAAGGCAGCAAAAAGAAGGTAAACAACGACGGTGTCAATGGCACAGGCGGAGGCGACGAGGAGAAGGAAGATCGTTGGCCGCGTGAGGGAAGCAGTCGGTGAAAACGTGGGAGGCGGTTGAGAAACGTGGGGAGAAGATGATGGGCGCGTGTAAGACGCGCCCACCGTCTCTGGTATCTCGTCCACAGAAACCTGACTGGCGCATGCTTGTTTAATTTGATTTTTAATGCTTTTAAAACCTTTATACAATTAAATTAATTTAATGGAGATTAAATTAGTTTTTTTTTAATTCAAGGAAATCCTGTAGTCGGGTCAAGCGGGTACATCTTTTTGAGAGTCCAACTAGCATACTACCTTACAGGTAGGCTAAGTGAGCGCATCACATCATTGAGGGTTCAACTAGTTCTCCACCTACAAGTAAAACTTCGGTTGCCTTAGGCTTTTACAACAGGGGCTAGTATGGAATCGAACTTGGGACCTAACCGAAGTCAGGCTTTGCTCTCAACCATCGAGCTACATCTTTTGAGGGCTTAAATTAGTTCATACTCCTAATAAAATTGAAAAAAATGTTTTTTTCAAGGTTTGAAAATTGTTTTCAAATGGTTAATTTTATTAGGAATGTTTTAGAAGTTAGTTTAATTTTTCAAGATGTGTTGAATTATTAAATTAAATTAATCTTCAAATTAATTTCAAAATTAAGATAATTATTTTTTTAATTTGATTAAAATTAATAATTATATTGATTCCTAATTAATTAGAAAAGTAGTTTATAAAATATGGATTAATTAGTTTCAATTAAATTGAAATTAATTAATGAGACTCTTTAAAATTAAGAAAATTGTTTTCTTAAGTTATTAAGAAAAATGTTTCTTAATTAAATGTATTTATTTTAATTTGATTGTGATAAATTAAATTTATAATTTTATTTGTTTAGAGAATTATTATTTTATTTATTTAGAAATTGTCTCTTTATTTATAAATAATAACTTTATTGATTTATTAGAAAGGATATTATCTTGATTAAATTTTGAAAAGTATTTTCAAGAAAATGATCTTTCTTTAATATTTTAAAAATGATTTTCTAATTTATTAAAGAAAGGTTTTCTAATTTATTAAGAAATCAATCTCTAAATAAATAATATAAAAGACTTTCTTAATTAAATTTAAAAGTATTTTATTTAAGTTTGGAAGCAAATTCTTTTAATATTAAAAAATAGTTTTCTAATCAAAGAAAAACAATTTCTAATGAGATTAGAAATAGTTTTTTAATTGGATTCAAATGTGTTACTTTTATAATTTTTAAAAAAAGTTTTTAGTATAATAAGTAAGAAGTACAATTTATTGAAAATTGTTTTTAGTTAAATTTTGTCCGAGGGATCAAGATAAATTGGAAATGACTTCCAATTAGGTTTGAAAATTTGTTTTCAAATCAAATTAAATTTTTATTTGAAATAGGAATTTAATTTATTTAGAAATCAATGGTTTTAATATAATTTAAGTTTTCCAAAGAGTTGGAAGTGTTATTTTAGATTATGAAGATCAATAACTAGAATCAAATAGCTTGATATTTTATACATATAATTTGAATATGAGTGCATAAGTTGTATTTTTTATTTATATGGTTGATATATATATTGGATGCTTGATAAATTGTATGTTTTATATGTGTGATATTTTACTTGCAATTTGTGTTTGATGAGACAAATGAAGTTAAATCCCCCATTAAAATTTGAAGTACATGTTAAGAACGTGATTGTTGCCTTCCATTGTTATAAGAATAAACCAGAGTTCTGTTTATTATAGGCTTGTTGAGCAAACTCAAGGTCGTTTTAATCCGAATATATTTAATCTTATGATAGTGGGTTTTACTTAACTAAATTTGTGTGATTTGGATGAGCAAATTCGTGATCACATGAATTTAGAGGCAAGGTTAGGAACAATATATAAGATATATTTTGGTAAGAGTTGTCACCTAACAGATCTAGGAGTCACATGAGATGTAATTGATAAAGTTGTTATCTACCTAATTTAAGTTTAGTTGATTTGTTGAGCAAGTCTATATCAAACTGTCGATCGCGATTACTCTTGAATTGTAATTCAATAGCCAAATTTAGTAGTTCCAAGTTCCTGAATAACAAGCCTAAGGGTTTTCTTATTGATCATAGTGACGATATAGATTCAAGAGTTATTTTTGATCCAATCCGTAGGAATCAATAAAAAAGGCAAATCCCTTATGATACACCAGATCTGGCTCGAGCGTACTTGTCCTAATCAAACCGGGGTTTAAAATAAAACTTCTCCCCAGGAGGATTTTATTAATGAAAAATGGAAAATATATAATTTTTTTTGATAATATTATATTAATTTGGATACCCCCAAAGTATAGATCTAATTATATAAAGTAGAGCTGAAAGGTATAGTACCTTGTTGAAATTATTTAACTTAATTTAGCCTACTAAAAGCATAATTATGGACTACAATTAAAGGTTTAGCAACAGTATGATAATAGTTGTCATTAAAAGAAAACGATTGCATAATTTTGCTTGCCTATATGTGATATGATAGAGATCATATGTATTTCTAATTCATGCTTATGAGTATTTGATACTGAATTTAGAT
>JAOTAX010000006.1:19116676-19129585 GCA_025629825.1 Erythroxylum guanchezii
TCTCAAGATAAGTAGTGGGAGTAAGAAGGAATTTGAAAGGTTCAAATCTCATAACATTACATCTAATTGGAACTAATACCTTTAATGAGACATTTGATGTATAGTTGAAAGGTGACGAGATATTGAAAGATTCACTTTCATGATGAATTCAAAAAGTTTGTTTTGAAGATAATTGTGAATTTATCATATCTACAAGAAGGTTAGTGGGAGTAGAGTTGTTCTCTTTAATGGGAGTATGTGGAGATATACTACTCACAGAGAACAATAATTCTAACTTTTAATTGTTAAAAACATAATTTTCCAAGAACAACTCTTGTTGAATATGAAAAGGTAACAACTTAATTATGAGAATTAGATCTATAGAGATAGATTGGATGTTGTTAACTTATTCTAAATCCAAGTGCATAGATAATGCACTAAAGATGTTTAGTATTTAAGATATCTGATATTTGTGAAGTATTAAAGATATTCATTACTCTATGTGTGATTTGATATTTGAGTTCAAGATGATAAGGATATAACTCTAGAAGTAAATCTTAATTAAGGTTTATTTATTTAGAACAATATCATTTAGGATTGGAAAAGTTCCAATGTAGCAAATGGTTGATAATTAAGCAATAATACATTTTTCGTTTAGTAGAAATGATTAATTGGATCAACAAGTTCTTTAGTAAACTTGATACAGTTCCTTTGCATTGTTCAAGACAGTAATGTACTGTAGAACATTAGAGTTATTGGGTATGCATAAGGAGCTAATGTCTCATCAAAGATCCAAGAATGCGTTTAGCCAAATTTTCTTAATTATAATGATAATTAAGATGTGAGTTGTAAGATTTAATCAAGTGCTCACTATAGAGAATCTTGTAGAATTCTTTCATTAAGCCACTGCCCCAGTAGTAGAATAATCGTCATATGGTAATATGGTTGAGATTCTTAAACGATTGGCTTAGTACAAGTGGGAGATTATTGATTTATGCCCTACAACCAATCGCTTTGGTTGTAGTTTAGTGACAAATTATTTAAAAGCATTATTTATCTTATACATGTTTAGATGTATATGATAAAGTCCATGGGATAATTGTACATTGTAAATGAAATTATAATGAGATTATAATTATAAGATTCACATTGCATTTATGTATTATTCCTAAATGTTCCTAGTCATTGTTCTATTAAGATTGGACATTAATAGAATGCAAAAAGACTAACACACGTTTTGTTTTTTCTTATGAAATAATTAGACAATCTCATAGGCTACAGTATAGAGATACTTAAACAAACGTATGAGAGCTTACTAGAGAACAAGTTCATTGAACAGACCCGATATGAGAAATCCATTTGGAACATTATTTGTTTGTCTATGGAATTCTCATTGTGATGATTGTATCAGTGATCCATTGACTTGAGGTTATCAAAGTTAACTTGTATGGAGATTACTATGTTTTGATACTACTTATGATCTATTTAATCATAAGTCGTTTAATCGGTAGTCATTGGATGTAGAATGAACTATATGGAGATAGTTGAGTGATCAAGATAGGATTCTTCATCTTAAAGTAATTAGGCAAAATGTTTCGTTGTTCTTGATTGGTATTAATTCAAGAAATCATTGGCCAAGATAAAATGGTGTTTTGTAAATAGTTTACAAATGTCATTAATTAAATCAATAGCTAATGGCGAAGAACTAATATGATTAGACTCAAAATAGAGTAGACATTAATTCCATAGTCTATGTATAATCGGAACATTGTATGATGAAAGTATTGAATTATACGAAAAAATTATGCACGGAAAAGTTAGTCAAAACCGCTTTGACATTCCTAAATATTTGGGTGGTCATGGTGCATTGCTAGACGCCAATCTTGATATATGATTATAAATTATTTAATTGGTGAATTAAAGATAAATTAAATGAAGTTTTAATTTATTTAATTTTAATTATGAATTAAAATTAGATTTTATAATCATTGCCAACATATTTGGGAACCTAATGGGTCTCACATATAGAATGGGTTGAAGAGAGCAAAGTTAATTTAATCAAGTTGGACTTGATTGTAAAGTTTGAGAAACTTTATGATTAAATATGAGATATTTAATCAATAAGGATCAATATGAGATATTAAATCTTATATGGGTACAATTGATATTTAATTAGAATTATTTATAATTCTAATTAAAGTTTAATTGAAATTAGAATTTAATTTCATTTAAATTATTAAAACGTCCAAAGCGTATTATAAATAGACTTAAGTTTTATGGAGTTAGTATTTCTTGCTTAACCCTCTTTATAAGAGTAGAGTTGTCTCAACTTGTTCTATCAATACTGTTAGAGGG
This sequence comes from Erythroxylum guanchezii, assembly GCA_025629825.1. Lineage (NCBI taxonomy): Eukaryota > Viridiplantae > Streptophyta > Magnoliopsida > Malpighiales > Erythroxylaceae > Erythroxylum > Erythroxylum guanchezii. The sequence continues at coordinate 19,119,011 of JAOTAX010000006.1, forward strand.
CGGACACTTGTGTGGCTACTGTGGTTGAGATGGATCAGTTTTAGAAACAGTTCGAAGGATACAACAAGATAAAGATCAAGCTTCGGAATAAGGTACGAATTAAGTTTCTGCTTTATTATGATTCGTGCTAATCATTTTATAAAATTAAATAGATCTTGATTTTTGAAAAATCAAAAGTCACAAAAGTTTCGTGATTATTTCGCTGCGGTCGAGATCAGATCTTAACCTGGTTTTCCAACATTATTAAGGTGAAAAACAAAACATTAATTTAAATCGTGTAATATTTAAACTAGCAATAGCTACGATGAAGAAGTTGGATATATTAAGAATAAAAATTTAAAAATAAAATAAGTAAATGTAAATAGCACGTTTTCTGAAGATTATCATTGATAGGTTAATTTTTTGATTAAAAAAATATCTTTAACTAATTTTCTTCTTTTGATGATATATTCAACTTCTGTTAAATATTGAATGTACTATGTGTATGATTGGATGAATTGCCTTGTTTTTTTTTAATGGTTATGCATGTATAATATTTCATATTCCATTATCTAACATTTTTTCATTAAATTATTAGATAAGAATATATATATAACAAAACTATATATATATATAATTGAGTTTCTCATATATATATATATATATATCATTTCAAGGGGAATTATTATAAGCCGGAACTACTAATATAACTATGAAAATTATGTATCGTGAGGATAATATAAAGGAAGAGTAGCAGGAAAAAACAAAAGGGTAAGGTCCTCTTGTTTTCACTCTACCTTTTTTTTTTTATCGTTTCTAAAAATTTTAAAAGCTGGTTATGATTTTTGTTTTCCTTCTTTATAATTCAATTTATCAATAACTGAATATATATTAATTAATTATTATAAATATGATTATGACTCGAGAGAAAGTAGCAACATGAACTTGTAGATGTGTTCTCCACGACCGAAGTCAGAAGAAGTTTAATATTAATTGTTAATAAGAATTATGATTAACATAATTTAACAATCTAATTTATTTCAAATTTTATTTTTTGAAAAAGGAAATGTTCAAATTTGATAATTATTTAATAAATAATTTAATTTTAAAATATATTTAAATAAAATTTAAGTAAAATTTATTTTAGTGATTAAAATGTATTAATGCATAAATATTAGTTTATAAATAATTTTATAAATTTAACTATTTATTTTTCATAAAATTTAATAGAACTTTTACTAATATTTATTAATAGCTATTATATAAGAAATTAAATTTTGTATTTACTTAATTAATTCATAAAATTAATTTACCTCTATATAATGTTACAAATACCGTACCAGACTTGGTACCCAATTGGGTTCTAGTACGGTACTGTACTAGTACCAATTAATACCGGGTACCGTTTCGGGTAATTTTTTAAATTTATGAAATAGTCCCTGAATTTTTCTAAAAATTGCAAAATAGTTCATTGTCATATTGTACAATTGTACTGTATATTATTAACCCTATATCCAAAAATCAAAATAATAAATAATAATCACAATTAATATGAAATAACAATAATTTTTGATATTTCACATATAAATAATAACCACAATTTATATGAAAAAGATAATCATTATCAGCAAATATAAAATTAAGAACAATATAAAGTATTTAAAATAATACAATTTTAATTTTCATTATATAATAAATAATAATTACTTAAAAACATTCAATAAAAAGAATAATAAATATCCTTAATTCTCAAATTATTATAATTTACAACAAGAGTTCGTGATAAGGAAACAATCAAGTAGAATTAAAACATGAAACAAAAACATATATTATTTAATTTACTATCAATTAAATATATTATATATTTAATTAATTAAAATTAACTATTACTAAAATTATAAATATCTTAATTTAATTTAATTTATAAAATTACTTTAATAATTATTAATAAATATAATTAAATTAAAATTGAAAATATATATTTCAAATAAAATTTGATTTAATAATTAAAAATATATATAATAAATATTAGTTTATAAATAATAATTTTAAAATTATTTGTTTTAAAAAATAAAATATTTTATTAATACTTTATTGGTAAAAATTATATAAAAGATTAAAATAAATTTAAATAAAATAATTTATTTTTATCTTTTATTTAATGTATAATTATTATTAGTAATAAAATATTTATTTTATTTTAAAAGTAAAAATTAAAAAATCACAATAAAAGTTTAACTAAATAACAAATTAAAAAAGCTTTAAAAAACAAAGGGGGAGGGTGCAGGGGGGAAAATTTTGCAACTTATTCCTTATATTTTCAAAATTTTTGATACTGACCGGTATTATAAATATCAGCCGGCACCGGCCAGTACCAGATGAAACAGGCCAGTAATAATCGGTATTTACACCCGATAAGTACCCCTATTTTATACCGTTTTTTAGCCGGTACGGAACGAAATTCAAAATCACGATTATAACTCCTAGAAACAAACTAACTTTTTTAAAAATTAAATATTTCATTCACGAGGAAAATGTCTACATGTAAATTAGGTAGTAACCATATGTAATTGTTACAACTCCAAAACAAATATATTTTCTAATAAAACAAGTTGAGTGGGACTATTATTTAAGGTTATGTTTGGTTGGACGTAATGTTTCAAATGGAATGGAATGAAATAAAATCAAGGCCATTCTTAATGTTTTATAAGCCCTGGGCAAAAGGGAAACAAGCCCCAATAAATCGGCAATATACAAATATGTAAACTTTTAAATCATATTTTTATTTATTCAAATTTAATATTTATACATAAGTGACTCAATTTATAAGTCCACATACACAACAAAATATTAAATGATCATAACATCAGCTAATAATATCTTACAAATATCAGTAACAATAAAATCATTAAAAATAGTAACAATAACAACAAAATAACAATAGCAGCAATCAAATAACAATATTAGATTGCAAAACATTAAGAGATTGCATTAAAAAACACACAGATGTTCATGATTTATGAAAAAAAATTTCTCCATGCATTTATAGATGCAAAATCATTAATAATATTATCAAGATTAATATTGTCCAACATATCATTCTCGATACATAAAATAGCTAAACATTCAACATTTCTTGTGACATTGATAACCTCAAGTAGGTTGTCAATAATTTTAACTTTGAAAAACTTCTCTCAGCTGATGCTACATTTATAGGTATAGTCAATAAAATTCAATAAGCAATTGAAACATTTGGATAACAATCTATAGCTTTAATAAATTCTAAAATTTCAACTGATGATATTATCTCATTTGGCAAAGTCATTTGCAACACTTTTACTTTACAAAAAAAAATCTAAATCTACATCCAACACGTTATCATGAGAAAAAGTTGTTGTAAAATTAGTGCAACATTCTCTTAATTAGTTATCATCCAATGATCTCAACTTCTTTGAATCAAACAAGAATCTAAAAATATTTTCAAATGTCGTTAATTGTTCAAATATATTCTTTAACGAAGTAATTGCCATATCCACAACAACTAGAAAGTAATTAACTCTGAAAGAACCCTCAGCTGATTGTGTTTCTCCATCATGATCAATTTCATTAAAGTGTCTTTTCCTAATAATATAACGTCCAGTTGGAAATGTAGGCTTTATATTCATCTTATGTACAAGACTTTTGGCAATATTCATACTAAAGCCAAACCCTTCATTTCACACCTTCTAATTGCTTTATGGTAGCTTCACATAGATTTAGATTGTAACTTTTTACTCACCATGTTAATAGCAAATAAATATCATACCAAATAACCATACCTTGTAAAAACTTAAAAATCTCAAGTACATTAACCAATCTCTCAAAGACAATCTTATTTGAGGAGCTTGAAATCTAATAGCTTTAACACTGTTTATTCAACTCTCCCAACAAGTGCTAGACAATGATTTCATGGTTAAGCTGAAAAATTATCAAGTAAAACCTTCCACCTTTTAAGAGAACTAGAAAATAATGCATATATGCGCTGCACAGCTCTAAAAAATAAAACGGCTTTAACATAAGAATATGCCTTATCATTAAGAGTAAGGTTAAGATTATAACAAGCACATGACATATATAATGCTCTCGGATTTATTTCAAGTAATCATTTTTGAACCCCTTGGTGTTTTCCCTTCATATTAGAACTATTGCCATAACCTTGGGCCCTCATATTATAGACATTAAGATCAAGGACTTAAATTCATTCAATAATTTATTGAAAAGTCCTCATTCAGATGTGTCATCTATCTTCAAGAACTCTAAACATTACTCTATTTTTATTTTTATTTGATATATTCACAAATTGTACTAAAAAACTCATTTGTTCTTGATGAGTCAAATCTGGGTACAATCAAGAATAATAGAAAAGTATTTCGCCTCTTTAATGACCCCTATGATAAAACTTCTAAAACACTATGGGCCAACAGAGAAATTAACTCATTTTGAATTTTGTGACCAAGATAATGATGATGAATTTCATGATTTTGAATATGTATAACATGATTTTGCATTATTACATCAAATCCAACAATCATCTCAATCAATCCTAAAAAATTACCACTACTATCTTAGTAAAGTTTCTCATTGGATCCTCAAAAAGCCAAATTATATTTAGCAAGATATTTTATAACAGAAACTATTCTTATCAAAACTTGTCTCCATTGTTCTTTCTCCTTTACAATTTCTTGCTGCAAGTCTTTGTCAACTGTTTGATTTTTGCTCAATCTTACTTTTAATTCATTTCAAGTTCTCATATTAGCCATATGCTCAATGCAATTCTTATGTTCTTTTGAGTCTCTCACTAAGATGCTTCTAGTCTCTAAATCCATCATTTGCTAATATACCTTGTTTGTGACTATATTTGAACAACTTACAACACAAACAATATATTTTATATATATGTTTAGAATAAACCAATTATTTTTTATCGCTAATCTCTCCATTACTCAAATTTCTATAATAATGAGAATATGAAAAATGTTGAGAGGTATTATCTAAAGGAAACACAAGATTCAAATCTCTGACAGCCCCTTTTCTACTAAAATGTCCCTTACTTTATTATCAAAATTATCCTAATTCTAGGATCATAAATATCCAATATAGGGCTTACTTGCTCATCTGCCTTTAAATTTTCTAAAGTGGATGCATTTGGTACATGATCATGCTCATTCAAATTCTAATATTTATATGAACATGAATCTCATCACTTAAATTTTCTTTATGTTGTTCAAAACTATCTTTACTAATTTCTCATGATTCTGAATAGAAGAGCCTACTCTTTTAATAAATTTATTAATTACTCTTTTTTAGGATTCTATTAACTGTTCCACTTATTTTTCTTTTTCCCCCTTTTCACTTCCAAACAAATGCTTTTTAGTCAACAAAACATAAACCAATTATAACACAATTGGACTAGAAAAAGATCAAAAGCACCTGTATGGAATTGAAAGAAGTATGCAGGAACAACAGAACACTAATAGCTTGATAATATATATCAATGGTATTATATTTGTGATAGAGGAAAAAAAATAAAGAGCAAATTTTAATAATAGAGAAACAATAATTTCTAAAAAATATAAGACATTAACATACTTAGGAGTAAATTATATTATAATTTATTAACTATTCTAACTTTTAACTATTCTAAGTTTGTCAAGCCAAATATTATCCTCTTTTGCAAGTTGTGGAAATGATTGAATATTATTTTGTCAAGCAATTAGATAAAGGTTTAAATTATTACTAATTATTATTAAATTTTAAGTAATAAAAATTTTTCTTTTATGGTAATTAACATATGGTAAATGTAGTATATCATATCAACTATTTATGTTATTATTTAATTATCAAATAAATTTTATTATATTTTCTTAAATTTTAAGTAATGAAAAATTTCTTTTATAGGAATTAACATAATAGTAAATGTAGTATTATCAACTATTTATGGTATTATTTAATTTTCAAATAAAGAAGTTTTTAAATTATATGACTGTTAGACATAATTGTTAATATATTATATCCGACCATTGGAAGGTGATACTCATTTTATTCCTTTATTGAAAATGATCAACATGGTAGGGTTACAATTTTAACCTAAAAGAAGGCACAAGCACAAACAACGTGAAAACATTTATGGGAAAGAACTCCCTGAATCAGGATCTTAAAAATCTTAAATACTATTTTCAATACTTCTATTATTTTCTATTTTTATCTTTATGTAGTGAACTTTTATGCCATTGTTCTAATGATTAAGAATATTATTTAGATTTTTAATTACTATATTATTAATTATTCATACATTAACATGTCAAATCCACAAATTTGACTTTAGTCATATTATTACTAAACTTATGTGAACCTCTATAAAAACACAAATCTAACAATTATTATGATAATTGTGGCAAAGTATAATGAAAATTACAATTACAAAAATTAAATTATTTATTAACGTTTAATGATATTTTTATAAATGATAAGTAATCTAAAAATAAAAAAGAAGAAATACAAATAAAGCACAAATAAACACAATATCATTTAATATCAATTTTCCGATTTAAAATGCTAATATAGTATCCATGTGAATGAAAAATTACAAATTAATTATAATATATTCAAATATTTAGTAAGCTAAAAATACATAAAAAATTTTTAGAAACTTTATCTTTAAATTATCATTCTGAACTCAAAAGTCATAACCATGAAATCCTTTGCTATAAATTTTGAGTAGGAGTATCTTAGATACATATGTTGATGGACATACAAAAATTAGAGTGTAAGATGCTTCAAATGAATTTATAAGTATAAGAAGCTAAAAAGTTAATGTTAGTTTCGAAGCTAAAAAGATTACGTAGTATTATGAAAATGATCTCCACCCAAAATTGTTTCATTCCTTCTCTATAACCATTAATTAGCAATTAATGATCTTCAACAATTAAAAGAGAGTTAACGTTAGTTTGGAAGATGAAAAGATTACGCAGTTTTCATGATCTCCACCCAAAATTGTTTCATTCATTCTCTGCAAACATTAAGTAGCATTTAATGCTCTTCATCAACTAAAAGAACGTTGGAAGGTTATTAAACTAAGAATAGGTAGGCCCCCAATGGGGGTGGGGTGACTGAATGGAATGTAAATAAATGTAATATTAGAAAATTGTTATTTGGGAGGGATTGAAGGGACATAATGTAATATAGTGAAATATTTTTTGGAAGATGGATGGAATGTAATATAATGTATGTATAATAACAATGAAAAACTATTCTACCCTTGACAGAATAAATGTTAATAGGGTTGTTATTAGGGTTGAGGGTATAATTGGTATTATAAAAAAATATTAAGGATATATTAGGTAGTACATATTTATCATTTTACAAGTCATCCTAAGCTCCTTAAATTGGAGATAACTCATTTTTACTGTTTAGGATGGAATGAGATATAATGTGAAACCCTCCCCTTTCATCCTATTCTATTCCATTCTATTTCATTATAAACCCTTATCTCAAACGATGGAATAATGTTACATTCTATTTCATTACTAACTGCCCTACCAAACATAGCCTAACTTCAACAATTAGCTCTAAATGACATCTGTCCCAATGAGTATTTTTAAAAATTGAACTGGAAGTAAAACTGGTAATAAGCCAACAGGTTTAAGGTTTAAAATGTTCAATCGGTGTTAGATCGTCATAAAACCAGTTAAAGATTGAATAAAATTGAAGAATTTAAAATATGCTTGAAAGAGATTATCCTTACCCATCGAAGAATTTAAAGTTTAATTAAAAAACGGATTATTAAATGAAAAATAGTTGATTTATTTTGGTTTATAGGAATTTATTAATTTAAGAAAATCAACTAGTTAATTAATAAACTGATAAAGTTTTAATAACAAGATTTATTAAAGTAAATTAAAATGAAAAGTTGAAAACTAAACTAAAAAGTTGACTAGTTCAAGGTTTTTACGGTTAAACCGGTCGAACTAGATGAGTTTTTTAATCATTAGTCCTAAGCACATATTGCAAGTGGACTATAGGTTTCATTCCTAAAGATATGATTGCTATTGCTTAAATGTTCTTGAAGTATCCCTATACATGCGTTAATTGGAGCTTAAATTAGAATCCTAGAATTGTTGTGGAGAGTGGCAAACAAAGGACAACCGTGTTAACCAATTGTTACTATGGCGATTCTACTGAGGATAGCTCCTTTACACAGGTAAATTTTCTTCTCAATAATGCACTAAGCATTAGTGACAATGGGCAAAGAACTCTACATGTATGAATAAATTGCTCTTTTTGTTAATTTATCAATTACATCTTGCTATGCTTCCTGACTTTACCTAGTGAAAGGGAGCTAATTTCGTACTACTAAGAGGGTTTAAGATAAGTCCCTTTTTATATGTTGAATAACCTACTGGTGAGGAAGCTTTGATATATAACTTAATCTCTGGTTCTTCCCTTATGTTGTTACTATTCTAAGGCATCTTGATAGAAGCTACAACGTTAGAGGATTTTTCATCTAGCTTATCAGCATTTTTTTTGACTTTATATATGAGTTGTTCAATTTAGGTTGATAGCAATTATAAAATTAATGTCTACTCTCCAAGTAGAGTAATATTCTCTCTTATTAGTTGCTCCTTATCCTTTCTTTTGCCTTATGTAGCCTTAAATTATGTTCATTCCACATTTAATAAACCACTCTTCCAAAAGGAAGCTTGAATTTTAGAGATAACTACCTACTACTCCACTGTTTGTTTATTGTAAATCTCTCCATATTATAGGTGATAGGTGTGAATTATAATGTGTTTTATAGGTGTTAGAATGTGTTTTTAATGTTTTCTTAAAGGAAAATGGTGTGTTTAGGACTTCGATTTGTGTTCTTATTCGTGTTTTTATGTGTTTTGCTTAATTAATCATTATTTAAGGCAAGACTTATATATTAATTATATATTTCAAGGATTGTTTGATATGTTTGGTGATGAGTAAAGACATAAAAAGTTAAGAAAAGATGAAAAAATTAGAGTAACAAGTCTGGCATGATCATGCACGAACAAAAAATAGATTATGCACAATCATGCTTGAGGGTTAGAGCAGTGTCATGCACAATCGTGCAAGGTATTTTCCAGGATGTGAGTTTTTTTTAATACTTTTGACTTTTCAAGGCTATTTTTGGAAGATATACATGTGGGAAAATATGGACAAAACCCAGAAGGCTCAAGAGTATATAAAGAAGAGAAAAACATCACTTAACGATTATATAAACATAATTAAAGGAGATCACAACTTCACAAGTGAAAAATTCTCAAGAACAAGATCGCATATTTTCCAACTCGAGAAGACATCTAGATTTAGTTCCCTAATCTTTTCTTATTTCGTTGATGTTGTTGGATATTAATGATAATTCAATTATTATATAGAGTTACATCTATGGATTGCTAAATTCCTTTTTAAGAATTACTCTTGATTAATTTATTGAACTTTATATTATTGATTTAATGAAATATGATTGCGATGTTTATTGTTTTATATTCAATTTGAATCGAGAGATTAGATTGGATTTTTTTGTTCTGATGCACAACGAGATTTAGTACCTTAATAGGTTTATAAGCATCAAACTAATAGGAAATTGAAGAGAGATCCTAATTGTTTATTGGTTATCCATAGGATTGCTTCAAATTCAATTACATAGTTAGAAAGAGTTTTGATAGATTGAGAGATCACAATTCAATTTTTATCTATTTTAATTGGGATTACTTGATTAGATTTTGAGGGAGGGTAATCATAATCATTAGATATATAGGATCAGGCATGATTAAATAAAAAAGGTAAAGTGAAAAAAATAAGGATAGACGTAATTGTTTTCATTATTGATAAATCAATCCATTTTGCTACTGCTTAGTTTATTGTTTAGTTATTAATTATTTGTTTTGAGTTTAATTCTTAGTTAATTATCTTACTGTTTACCTTTAAAAAAGTTTACAAGAATTTTCAAGTGCCTATTACAATCCTAGTGGGATGGTATCTTTTATACTATAAAATACAATATGTATACTTGCTATAAAGAAAGTTTTCAATTAAAACTTCAACAAGTTTTTGGCACTATTGGTGGGGATTGGTTTTATAGAATCTACTACAGTTTAGGTTCCCTTGATTTAAGGTTTTTAACATTTTTCTTATGTGATTGTAGGTGTATAAACATAGTATCTACAAGGAGTTTGAGTAAAGTAAAGGATACGCAAGTTTTTGAAATCAACAAGTAAGAGAGGGGATTCAAAAAGTGAGACGACAAGAAGTAATATAAAGAATAATGACGGAGGAATGGAATTAAGGAGAATAGCAAAAAACCTTTATGGACTTCATAAGCTTAGGGTTCAATGTTAATTAACAAGGAATAATGAGATTATCAGTGTAGGCCATCACGTTCTAAATAAAACCAACACTGCTGAATATGCTGCAAACTAACATCCAATTTTATGGACTGACTAATGAGGATCTTTGTTGGGCCCCGATTCCTCTTCTCTGGTAAATAAGTTGTTTAATTTTATTTTGAGGTTTAATTAGATATTTTTGTAT
>JAOTAX010000006.1:19134420-19155656 GCA_025629825.1 Erythroxylum guanchezii
AATATATCAATATGGACTATTTTGCAATTTTTAGAAAGTTTAGGGACTATTTTATAAATTTAAAAAATATCCCGAAATGGTACCCGGTATCGACCGGTACCGGTACGGTTCCATTTCAGAGCCCAATCTGATACTAAATCCGGTACGGTATTCATAACATTGGTTATTACACAACAAAGAAAAGTTGATATGTATGTCAATGCTAAATATATTATTACAAGAAATCGTATTAATTTGGTACAGGTTCTTCTGGCTCTAAAACATCCTCCTCCATAACGATAAACATTCCTATAAAGGAAGGACAAGACAAGACAAGGATTCCGTATTCTTGCGTGGCTAGTCTCTTTCGATTAGACAATGAAATGTGGCATAAGCAATATGGAGAGGAAGTCTGCTCATGGTGCGGTGGCCTAACCCCGTGAAAACCTCATCTTTGTTGCCTTGCCGCGCAAAAAAACAAAAGAAAAGACAAAGAAAAGTAAGCTCATAGGCCTATTCAAAACATTCAATCACCACGCCAGAGAATGAAAGAATATTGTCGTTAGCAAAAGTCACAGAAAAATAGTTAAAAACAAATTGTTTTCGATCTTCTAAAGATTCCCACGCAATTGTCCAAATCCAGCCTACCCATTTTCTCTCAACTTCATACTTGTTTCTGTACCCAAAACTCCAAAACTGAGCTGTTATCTTAAAGTGGGCAAACCTACAATCTTTCTTTTCTTTAGTTTTCTCTCCTTCTTCAGCATCCAAGCAATAGCAATGGTGGAGATTAAGGAGGAAAGAAGAAGTGAAGACCATCGTTTAACAATAGCGGAGAAGAGTAGTGCGGACCACCACCAGCCTCCCACTGACAGAAGAAAACGCGTTGCTTCTCTCGACGTATTTAGAGGTCTCACCGTTGCGGTGGGTGTCTCTCTTTCAACTATATCGTTCATTTTAATTCCAGCAAGTCCTTAGGGTCCATAGCTCAGTGGTAGAGCATTTGACTGCAGATCAAGTTGTCACCGGTTCGAACCCGGTTGGGCCCTACCTTTAGTTTTAGCTTCTCCTTTATTTAACCATTTTCTATTTAACGGTGAACTAACTTCTTGATGTCTTGGGATATTATTTACATGCATACTAACCACAAAACAACAACGGACCCAATTGAATGGCAAAGTTAGATAAGTTTGTAAGTTTCTTGTGCGCTAACTTGGTTTGCAGAACTTTAGATTTTGTTCAATGTAACTTTATCGGGGGCGCAGTGTATATAATTAAGCTGCGAGTATAGTACCGTGATAAACAGACAGTTCTAACCACTAATAAGTTTATGGAAAATGTAGTTAATGATTTTGGTGGATGATGCTGGAGGAGAATGGCCCAGGATTGGACATGCACCGTGGAACGGTTGCAACCTGGCAGACTTTGTAATGCCATTCTTCTTGTTCATAGTAGGAATGGCCATTCCACTTGCTTTTAAGGTAAGTTCTTTCACCTTTTATTCCCCAGCTTGGCGGATAGAAAGGCTCCACAGGATACTTTTCATTTATGAGTTTTGATAGAGAATAGAAAGCTGGGATAAGGCAGTCAGGAAGGTGATGCTTAGAACTTTGAAACTCCTATTTTGGGGCCTCCTGCTTCAAGGTCAGTTATATTTTTCTGGTGGCACTATGCCTAGAAGCTATGGATTTGGTTGATAAACCTATTGAATTCGCTCGTTACATCAATAAAATTGTTCTCATTGTACCTTGAAGGAGGGTATTCTCATGCTCCTGATAAACTGACTTATGGCGTTGACATGAAGAGAATAAGGTGGTGTGGCATTCTTCAGGTAATGATGATTTTTCGTTTGATGGTTTCATCACCTAGCTTTGATACTACAAAAATGTATCTACACGTTTTCCAGAGAATTGCTTTTGCTTATCTCATTGTGGCACTGGTGGAAATTTTCACAAAAGATTCTCAAGCTAAGGATCCACATCCACCATATAACCTGTTACGTATGTTGAGGTTATACTTCTGGCATTGGTAAGTTGATATTCTGCAATTGGTAACCATCTCTTCCCGCTTGTGGATAAACCAGATGAACCAGTCGTAACTAGTCTGTTCCAAATTCTATAGGCTTGTGGGAGCAAGTGTAGTAGTTGTTTACTTTGCTGTAGTTTATGGAACTTACGTTCCTGATTGGAAATTCACGGTCCGTAACACAGACAGTGCTGACTATGGGAAGGATTTTACCGTAAGCCTAGTTCCCTTTGAATTAAATTATCCTTAAATGGCTAAGGTTTAGCAATGTGATTTCTTAAGCAGCGGAGAGAACTGAAATGGTTATTTGCTGTTCCTTTCAGGTAGCCTGTGGAGTGAGAGGAAAATTGAATCCTCCTTGTAATGCTGTTGGCCACGTTGACAGAATAATCCTAGGGATTTCTCACTTGTATCAACGTCCAGCTTGGAGAAGATCAAAGGTGCAAAATTGTTTGTCCTGCTACGGCTTACTAAATTGACCTACACTCTGCTATGGTCACAAATTATGAACTAACGATGCAGGCTTGCACCCCGAATTCCCCATTTGAGGGACCTTTCCGACACGATGCCCCATCTTGGTGCCTCGCACCTTTTGAACCTGAAGGAATCATTAGGTTTGTTTGTTTTGAATTTTATCTGATATACTAATTTAACTCTCCACAATTCCACAAGACTTCCACATTCAAGAATTCTAGCAAGAATTACATGAAGATATTAGAAAAATAACAATTTCGTTATACTGCTCAAAACTCAGTAGTTAGGGACTCTTTTTCCAGCTAATGCCGGCTACAATATTGGACTATTAGTAATCCATAGACCTGATTAGGGATGGATGGCAATGGGTCAGGGGCTGACCGGGCTGTGCCCCGATCCCCAGCCCGATAGGCCATGGGTGGGCTAAGCAAGTCTATTACAACTTTATATTTTTTATAAAAAATTAAAAAAATGACGTCTTTTTGTACCTTTCCATCGAGCGCTCGACCCGTGACCTAGCCAGACTAAGCAATCTCAGCTCGTGGCTTGGTCAACCTGGGCTGAAGTTGGGTTGAGTCGGGCCACATTTTCCATCCTTAGACTCAATCTCATTGTAAACTAAACTAAACGACATTGACACTTTGTCCTCCAGTGCTATACTTCTTCTCTAGCGATATGGTTCTCAGTGTTCAGCTAATATTCTTTCTCTTCATTCTTCGTTTAACATTATCTCCAACCTTTTGTGCGAGATTGATTTTCTGGATAATTTTGTTCCACGTCAGTAAAATAATTCCCAGAAGACTCTTAGTTCTCCACTTCCAACCGTTGTATGAAAACTTGCGCCGCTTTTTTACTTACCCTTTTCACATTTACGCTCTGAAATAGTTGCAACCAAATATGCAACATTTGGTAAGGGCGATGAAATTGACTCCTCTCAATTCACGTGTTGCTTAAACTCAAAAACATAAACCATAAGATGATTTTGAGATAATTATGGCAACTCTACTCCAAAGGCAACCTTCCAATGCATGTAATCTTAAAAGGACCAAAATATAAAAGAACTATGTTATAGTTGATCCTTATTTACAAATTAAACTCTCTCTTAGTTCTCCTACTATCAATCACCTGTTTCATCCTATTCGAAGCATAAGTCATATGAAATTGCACCAGTTGCAGAGCCTTTTCTCTATCCTGCAAAGCTTAATCAACAACTACCAACTTGTTATATTTAACAAAATATGATATATCTAGTAGTGGTGTATAACTATATAATACTTCAAATGGAATCACTTGAATGGCTAAATGAAATTTTGTATTGCTTCACCATTTCATTAGGAAGTCAGCAATCATGCATATCAAGTATGCCTTCAAGGTTCTATTTGAGACTTTTGTTTGTCCATCTATTTGAAAGGTTGTTCCAATGTACAAGGTTCCTCACTTTGCGAGAATCATAAGTCAATCTATTATTGTCATCATAATTGAATTTCTCTCAAACTTTAGTAAATTTTAATGAAATTTATGGTGATATTAGTTCAAAATTAGTTTGATACATTGGATGATTGCGACCAATCAAGAGAGATTAAAGTTTTATATTTACTTCTTTGACATATATCACATTTCTTAATAGATTCGCTCACATTCTTTTATATGTTCTTCCAATGAAAATAAGTCTACAACCTTTTTTATATTCCCAAAAACCTCAAGTGACTTCTAATAGATCTTTCATAAAGCTTTAAAATATTATCCAATATCAAAACCATCTTTCCTTCTAAGTTAACAATTCATTTTCTCCATAGAAGTTACCGTCTAGATGTGATGCTGAAGGTGAAACTACCAAACAGATATCTGATTTCATGTTACTTTTACACTCTGCAACATTTGCATCTTTCGGAGCCTTCCTTTTCTTCTTCAATTTTGGATAGTCTTTCTTCCAGTGTCCTTTCTCATGACATAAAGCACACTCATCTTTGGCAACTTGGCTTTTTGATTTAGATCTTCCTCTTCTCCCTTTTGACTGGCTTTGTTGATGACTTCTTGCTACTAATGCTTCATCTGCTGTAGTTGTTTTGTTTTTCATTTTATCCTTCTTTCTCAATTCATAATTATACAAATCAGAACATTAAAACATCTGAAGACACATTCTCCTTTCCATGAAGTAACGTAGTCTCTAAGTATTCAAATTTATCAGGAAGAGATGATAACAACATCAAAGCCAAATTTTCATCCTCAAATTTCACATCCAAATTCAACAAGTCTGCTACTAACTGATTAAACATAGTGATGTGTTCATTTATAGTAATACCTGGTTGGTAATCGAATTGGAACAGTCTTTTCTTCATAAGGAGCTTATTCTGGCTACTCTTTTTAAAAAATTTGTCCTCCAATGCCTTCCATAATTTGTGTGCAGAAGTCTCATTCTTGACATCATACTTTTGCTCTTTAGATAGACACGATCAAATTGTTCTGCATGCCAACTGACTTATGATATTCCAATCCTTATCCTCAATATCTTCTGGTTTCTGTTCTTCAATAACAATGTCAAGACCCTGCTGGAAAAGGGAGTCCAAAACCTCCCCTTGCCACATGCCGAAATGGCCAGTACCGTCAAATATCTCCACCACCAATTTCAAACTTGACAACGGAATCCTCGACCATGATGACGAGGAAGTCGATGTCCCTAGTGTTTCTTGATCATTATGTGCCATTACAGACTCAAAATATAGTATTTAATATAACAAAAATTACAAACAAACCAAGGATGAACCTTTGGCTCTGATACTACTTGTTGGAAAAATTGGATAATTTTTCTCTTTAAGGTAAACAACTTGAGGTATATACTGACAGTCAGAGTGCTATTCATTTAGCAAAGAATCAGGTCTTTCATGCAAGGACGAAGCACATTGATGTTTACTATCACTTTGTGCGGAAAACTTTAGAAGAAGAGGAGATACTTATTCAGAAGATTAGGACTACAGAAAATCCTGCAGATATGCTGACCAAGGTGGTTACAAGAGCCAAGTTTGAACATTGTTTAGACTTGGTGAATATCTTGCGCATTTGAGTCGGCGCCTAACGGCGTAAATTTGGAAGCACTGCAAAGACTGTTTTTATTATTTGTTTGATTGAGAAGATTTATATTTAATGGGATAAGAAATTGTGTCAAGTGGAGATTTGTTACTATTTGACACCTTTTCAATCCCACATCGAAAGTTTACGTGTTTGGGGGGGAGGTTGGTAGTTATAAAAAGGAGCTCTCCCACATCGAAAGTTGGTAGTTATAAAAAGGAGCTCTCCTCTCCTATTATAATCATCCCAAATTTGTAACTCTTCTCCTACATTAAATAAAACGGGCCATTTGAGTGGTGCTCTGAAGACATAGGCACAATTGGTTGAACTTCGTTATCAAATTTTCCGGGTGCGTTCTTTCCTTATTTCTTTTATTCCGGTATATTTGTAGTGTTGTATTCAATTTATTTAGGTGTATTTATTATTAGTATGTGTACACGAGTTAGGTTGTGATAAATACACCATGGACGTAATTTCTGTCTAAGAGGTCGAGTTTTAAGTGGGATCGTTTGTGATTCTTTCGCCCTTTCTTGGGATTTTACGTGGAATGGTAATACTGTCTTAAGAGTCCGTTTGACGATCTTTCTTGGGTATTACCTAATCGGTTCACTTCACTAGTTGTTTACCTTAGAGGGAAAAGTTACCCGATTTTCCTAACAGTTACTTCTTTTAGACGAACACTCCTGCATATTTTTCAACAAACTCATTATTGAAGGTTTATTTTAGCTTTCTTTACTTCTTTACAATAAATTTGATCTCACATGAGAGATTATAATCACATATAAATCACAATTTTACTTTAGAGAAGACATTGATGATGGTGGTCGAGCCATGTGGTTGCTTTAGAGGAGTGAGTTGAAAGATGAGGTAAGAGAGAGAGGAGGAAAGGAAGATAGGAAAAATAGATAGAAAAGAGAGGGGGAATAAGAGAAAAGGAGAAGGGGGAATGATTAAGGTAATAGTTCTCTATTTTGTTAATGGGTTCAAGGATACATTTATAGTAATTCTTATAAGAGAATCTCACCAATTAGCTGGCTAAAAACCTGTAACCAACATATAACTAACTATTTATAGCAAATCTCTATATCTAGTTAGTGCCTTGATTCCTAAAGCACTCCTAACTATCCTAAAAATCGGTTGTGTTACAACACCATTTATTGGTCCTACTAGGGTAATGACTGCATTATTTGCCCCCGTGTTCAAAATGTCCTTGTCCTCAAGGATGAAGTGAGGAAAATCCTTCTAAAATTTGGTTAAGGGTTTCTATGTGGCATCTACGTTAGTTTGTCCCTTCCATTGTATAAGCATTTACTAGATAGGGCAGCCTTATTAGATCACTTATTGTTGGCGAAGCACTCGGTGAGTAGTGAGAAGAGGTTAAGCTCGAAAAATTCCTGAGGTAAGGAGCAGTGTTGAGTGGAGGGATCTCCTCGACGTAGTTTCAGCTTTGATATGTGAAAGACATTATGGATGCAAGCCGATGCAGTTAAAACCAAATGACACGCATTATCGTCGTTGCGAGCAAGGATTTGAAAAGGCTATAGAAGTGCTAAACCAATTTGTTTGACTGACGATGTGCTAGAGTGGATTGTTGGTAAGACTGTAACTTGATGAAAAACCAGTCTCCTTCGAAAAATTTAGGATCATCAGACGTAAAGGAACGTAGATAATCCTCTAGACATCTATTGAGCACCTCTGTTTCTCCGACACCTCCATTTGGCCAGCGGATTGTGGATGATAGGCACTACTAGAGGAGAGGGTGGTTCCTAGAACTTTGAAAAGTTCTTGCCAAAATGTGCTAATGAATAACGGATCTTTGTCCGAAACAATATTAGAAGGCAGTCTATATAGCCGAACAATTTCGTGAGCAAGGAGATCCACCACTAAAGGCGCTGTGAAATTGTAACTTAAAGCAAGGAAGTGGCCATGTTTAGTTAATCGGTTTACAACCACAAGAATTGTGGAATTTTTGCCCGAAAGAGGAAGATTGGTAATGAAATTCATTGTTA
Organism: Erythroxylum guanchezii; assembly: GCA_025629825.1. NCBI lineage: Eukaryota > Viridiplantae > Streptophyta > Magnoliopsida > Malpighiales > Erythroxylaceae > Erythroxylum > Erythroxylum guanchezii. The sequence goes on from JAOTAX010000006.1 coordinate 19,141,974, forward strand.
GCAGGTCCCATATCTTACCTGGTATAGGTAAAGATTGTAAAAGGCATTGGGAAATAGAATTAAATGCCTTCATCTCCTGGCAGGTAGCGCAGCAAGCTACATAGTTGAATACTATTTGTTTCATATGAGGCCAATAAAATGTGGCAGCGACTCGCACTAAGGTCCATCGCATGCCTGCATGACCTCTAAGAGGTGAGTTATGATATTCCATCAAAATTAATGGGTGGATGGCAGATTCAAGTGGCACCCATACTCGTCCTTTAAAAAGTAGAAGGCCATTTTTGATAATAAAGTGTGGGTGATCTCTTGGATTATTCTAAACGTTTTGAAGGAGCTGAGCTGAGAGAGCATGTGTTTGATAGAATTTACGTAGAGCTTCCCACAACGCCATAACTGGTTTAGACGCCACCTATAATGCATGAATAGAAATAGGAGAAACTTAGGATAATGCATCAGTAGACCATTTTTAGTCCTATGCTTGTATACAATATCAAATCAAAGCCTAACAATTTTATTAGCCAACATTGTTGTTCTGGAGTTTGGACGATTTAGTTGAAAAGGGATTTTAGACTTTAATGGTCGGTTTGAATGATAAATTGTCTTTCTAGTAGGTAGTGGCGCCACTTTTTAACTGCCTCCGTGATTACGTACATTTCCTTATTATAAGTGGAAGTGTGCTGACGTGGAGTAGTAAATTGTTTACTGAAATAGGTCAAAGGATGTCATTCTTAGGTGAGGACAACACTGATCCTAATTCTTGATACATCAGTTTGTAAGAGGAAATTCTTACTAAAGTTAGGCAAGACTAAGACCAAAGTGTTCATCAAGGCGGACTGAGAGCCTAGAAAGCCTTGGTTACTTCTGGTGTCCATACAAATGCATTTTTCCATAGTAATTAAGTGGAGCAGCTATAGAGGCATAGTTGGCCACGAATCTCTGATAATAACCAGTGAGGCTGAGGAAACCATCAAGAATTTTGGGAGAATCCAAGATTGGCCACTGTCAAATAACAAAGATTTTATCTTGTTCGACTGCCACAACTTGCCTTAAGACTTTATGCCCATAGTAGCTAAGTTCTTAACAACCAAATTCACACTTTTTGAGCATCACAAATAAGGAGTACTGCTGGAGAGTAGAGAAGGTCTGTTCTAATATGTGAGGTGCGAGTCTCAAGTCTCATTGTAAATCAAAATATCATCAAAGAAGATTAAAACAAACTTGGGGAAGAAGTTTTTAAAATTAGAGTTCATTAATACTTGAAAAGTTGGAGGAGAATTAGAGATACTGAATGGTATGACGCGAAAATCATAACGGCCTTTGTGTGTGCGGAAGGTTGTTTTCTTTACATCAGATGGGTGGATCCTCACTTGATGATATCCAGCTCATAATCTAGCGTGGAGAACGTCGTAGCTCCCTTAATTTCATCCAGCAAGTCGTCTACAATTGGGATGGAAAATCTGTCCTTATTAGTACCGTATTAAGAGAACGGTAGTCCACACAGAAATACGAGAGGTACCTTCCTTCTTTTTGACAAGTAGCATTAGTGACAAATATAAACTTGTGTTGGGTGTAATAATGCCTTGTTCTAGCATCTCTTCAACCAATCATTCGATTTCTAATTTTTGAAAGTGAGGATGGTGATACTGTCAAACATTTATGGTTGGAGTATTAGGAGTGATGGAAATCTTATGATCTAGGGGTCAATAAGGGAGAAGACCCGTCAGAGCCATGAATATGGCTTTATATTTTTAAAGTAAGAACTATAGTTTCTTAGTGAATGTAGTTAGATCAGTGAGGGGGATACTGGGAGGGGATTTTTTGAAGATAGGGTTTGTGGATAAGTTGAGATATTAGGCGATAGTATTACATTGGATTAAGTGAGTTAGGTAGTATGAATTGGAGAGAGGGCTACTTGAGGCTATGAAGTCTGACTGTCTTCCTTTGATGGAGCATTCCATCTACATAGTCTTGTAGTCAGAAACCTCTAAACTTGAGATTCTCCTGAAAAGAGTGGAATCTCAAGTTTAGGGGTTCTCGCGGTTGTGTTTGGTGTTAGTTCTGACGGTCAAGGGAGTATGGGGACTGATAATTGTCTTGACGATGAGGGTGAAGCGTGCATGGTGGATGAGATGGGTAAGGCCAACAGGGCTGGCCGGGTGGGCTATTTCTCCACCTTCGACAGTTTGATCATCATGTCTACCATGACTGTTTGTTAAGCAGAGATAGCCTAACGTAGAGACTCAACAATCTCTAACTATTGCTAGAAGGCCTCAGATTGTTGTTGAACCGTCGAGCAGAGGCTCTAAAATTTTGGAAAGATGGGTGTATAATGTGTCAGTTGTTGTGTCAGTTTGGTCAATTGTTTTTCTATTTCTTTGGACCTGGTTGTTAATCAATTGTTCTCTCAATGAAAGCTCTAAATGACGGCAACTGATTGATGTGGTTGCTTTAGAGAAAGAGTGAGGTGAAAGATTAGGTAAGAGAGATAGAGGAGGAAAGGAGGATAGGAAAAATAGACAGGAAAGAGAGGGACAACAAGAGAAGGGGTAATAGTTCTCTGTTTCATTAATGGCTCCAATGGATATTTTTATAATAATTCTTATAATATAATCTTACCAATTAGCTGACTAAAAACTTCCTAACAAACATACAACTAATTGTTTATTGGAAATCTCCATATTTATCTGAAGCCTTGATTCGTTGGGCACTCCTTCTAACTATCCTAGAAATCGGCTATGCTGTTACACCATTTGTCAGCCCTGTTGGGCTAATGGCTGGATCAATCAGCCACTCTATTAATTAAAAGGGGATAGTTATCTTTTGATCCAACAAATACTAATTCAAACTAAATAGTATATGTCATCTTTTAATTGTTTGTATCCTTTCAGGGTCAATAGCCCCTCTATTCCTATTGATCACATGCCCCAAATATTCAACATGATTAATAGCGAACTTGTACTTGCTAGCCTTTGCATAAAAGGAATGACATCGGAGCTTCTGCATCACCTCCTTCATGTATTATCCCTAATTGAGAAATTCAAACGTTAGACGATTCTTCATATACCTTCTCTAATTAGGTGAATAGCTGCTCCAAAGCGTAAGAACTACTCACTTTTCTGCACTCATCTTCTTAACTCAATTCCATCAAATTCAGGGAACTCAAATCTTGTTAAACCTTGTGGGACCCTTATAGTCATTTCTAGTACGACCTTTGAATCCCCTACTTCATTCTTCATTTTGATCATTGTGTTGATGTAATTGCAGTACCCATACCTTTAGCTCCTCAGTAGTTCTTTCATACTTCAAGTCAATTTCCCGAAGTTGACGTGTCATATTTTCTTCCAGCGTTCATTGGTCATTTGATCAAGTACCTTAAGCCATTTTTAATTCCCTCCACCGTCAATAAAATAGCTCTGATACATTAACTTAGTGTTGGTGGAGGCCTGATATCAAAACTACGACATTCCGGATTTGCCAACACTTAGCACTCTAGAAGTCCACAAGATTTCACTTTCAAGAATTTGAACGAAGATTACAGAAAGAAAATATATACAGATGAGGGAGAAAACAAATGTTAAAATGGCTATGGTAGTCGTTAGATACATCCCTCCTTACCCAATCTCGTTTGTACATTTCTCACTCACTCATCTCCTTGCTAAACTAAACAAAGTTGTATCTCTCGGCTCCTTAGTCCTTAAGTGCTATATTTATTCTCCAGCGATAGATCACGTAAAAGATTCACTATTATTTCAAGAAATGATATGGTTTTATACGATGCTCGATTTGAGCCATGAACGTCCGTAGACGTTACTCCTATTTATATGAATTTTCAACTTATTGCAGCTCAGTGTCAGCTGTTCTGTCAACGATTATTGGTGTTCACTTTGGGCATGTGCTTGTACATTTACAGGTTCGTTAAAAAATATAGGCTTCTCAATCTCGAATTTTTATCCTCTCACTTCATGATGTTTTGAACTTTAGGATCATTCGAATAGACTGAAGCATTGGGTTGCGATGGGAGTCAGTCTGCTCACCTTAGGGCTGATTCTTCATTTTACAGACGGTGAGAACTGAAAATTAGAGCTATGAACAAAATTCAGACATTGACCCGTTATCATTCAATGAAACATGATGTTCTTGTTGCAGCAATTCCATTGAACAAACAAATGTACACTTTCAGCTACGTTTGTGTTACCTCTGGAGCTGCAGCATTGGTGTTCTCAGCCATCTATATACTGGTTTGATTTGGTTCTGAAGCTACATTGACCCTTTTGTTTAAGATGTTAAGCCCTGCATAACATTTTTCCATAGCAGATATCATTTATCAATGTTGGCCACTTATTTATGATATATATGACAACATTTCCTATTAAAAAAATTGAATCTGATGCAGGTTGACATTTGGGGTTTGAAGTACATTTTTCTCCCATTGCAATGGATTGGAATGAATGCGATGCTTGTTTACGTTATGGCTGCTGCTGGTATATTTGCTGGTTTTATTAACGGCTGGTACTACGAAGACCCACGTAATAACTTGGTATGTCTTAGAGTTGTTTCCTTCATGTTATATTTCCTGTTTTCGTATAGCAATCCCATTTTTGTCTTACTCTTCATCGTTTACCAGCTAACTACCCTTCATTAACTTACCCTCAGTAAATGCTAAGACAAAATGCACGCATGTGCCAATGACATGATTGTTGGTATGCATGAATAAAGAATGGAATTTGTTCACACCTTCTATACAATCACAAAAGAGCATCAAATCCTTCTACTAGTCGAATCACTTTCTTTTTTTTATCTTACATCGTATATCTCACATTCTAATGCAAACTCTCATTTTCAAAAATCAATTTATGTGGTAGGTATATTGGATTAAGAAGCACATTTTCATCGATGTTTGGCATTCTCGAAGAGTAGGAATTCTACTCTATGTTATCTTTGCAGAGATTCTGTTCTGGGGTATAGTTGCAGGTGCTTTTCATCGGTTTGGATTATATTGGAAGCTATAACTACTACTTTGGTGAAGTAAAGGCACATGAATTTATTGTATAGGATTCAGTAACTTCCTTATAATGTTTAAGGTCCTTCTGTGAGCTTAGTTGAGATTAGATTGAACTGTCTTCTTTATCTCGCATCAAATTCCTTAGAACTGATAAAATCATCCTACCAGCTAGAGTACCAAAAATGAGACGATTTGATTTACCTCAGGAAGTTGAAGGTCCCTTGGCTACTTTGGTGGGCTTTTGTTTTAAATTGTATTCCCATGTCTCCTTTCCGAAAAAGAAAAACATACTAGGGAAAGATAATAACGAAAGGAGAATCGATCGACTGTAGTCCTTCAATTCCAACATGTTCAATTTAATGTAGGATTTATCGAATAACTTTTAAGGGAGCCATCAAAAAGAACTATTAAAGACACTTATTCATACAATCTCAAACACATTAAGCATTATATCCAATGTAGATCGAGAAGAATGTTTTGAGAATTAAAAATTTAAAAGTTATTTGGAGAGTGTCACCTTGTAATTATTTTCAATTGGCAGATTCAAATAAAAATAATAACTAAAGAGAAGATGTTTGGAGATTAAGTAAGATTAAAGATAAAAGACAAACTGAAATATAGGAAGCAAATTAATATTTTATTTAGTTAATTCATTTAACCAATTCAATTAGGATATTATTGTAAATAATAATGTCAAAATTGTATAAATTATATTCAAACTTTATTTAAAAGTTCAATAACCTCATTAAATAGGATAGATGTTATTGGGCTAATCAAGCACAAGATCACGATTAATGCCCTGCAGTCAATCAGTTAGTTGTAGTTTAGTGACAATTATTTAAAGACATTCATTAGCTTATACATAAGTAGATGTATATGATAAAGTCCATGAGATAAATATACATTACAAATGAAATTATGAGAAGATTATAATTAAAAGATTCATATTGCATTTGTGTATTATCCCTAAATTGTTCCTAGTCATTGTTCTATTAATACTAGACATTAGTATAACGTAAAAAAGACTAATACATGTTTGTCTTTTCTTGTGAAAGAAGCAGTTGATCTCATAGACTAAACTATGAAGATACTTGAACAAATGTGTGGGTGCTGGTTAGAGAAAAAGTTCACTTAATTGACCCCATATTAGAAATCCACTTGGAACATTACTTATATGTCTATGAAAATTTTCATTATGATGATTGTATAAGTGATTCTGTGACTTGAGATCTCCAAAGTTATCTTATATAGGTATTGCTATTTGTAGATATTACTTATAACCAATTCTAGATAAGGATATCCTAGTTGGTAGTCATTGGATGTAGCATGAACTATATGAATATAGTTGAATCCTCAATATAGGATCATCCTAAAGTAATTAGGGAGTGTTCATTGTTCTCAATTAGTATTGATTTGAAAAATCCTTGGTCAATGTAGAATGACTATTTGTAAAAAAGTTTACAAATGTTATTAATTGAATCAATAGTTAGTAGTGTAGGACTAATATGATTGAACTCAACATAATGTAGACATTAATTTCATACTCTATTTCTAATTAGAATTTTTTATGATGAAAAGATTGAATTATACAGAAAAATTATGTACAAAAAGGTTATTCAAAGCCATTTTAACATTCCTAAATATTTGAGGTGCTCTTGATGTTTTGCTAGAGGTCAATTTTATATGTATATATAAATAGTTTAATTAAAGAATTAAAGATAAATTAAAGGATTTTAATTTATCTAATCCTAAATATGATTTATAATCATAATTTATATCCATCGCCAATATATTTAAGAACTTACTGAGTCACACATAAAGAACGAGTTGAAGAGAGAGAAAAATGTTTTAATGAAGTTAAACTTTTTTTTGAGAATTTAAAAAACTCATTAAAAAATAAAGAAGTTTACATCAGGAGAGGGACTCTCCCACATGAGGTAGACTCACTTGAAACACTGATATATCTAGGTTAAGACAAAACGACAACATTCAGAACAATGTTTAATAAGCAAAGTCATTTAACATTTAGGGTATAAAGAATGTGTCTTTCTCGAATCTTCAGATGTTTCTCGATTTAGGAGGGTGAAAGGCGATGCTCTGACGGCGAGGCTAACGATGTGGCTCCACAGTGTTTTTCTACTCTTTTCTCCGCCCAAAGAAGATCTCAACTTAAGTAACATACTCAACTTTAGAATCACAATGACTTTTAGCGATTAGGGCATAACGATATTATTTTTCTGACTCTTTAGACATTGCTTTCTTTTGGAGGTCTAGGGGTTTAGCTCTGCGATGACAAGTTGGAGGGGGTGATCTCAACTCAGGTAAGCTTCTTAACTCGGTATGATTCCATCCTTTATATATATGAATCTCCATAAAATAACAAACTATATGTTGATAACAGGGGTCTAGTGGGACAACGGTGTTCCTTCAAGCATGACACGACTAAGGAGGAAGCATAAGAACGCCCTTTCCTTTCCAGCAAGTGAGTCTAGATCCACCTATACTTTAGTAGTTTTTCGAGAGTAGGTGAATGAATAATCTGCGAGAATTCGGGAATTTCTATGCATGAGAGATCACTACTTTTCTGAACTGAACCCAGGTTCTATAAAACTTTTTTAAGTAACATAAATTAGGAATAGACAGCAAGGACTATATTCTCCATGTGAGAGCTATTCCTCTGCTACAGTGTAGGTTCAACTAATTTGTAATCAGTTATTCCCTTATGCTAGCAATAATGAGTTTTATAAGAGAGAACATAGAATTAGATTTCTCTTTAAACCTTCTGCTATTCCTCTCATTCCAAACTACTTGAGTATAGATGAGATAACTCTAGTAGGGTGTTAGAGAGTCTGCAACAGTTAAACCTAGGGGCACATAGTCTAGAGATTTGAGCCCAAATTTCTTTAGAGAAAACACACTCGAAGAAGAGATGGTCTCTAGTTTCGTCCTCTAGGTTGCAAAGAATACATATCTTAGATTAGGATAGGAACTTCAGCCTATCCTCCTTTACTGAGTCTATTCAACATAACTAGTCAGAGAAGAAAACTAGCATTAGGTCTAAGAACCTTGTTTCAAATCAGGGGATACCATCCTACTTTATTAGTTGTCCCATCCCTTAACTTTTTAGCTTCCCTTATAGTTATTTCTGAAACTGGAATCTCATTCCATAAATAAATATCTCTCTCTCCAAGGCTTCTAAATTGCAGAATGGGCAAGAGTCTAACATCATCTGATGATAACATCCAAATTCTTTTCTAATTATTTCATGGAGCTTAGTTTTCTTAGGGAACCTCTCCAATAGAGTTCTTACCAACTGATTATGAATTAAAGCTCCTTGCCTTATCCAGTTGTCATACCATAAGGAAATTCTTTCCCCTCCCCTATTTGACAAGTTATGTATTGCTGAACTTCTTCCTTCATCATAAGATTTTGGTTAAAGAACCAAGAGTAACTGTTTTTGATTCTTAGAGCCCAAAGACTCTCACCTTTTAATATATAGATGTGAATCCATTTGATTCATATTGATTGTTTTTCACTTAGGATTCTCCAAATCCTCTTAGTCATAAGTAATATGTTTTTCTTACTAATTGACTCCAATCTTAATCCTCCTCCCTCTCTCAGTTGACAGATATTCTTCTAACTTTTTCTTTCTCATTGTTTCCTTTCCTCCATAGAAATTGTTTTGTCAGTTTTTCAATTGTTTTAATAAGCCCTTTGGAGAGAAATAGGTAGGAACGCCAGTAAGTTTGCATTGACATTATTACCGACTTCAAAAGCTAAAGTTCCCTCCATAGGATAGGGCTCTATTAGTCTATGACCCCAATCTTTTATAGATTTTTTTCTATTAATGGGATACATTCACAAAACCTTAGCCTCCTGGATGAGATAAGAATGCCCAAATATAGAAGAGTAGGATCTTTGATTTCCTTACCAGTAGCTAGAGACAAGGCATTAGAAAGGTATGAAGCACTTTTGGAGAGCATGAAATAACTTTTATGAAGATTGATACGCAGACCTGACATCTCCTTAAAAGAATTAAGAGTATTCATCAAAAGAGAGACTGAGTGAGCATTAGCCTTGCTTAGAAGAATAAGATCATCTACAAAACATAAGCTTATTAGAGAAAGCTTCTTACATTTGGAGTGGCATCTGAATCTGGAGTCCTTTGAAATGTTATGCTTCAGCATTTAAGTAAGAACCTCCATGCAAATTAGGAATAGCTAAGGAGACAGAGGATCCCTTTGCCTAAGTCCTTTTTTGTCTTTAAACATCTCCGTGGGGCTCCCATTTATTGATATTTCATAGGAAGCAGTAGTAATGCATTCTTGAATCCACCTTGTGAAACTATGGGGAAATTTCATGACCTCTATAGTTTGTAGCAGAAAACTCCAATTCACAATATCAAAAGTTTTCTATAAGTCCACTTTAATAGTACAATTTTGAGGGCTTTTGCTATGATTATACCCTTTTAAAAACTCCTACACTAGAAGAATATTATCCTAATATGCCTGTTGCTCATAAAAGCTCCTTGATTCTCACTGATGAGTAAGTGTAAAACCTCCTTCAACCTATTTTTTAAAATCTTGGCGATGATCTTATAAAGGAAATTAGTACAAGAAATAGATCTAAATTCACTCCAGGTGGTTGGGTTAGAGTTTTTAGGGACCAAACAGGGGAATGTCTTGTTAATCTCCTTAAGCAGTACACCTTTTAGGAAAAACTCGTGCATAGCCTCCTTAACTAACTCCCTATACTACTCCAATTTTTTTGATAAAAGACCCCATTCAGACCATCAAGTCACGGTGCCTTAGAGCCATTCATATTAAAAACAACCCTCTCTATTTCCTGACCTGTAATTGGTCTAATTAACAAAGAAGCCTCATGTTTAGGAATTCTTGCTGAAACAAACTGCCTAAGATCATCTCCAAATCCTGGTGGGGAAACGTCTAAACTTAGGAGGTTTTTGTAAAAATTCATTGCTTCCTTAGCAGTTCCATCTTGTCTAAAAACAACCTTACCAGCTTTAGTTTTAATGGAAATGATTCTGTTTACATTCCTTCGAGCTAACACTGAATTAAAAAATAACTTAGTGCATCTATCCCCATCCTTAATGCAATTAACTCTGGCTCTTTGCTTCAATAAAGAACATTGATTATCCACCAATTGTAAATAGTTCTTAAAGGCTTCCTTTTCAGCTATAGCTAGAGTACCATCTGTGGGATTATCTGCCAATGATTTCTGAATGATTGAAAGTTTATCTCTAGCTGTTTCTATCTCCTTAGAGAAATTCTAACCTCTCTTTAAGTTAAGGGTCTTCAATTCCTGTTTAATAGACTTGAGCTTTCGGAGACAAATGTACTATTTAGTCTCATAGAACTCACACTCCAAACCCTTCATTATTGATTCTTGAAACCCCTCCATATTTACCAGAAAATTGTTAAACCTGAAACGATGATGGATTCTAGTAGTAGTAAACAAGTTATCTATCCTTATAGGAGTATGGTTAGAAATTTCAGGGTCTAGGAATTTTATCGAGCTTCATGAGAAAGTATTTAGCCATTCCACATTAACCATTGCCCTATCCAACTTTTTCCTGATGTGCCAAATGGAGCTTTGTTTGTTTGACCAAGTGAACTTATGACCTTCAAATTTTAAATTTGTAAGTTCCACCTCCTACATACAATCGAACATATCAGAAGAATAGTTTAGTAAGTTACAATTTCCTTTTGCTTCTGATCTAAATAGAGTGGTGTTACTAACTAACCATGGAGCATTAATTGAAGCCTTAATTCTTCATAGAGAATTCCAGAGTTTGGTACTTTGAAATATAGTGTTAAAACCATAGACAAATGTAGTTAAAGCAAAAGAATTTTCCATTTTGAAGTAGAGCTTAGTATGAATAAACTGTTGACTGGATTCCAGAACCTTCACCTCTAAGAATTCACCATCATAAGAAATAATAACCCTTCCATAGGCATGACTTTGGTGGTTTGTAAAAAACTGTCATTTGGTACCAAAACAACATAGTATATTCAGATTAACTTCTCTAATTTTAGTTTCCAAAAGACAAAAAACCAGAGGCTTTTCCTTTAGAACAAAATCCCTTATCGCATTGAGCTTGGAAGGGTTATTTATTCCATGGACATTCTATACAATCAGAGCCATAAGATATTACTTTTCCCTTTTGAGCCTTTCCTACTGCTCCTATTACTTTTCTGAGAGATAACCTGAACAAACTGCTCCTTTTGAGAAACTCCATTCTACAGATTAGCCTTTTGTAGGCTTTGTTCATTATATTTGGGATCAAGAACTCCTCCACTTAGATTAATTCCACTAGTTTCCAGTACATTCTCCCCATATTCATTAGTGGCTTATTTAGGTCACCCGACGGATTTTGAAGAGCTCCTTCCTACTGGTCTAAATCTAGGCTATTCGCCTCATGAATGTTTTTCCCATTTATAGGAGAATCATTATCAACCTGAACAGGTTCATGATTTTCATATACTTGTTCTACCTCCTCGCATTCTTTGTTGTCTTTCGAAATAAACTTTTCCATCCCCATCACCTCCCAATAGCCACCTCTAGTGAAGAATCTTCTCGTAGGTTTTCATTCTTTGCCTTGAGCTTTAAGGGACGGCTTCCATTGGTATGATACCATAACTTTATCCTCTCTAAGAAAGGGTTCATTTGCCAACCTTAGGATAGGGATGTTCTCTTTTATTTCCTTAGAAATATCCATACTCACACATAACTGAGCAAATCCTACCCTTTTCCTTAACGCAGTGTTTTCATCCATACATATTGGTTTCCCCAAATAACTTCTAGTTCAATATTCTAAAGGAATGTTGTGAATATTAACCCATAAAGAAGTGTTCTTCATTCTAATTTTTTCTAATTCCGTGTCTGGCTGCTAATTTTGAAGAAATAAAGGGAGTTAAGAGATGTGCCAAGGGCCTTCTTCAATTACCTTTTAAGCTTCCGATTTTAAAGAGAAGGTAAATATTAAGTTGTCCTCCTTAGTTAGCATTACCTCCATTAGACCTCTCCCGTTCTAATTTCTTTGAGTCCATGCTTGTATCACTGGAAAAGCAGGCCTTTTTCCCATTAAAAACTAGTAAGAATAGCTTCTCATGTCCTAACTCCTTCCTGCAGAATGTTTAGACTAGGAGCCACCATTAGCTTTCCTTCTATCTCCACAAGTGAACTGAAAACCAAGGAAGAATCAAAGTTAATAAATAAGCCATCGGCGTGTTTGAATTGTTGGAAATTGTGGTGGAGTAAGAAGGCGATTAAAAATTATAGCAGTAGGCGATAACAACTACTAAAACTAAGAGGCAACATGGAAATAGTGATAAAATGTTGGTGCATCATATGAAGCAAGGTGAAGCAACTCCATGAGAGGGCCTCGTCGGCGACAAGGTCAAGTGACAACATCTTAGAGGTGTGCATAAAGCAACTGCTAGCTTTTGTGTTATTGATGAACAAACGTAGTTGTGAGACATGATGGGTGGTGATAAACATGTGGTTGTGGCATCCAGTGGTGGGACAGGACGCCAGAAGTTGGTTTCTGGATTGGAGTGTGGCTGAACATCCAGTGGCAGCGGCAGCGACGAGTCACCTTAGGCAATTAGGGTTTCTGGCTTTACGTTTGGGGTTTTTCTTACGAAGAAGACACCTTGTAACCAAACAAGGTTAGTTTAACCTTGACCAAGTGATTGAGCTCAAGTGTATCATATAAATTGGTGACACTTTCTTGGGTTTTAATATACTTTTTGACTCTTAATTCTTGATTTTATGTTCAAATTAGTCCTTGAGTGTGTGATTATATTTTGTGCAATTTGATAGTAAAAATTGCTACAAATTGACATTAATTATATTATAAATTTTTCTAAGGATAATTGATACTGCAAATTGCTATTTTTGATTGTAGGAGCTTCAAGGAAAAAGGAGTCAATGGGTTGAAATAAAGTTAACATGAGGACGTGAGCTACAAGATGTTAGCCGCGGCAAACCAAACTTGCCGCCGCGGCGAATACATGAAGGAAAAGCTCGCCGCGACATAAATTAATTAATTCATCGCGGTGAAGGATCCAGCAAGCGTACGCCACAACATAACTTGCCTGTCGTCGCGACGAACTATTGGAAACCCAGATCAAAATTAGAAAATTTTCTCACTGTTTGACCCGACCCACATCTATCTCATTAAAAACCTACCAAATTAGGTTATAAGAGAGTCGATCAGGTTATAAGGGAGTCGGTCAACAATCATCGGAGGAGAGAAGACACCTCAGCCGGCACTAATTCCTCTCACTCTCAACCTTCATCCATCATCGCCGTCCACTTTCCATTGTCAACTTTATCGTCTGCTGTTGCTGCTGCTGCCATGGTTGCCTTAGGTGTTCTTACGGTTGTGAGGATTTCCAGAGTTTTGCGCGGCTAAATCACCATTTCCTCTTGAAGATGTATCGATGGCTTGAGTTCGATGGGCTTCAAAGGGGAGTTATTTTATATTGTCACATTTGACTGCATTGTTATAAGCTTCTGAGTTAGGGTTTATTGTCGTGTAGTTAGATTTGTTTGATTAGAGTTTAATCAAGTGTTGAGCAATGTTTTGTGTTATGGATTTGCTTATGTAGAATTTGGATGCTTAATATATGAAGTTTCATATATGTCTTTGTGGT
>JAOTAX010000006.1:19162921-19175455 GCA_025629825.1 Erythroxylum guanchezii
CAATTTTCAATGACATAAGTCATTAAATCCCAAAGTCATTTATAAAAATTTTCATTGCCATTTGACCCTTATTTCTACTACCGGTAAACAATTATTCTGCTTTTTGGCATTTTTCCTAGTCCAGAACTTTACCCGAAATTTTCATAAAAATTTCTAAAATTCACTAAAAATTCTTAAACCTCAATGACCCTTTCCAACTAAATTTTTAAGCACACAAATCACATTTTTCATATCAAGCACATTTATTAACAAATATATCGGGAAATGTCATGAATGCATGTACAGTCATTTTCATGTGCAAAATTCACTATTCACATGTAGGTGTATGCATGAACATATCAAGCATTTCTAAGCACACAGTGCCCACTCCAAATTACTACTTTACCTTTCTCATCGGCAATAGGATGCTACAGTGAGAAATCTGAAAAATGAAACATGTTCTACGTATGCTTCTATCAAAGTTTGTCGCGGCCAACCCTCCTTGGTTCACTGCGGCGAACTTGTAAAATTTCGAGCGAACTTTTCTAGTTCGCCGTGGCGAACTTCCCAACACAAAACATGCTTTGGTATTTTGAGCATAACTTTTCCTGTACTTACCCAAATGGAGTGATTTTTGATTTGGAGTAAACTAGCGACATAGGGCTACAAGTTGTCTGAAGAAATCAAGTTTTAATTCAGTCTTTAAGAACTTCAAGTTTTGGATGGAAGTTAGGCATAGATTATTGTTTTAGCATAAGAACAATTCAGAAATGTTTGGGGTATAACTTTCAAATTACTAAACCAAATTGAATGTGTTTGTTGTCATTAGAAACTTAAGAAAATGAGGAACATTTTTTCTAGAAAGAAGTGTTAGCAAATTTCTTCATTTAACTAATCCGAATGATCATGGAAAAATTGACCTGAAGGTTGGGACTTTTGGAAAAGTTGAGCATTTAGATTTTATCTTTGTCAATATGCCATATATGGGTCCTCAAATTGTATTCTTAATGAATGGGAAACTTTGTCATTGATAAAGGGAATCAAGGAAAGCAAGAGGATCAAGAGGAATGACATCTTTAAGCAAGGTTTAATTAGCAAGGATTTTAAGGTGGGTAATATATTTATGGTCATTGTGTAATATGGGCAAGTTTGCCTTATGGGTGAATATATGTTAAATTGCTTAAATTGAATGCAAGTGTATTGTTTTTTAACTTGCTTGATAATAAATTTTTGTGATTATTGAAAATGCACTATGATTTATGAATTATGATCAAGTTATGCCATTAAAACATGTCATGACATTTTGTATGAATGAAAAGATAGAAAAGCTCGAAAGTATGTGAGCATTTGATAAAATGATTTTTGAGCATGATTCTGTGCTTCTGTTTGGGCGAGGGTGGAACCATTTTGTTCCTCGTATGCACGTTGACAAGAGCCTTCTCCCAGCTGCCCGCTTGTGGCATATGAGCTCCGAAAAATGAACCCATTCTGTTCATAGTGTAAACTTTGATTTTTCCATTATGTTTACATGGGACCCTTGAACTATTTGTTTGTGCATTGCATCTTTGAATTACTAAGTATGATACATAATTGAATGTTATGTTCTAATGCTTAAATGTATATGATAAGTTTTAAGTGATGGCATCCTTGGCTATGAATGTTTGAGTTAGAATTTGTGAATGATTGGCTTGCTAGCAAAAATAAGTTACAAATGTATATGAATGAATACATATATGTATATGCTTGAATTGTATGGCTCATTGCCAACGTCCATAAATGTACAAGCCACTGAACTTCACAGCTCACCCCATTACCTTCCACTCCACAGGTGAAGAAAAAGCAGAACAAGAGAATTGTGAACCTTGCAAGGCATTTGGCAACTCCAAGATAGTTATAGTTAGTAATTAAGTTAGTTCAGAAACTTTTGGTATTTTGCATCATATTAAACATAAGCATTCAATTATTTCATGTGCATTCTGTAATTCTGTAATACGCCAATGGTGTGGCTTTGATATGTAAATAAAGTTTTTTCTAACGTTTTGCTTCAGCAATGAAATGATGAATTAAAGAAGTTTTGTTTATATATGTTCAAAGTTAATTTCTTTGTTAAAATGGTTGTGTTGAAAGAATTGTATGAATGTATGTATGTTTTGTGTTGAATGTTGGTCGTTAGGGTTTTTGTCCGAAGGTTTTGCCACGACAAACCTTTCCTGAAGAATCTCTGTGCTAAATTTGGTGACTTCGCTGCAACGAAATGCACGAGAGGAGACTTCGCGGCGAATCTTCCAATGCTGACGCTGAAATATCTCACCAGTTGAGTGATTTCAATGTCTCTCGCACAATCCCTCCCGATTGCCCCACGGTGGGTGCCTCGGGATTGGGGAATGAAGCCTGACCTCAATATGTTTAGTATCAGAGCTTAGGCTTTTCCTAGGCTTGTATGATATGTGATTATTTGTTTGCATTGTTAAATTGATTGATTGTATTAAGTGACATGCATGTCATGCATACATGTGGAGAATAAGATTTAAAATTAAAGTAAGCGAAAGATAATGTCTTATCGAAGGAGTAAAATGTCATCTCGTAAAGGAACGCGAGAAATTTTGTAAGGATCTGCTGCACCTGATTCCTCACCATTAGAAGGGTACTGATGAGTATAGAATCCCAGTAATTGCAACCGCAAGAGTCATATGTATGAATTTCTGTTAAGAGTTTGGACTATTAGAAATAATAGGAAGAATGGTGTTTTGTTAGAGTGTAAGATAAGGAAAGTTTATGGATATTTAGAAATAAGAAATATTACGTAGTCTGATGTGCTAGACATAGATTCAGTATTTGTGGTTATGTCAGTGAATATGATGATGAAATTTTGTTGTGGATATGTACTGGAATTGATATGGATGTGAAAATATTTTCATGAATTGATTAAGAAAGAAATAGAGACATAGTTGGAAATGATAAGATTTAAAGTGTACAAGCAAAGTGGAAGTGAAAAGTTGAACTTGGAATTCATGATTTGGCATAAGATTGTGCTAATGAATTTGATATCAGAATTTTAAGATGGCTATGCATTTATAATTCTAAATTGATTAAGAAAATATATATGGAAAATGAAACAAATGATAGTGATATATGTAGAAGTTCTTAAAGTTATGTCAACCAGTTATTATGAGTACCTATCTGATAATGTGGTTACATTGGTGAATAATATGACTGAGTATATACGAGATCTATATTTCGATATAGTATAGGAGATAATCTATGATCTCTATAGAAATTATGAGATGAATCAGAGTAACGTGATGGAAGTATGGTATAGGTGATTATGCTGAAAAGGTAACTATTATGGAGAAGTAAGTTTGAATAGTCATAGAATAGTCAGGGGTTTTCAGAATCAATTACGATTAATGTATCATTAGCATGGGATATAAATTGGTGACCTTCCGGAATTACTTTTGTATATAAGATGTAATGATCTTGATGGTACATACCAAAATATTCGAGTAAACAACTGTGCCTCTTATTTCATTGAGTTTTATTATAAAGGATATTTTGATCATGTAAAGTGTGACAGAAATTGTAATTAATGAATTATCATGAATAGTTGAAATGGATCGTATTGAGGTGTTAAGAATACTGACACAGCATTGATGAGGATAACAGTTAATTGATAAAGATTGCATAAACAGTGTAGATGATACTAACAAGAAATCTTCTTTCGAAGAAGAATTTCATTGAATTAGGTTAAGCAGATTGGGTAGTTTATATTAAGAATGATCAATGAAAGAACAAATCATAAATGAATATGTAATGATTCAAAAGTGAGTATTGGAGTTTTATTCTTGACGAAGAAACAAGCATAAGAGGTAAAGTATGCTACTGAGAGCGTATGTATTTTGTTTGATGTAAAGTATCCACCTATGTAATTGGATTCTTGAAATTGAGGTGACATTATTGCTAATGTGAGAAAAACTTAGATCCACATTATATTCTATACGAATATGCAAAGGAGATATAAATTAGATTTTGATGAATGTGTTGCTAACACAGGAAGTTGAGTTTGCAAATAAATTAAAATGTGTGAAGAAATTAGTATGAATGAGCAAACATTAGAATAAGTCAATGTGAAATATGAGAAAATTTAAAGAAGGGAGAAAGTCATTTAAGAAAGGTAAGTCAATTGGGAAATTGACAATAATGTGAGGCAATGTTACCTCATCGAGAAATTAGTTATTTAAGGAATTACGAGAATTAATCATGGGCATATGGAACTTAGGAAATATTTGTTCGAGTTAATAAATGCCCCAACAATACTATAGTATTAGAAATTAAAGCGATCCAAGCAAAAATTTGATAATATATTAAATGTATTCGAGAAGTTGATAAGAATAGTTTGAATACTTGAAGAAAAACATGTAAATCGTATGAGTAATGGAAGTAAAGAGAATTATAAGGAACTATAACATCGATATTAACTATATCGTTTGAATTTGGAGATTTTTATAGTATACAATGATGCTGTATAAGAGTTTAGGATAAAATCCAAGGCAACAGGATAAAGTGATTTCATATGCAGGGAGACAATTGTGCCTCATGAGATGATTATTTAATGTATGAATTGGAACTTGCTGCAATAGTGGTCATTTTGAAAGTTTGGAGACATTATAATTACAAAAACATTTTGAAATACACTGATCATTTAATTTGAGGTAAATATTGATTTGAAAGAATAGAATACGAGACTGAGACAATAGATAGAGTTATTTGAAGGATTATGATGGTACAAATAAGTATTATACTGATAAAGCTAGTGTTGTAATCGAATGCATTGAATAGAAAATTCCATAGCAGTGTATCACAAATTTGGATATTGAGGTTATTAAATCCAGCGTAATAAAGAGTGCAGAATGGAGTTGCATTTGGGGTAAAATGAAGCGTTATTAGCTGCATTAAAAATTTAGATCAGTTTCACATGAGCAAAGCCCAGACGGAGGGTTTAGAAATTGTAAATTTTACTAAGAAATTGGAAATGAATACGAATTTTGACTTCAAATAGGAAAAATGATACTTTGTGATTAAAATAAGAAGTATGTGTAATCGATAAAGATGATAGAGCAAAGAAATGGTTAGAAAAGTACAAATGGTAAGTTAAGCTATACCTCCTAGTAAGAATATGCCAGAACATCATTTAGCACTTAAGAATGTAGAATCAAGTGACTAAATGTTTAAATTACCGACGATCTTAAATGTTGGAGATATGCTTAAAGTTTATATTTGGGAGTTTATAAGAACATGAAATCAATGTATAGTTCTATTTGATTTTAAGCATCACAATTATTATCATAGTGATTTCATTATAATATTGTAAGAGGTGTTAGATGACAGAAAGAGTTGTTCGCTCTTGCATTATGATGATTAAAGCCTAAAAATGGTTGAAGGCCAGATTGATTGGAGAGGTTGTTGATAAATGAAATCGATCAGTATTAGAAATTAAGTGATTCAAGAAAGATGAATGAGTTAGGTGGATCCACGCCAAAGGCATGGAATACAGCGAGATAAATATAAGAGTCAAGTGTACTGACACTATAGAGATGTGAACCATGAAGCGAAGGATAAAATTCTTCTGAGAGTATCACATTACTAAGGTGTGCTTAGATTGAGTGCAAAATGTGCTAAGGTTAGGATAAAGAATCAACTAAGTTTGAATTGTATTGGTCCATATAAAGATATTAAGAACCAAACCATAGACTTATGAGTTAGTATTACTAGCAAAGATGTCTTAGATTCGTAATAATGTGATATATGTGAGTATGTTAAGAAATATTAATATGATCTGGTATTAGTGTTATCGACATAGAAAGTGAGAAAATTGTGAGTAATCTGAAACATAATGAGAAACTCTTTAAGAAAGTGAATGATTAAATAAAGGATTGAAAGACCGAGTGGGTCTATTAACTATGGTCATTTGAAAGAAATTATTTGAGGGATAAAGTTAAATGGGAAACATAGGAACATCCTGCCTTTCTTATCAATTAGGTAGGGGAGAATTGTTGGACCCCGAAATTTTTTTCTCAATTATTATCGATTTATTTGTTTCATTATTTTTAGAATTGAGTCATTACCTTGATGGGCATAAATAGAGATTTGAAATTAGATGGAAAGATTTGAATTAAGTTAGAATTAATATGGTGTTTAAGAAGATTAAAAGAGTTAGGAGGTAAATGAAAGAAGGGGCAAAATGGGAAGCCCAAAGGAGAGGAGGGGTATTTTTGGAAGAGCAAGATCAAAATGTGGTCTTATTTAAGAAAAGAAAAGAGAAGCATTGTGAGAAGAGAGAAGAAACGAAAATAAGAAGAAAGGGAGAGGAAAAAACAAGAAGAAGGAAGAGGATTTGCTAAGGTAATCATCTCTCCTTCTTGCTTTGTTAGAAAAGGGTTTAGAGAAATGGATTTGTGTGGGGTTTATGCTAAAGAATCATTTTTGATTTTTAGGGATTTCTAAGCTAGGGTTTCATGGTGATTGAAGAAGCTTTGGATAAACAAATAAGTACAAGCATCCTTCTTTTTTATTTGATTAATGAAGCATGTTTTAGTGATGGTTAGAAGTGAAAATGAAGTTGAATATGTGTAGGAAGTTGTTGATGAATAGTATACAAATATATTTTGATCTTTTTAGTTGGTTAACAAGTATAGTTTATGAAATGGGCTTGTGAATGATTTGGGTTGAAATGAAGTTGAAAATGAGGTAGAAATGATAATTTTTGTATAAGATGTGTTAGGTGTAAGATGTTAGGGTGTGAGAAATCTGAAAAATGAAACATATTCTGCTTATGCTTCTGTCAAAGTTCGCCACAGCCAACCCTCCTTGGTTCGTCGCGGCTAACTCGAAGGATGAAGTTCGCCGCGGTGAACTTGTAAAATTTCGAACGAATTTTTCAACACAGAACATGCTTAGGTATTTTGAGTATAACTTTTTCTGTACTTACCTAAATGGAGTGATTTTTTATTTGAAGTAAATTAGAGACATAGGGCTACAAGTTGTCTGAATAAATCAAGTTTTAAATCAATCTCTAAGAACTTAAATTTTTGGATGAAAGATGGGCATAGAATATTATTTCAGCATAAGAATAGTTCAGAAATATTTGGGGTATAACTTTCAGATTACTAAACCAAATTGAATGAGTTTAGTGTCATTAGAAACTTAAGAAAATAAGGAACATTTTTTCTAGAAAGAAGTGTTAGCAAATTTCTTCATTAGCCTGATCCGAATGATCAAGGAAAATTTGACCTAAAGGTTGGGACTTTTGGAAGAGTTGAGCATTTAGAATTTATCTTAGTCAATATGTTATATATGGGTCCTCAAATTGTATTGTTATTGAATGGGAAACTTTGTCATTGATAAAGGGGATCAAGGAAAGCAAGAGGATCAAGAGGAGTGACATCTTTGAGCAAGGTTTAAGCAAGGATTTTAAAGTGGGTAATATATTTATGGTCATTGTATAACATGGGCAAGTTTGCCTTATAGGTGAATATATGCTAAATTGCTTAAATTGAATGCATGTGTGTTGTATTTTAACTTGCTTGATAATAAATTTATGTAATTATTGAAAATGCATTGTGATTTATGAATTATGATCAAATTATGCCATTGAAACATGTCATGACATTTTATATTAATGAAAAGATAAAAAAGTTCGAAAGTATAAGCATTTGATAAAAAGATTTTTACGCATGATTATATGCTTCTGTTTGGGCGAGAATGGAACCATTCTGTTCGTCACATGCACGTTGACAAGAGCCTTCTCTTGGTTGCCCGCTTGTGACATATGTGCTCCGAAAAATGGACTCATTCTGTTCATGGAGTAAACTTCAATTTTTCCATTCTGTTTCCATGGGACCCTCGAGCCATTTGTTCGTGTATTACATCTTTGAATTGTTGAGTATGATACATAATTGAATGTTATGTTCTGATGCTTAAATGTATATCATACGTTTTAAGTGATGGCATTCTTGACTATGAATGTTTGAGTTAGAATTTGTGAATGATTGGTTTGCTAGCAAAAATAAGTTACAGATGTATATGAATGAATATATATATATGTATATGCTTGAATTATATGGCTCATTGCCAATGCCCATAAATGTATAAGCCACTGAGCTTCACAATTCATCCCATTACCTTCCACTCCACAGGTGAAGAAAAAGCAGAACAAGAGAATTATGAACCTTGTAAGGCATTTGGCAACTCCAAGATAGCTATAGATAGTAATTAAGTTAGTTCAAAAACTTTTGGTATTTAGAATCATATTGAGCATAAGCATTCAATTGTATCATGTGCATTATGTAATTCTGTAATATGCCAATGGTGTGGATTTGATATGTAAATAAAGTTTTTTCAAACTTTTTTGCTTCAGCAATGAAATGATGAATTGAACAAGTTTTGTTTGTATATGTTCAGAGTTAATTTCTTTGTTAAAATGGTTATGTTGAAAGAATTATATAAATGTATGTATGTTTTGTGTTGAATGTTGGTGGTCAGGGTTTTTGTCCGAAAGTTTCGTCGCGGCGAACCTTCCCGAAGGATCTCTGCGCTAAATTTTGTGACTTCGCCACGGCGAAGCAAAGACTTTTGCCGCAACGAACTGCACGAGAGGAGACTTCGTCGTAGCGAAGCCAAACATTCGCCGCGGCGAACCCGCCAATGCTGACGCTGAAATTTCTCACCAGTTGAGTAATTTCAACGTGTCTCTCACACAATCCCTCCCGATCGGTCCACAGTGGGTGCCTTGAGATTGGGGAACGAAGCCCGACCCCAACAAGAGCGACCATCTTTTTCTACTTCTTAACCTGACAAACTCCATCAAAAAAATACTAAAGAACTTTTTATAGACATGTGAGATAAATAATCTAATACAAGTCAAAGTAAACTAAATTATGTTAGGCATAACCTCAATTGGGGCTATAAACAAAATGATTCGTGCTAAAAGAATGTGGAAACTCTTCATATATCAAGAATAATTATGGATTTAGTAAGTGCATATCCAATTCCTAAAGCAAAATAACTTTTGGAAGGTAAAGCCAAATACTAACATCTCTTGAACTTTTAAACAAATATCAAGCATGATGAACATCCTAAGCTATGAGAAAAAAGTACACTAGGGAATGACGAAGAAAGTTGGTTTTAGTATGATAAGTGGAACAACGAAAGCCTTCTTCATAGGATCCTAAAATTCAACACCTTGAAGCACATTTTTCTTGAACATGTCAAGGTAAAGATTATCATTCAAGGTGAAAGCTAAAGATGTAATCTAGGAGGACTAACCTCCATCATGAACAATTTATCTAACTACAAACCTAATCCATAAGTAGAAGATGCAATCATTTTCCTAAGGCACAATTCTAAAGCATTTATAAATAAATCTTGATTAGTGGCCTTCTTAAATACTCACCAAATAGTTACAAGGAAGAAGCCAGTATAGTTGAACAAGAATCTACTGAAAGCATCTTTTATCCTTGAATTAGTAACCAAACTAAGGATAAGAAAAACAAATAGGATTAAAAGTATCAGTTTTGATAACCTTGTCATAACCTGTGTAATTAGGAAGATGAAACTTTTTCTAATGCCACTTTTCCAAATGCTTTGAAAATAATTCCTAAATTTATCCAATTGGCATTGTGACAAAGATGAATGGTTGGAAGCAGTTTCTAGACATGAAAGTCTTCTTATCACCAAAAAAAAGAGAACTTTTAAACTAACCATCAACATCATCATTTATGCCTTCAGAAGAGAAAAACCATTGAATTTTCAAATTTGAGAATTACGATACACAAGCACAAAGTCATGACACCTTTAATAGGATTAGAGAGGTCATTTTAACCAAGGGATTAACCAAAACATTAATGGATTAGAATTTCTAGCCTGTATGCCCCTAGTACTAGCCATTGCTATCTCACAGATATATTACAAGAGATATCTCAACTGCATATCTCTAAGCACAATAAGGAAATATTTATAGTGGTAGTAGGAACTTATCTTCAAGTAATTTGGAAAGAGAGAAACAATTGAAGGTTTACAGGGAAATCTAACAACCTACTCACACTTATTGAACTCACTGCTGCAAGTATAAGGGAACAACTGATAATAAACTAATTGGGACAATATTATAGCAGAGGACTGGCTCTCTCATGGAGAGTATAGTTCTTACTACTTATCTAAAGATCATGGACTTTCATCAGTGTGTTCACTCTATTTGGGATACAATAAAAAGAATAGTTCACCCTATGCATTGTTATTCTTCCTAAGCAACTTAATCAAATATTCGCAATAATCAACTTAAGAAAGAGAGGAATTAAGATTTTGAAAGGAATCTGACTCACCTGTAAATATCTAAGAACATCTTGGTGCACTTCCTCCATTCTCCTAATATTCAAGCTGAAATTAGTATCTCTAAAGAGAGTCAAAGCAATCCACATCAACTTATCTAACAGCCTCACTTATAAAGGTCCAAGAAGGAAGCACCTTGATGCCCCTCCTCCAATCCCTGCTATTCAAGGTGAACTTTGTAACTCTTAGGAGATTCACATAAATCCACAGAAACTAACCTCATTTATAGGCTAAGTGAGTTCTTCTAGCCTAGAGTTGGATTGTAACCTTCGCATCACCATCGATGCATCGTAGCCTCCAAAGACATCTACCCTAATTGAGTAATCGTTTGAAGACATGATAAAGGTTGGGAGGGGTTTACCTAGTTACTAATACAATGTCGCCTCAACATTATTCAATTAATCCAACGCTGTTGTTTTCTCCAGTGTTTTATATTGTTTTAACTACGTTGTTTTAATTATGACATGGGAGAGTTCGTCTCCAACGCTGTATACTAAATATCTTTTCCTCTTCAATGAATTTTTAAATTCTTATAAAAAACATTAGTGAAGGCATAGTTGCTTAATGGAGCTTTCTTAGGCTCCTAATGTTATAGGATCCTTTTCTTTCTTGATTTTTTATACTTTGTTTGTTTCGTGATTTTTTTAGGCTTTCCTTATCCCTCTTTTGCTATGGCTGACTCTTTCTAAACTTCTAAGGGGATTTTGCAATAAAACCTCCTATTTACAATTATTCTCTTGTCATTTAATATTCCATAATAAGTTTTCAACGAGAACCTCATTGTAATTTGGGGAAATGGAAGTACATTGAATTAGGGATCCAAAAATATAGAACAGTGGAAAGCAAATCCTAAAATTTGTAACTTCAACGATTCCAAATCAACCCACAAGCAAATCAAAGTAGATTAAGCTGCACAATCTACACATCATTGAAATCTGGTTACAAGATTGAAGAGAAAGAACAAGAAAGCTCAAGGAATAGAAAAAAAAAACAAGGTAACATTTATACTGAAGAACCAGGCTGTTGTTCTTAGAAAACCCTTTTTAGTAAACTAAGGAAAGGGACGTACAACTGACATACTGGGAAAAAACAACAAGCTACCTCAGTAAAAATAAATTATGGGATACACACACAATATGCAGAAAGGACCTACCTTATTTTCTTATTTTCAGCATATTAACGAATTATACATAGTATAGGGTTAAATAATACAAATCTTCTTTGATATACTTTATCAATTATGATTATTTTATTTGAAAATTTTGTTAAAATTATTCTATTTGATAATTTTCATTTTGTTGAAATCTAGTTAATGCTTAACACTATATTCAAAATAATAATGCCTTGAGTATCATTTAATTGCAATACTAGATCCTTAAGTGCTTCTATAAGAAAGAATGTAATCATAATAGAATTTTCTATAACACAAGTCAATTACAAATTGTACCACAAAACAAATGCAAAAACAAATCACTCAATACCAATGAACAAAATATAGCTCCCTAGGGGGTGGTCAGGTTGGTGGAGTGGAGGGGTATGAGGCCAAAAGGTCTTGTGTTCGATTCTCCGTATTTATGCTCTCTCGATCGAGCCTGTCGTAAGAACTTGCCTAGTGCGAAATACCCGGTTGGTGTGATTTGCAGGTTATTAGGTCAATTTGGAGGTTTACTTAGTGCGCATTTAAAGGGTAGCGATTGTGGGTTCCTCCATTTTAAAAAAAGAACAAAATATATATAGACAGTAATGATTGATTTTAAGTAACATTATCTGACAATTAAAAGATAAGTACACAGTAGAAATAACTTTTATAGAAGAAAATATACTTCTATGGTGTATTGCAACTTATGTATAGGGGAGAACTGTAGAAAACTGCGACAAAACATTTATGCGATCTTGACTTTCACATTTGAGTCACCCGCACCTTAAGGGCCTGTTTGATTGGATATTAATTAATGAAATAGAATGGAATAGAACGAAACAGTTTATAACGTAGCGTTTGGATAGTGTCCTCGTCCCCGGGGACAGTAAACAAGACAGAAAAATCCTGTCTCCGTGGGTGTTTGCTTCTTTTCTCCGCATCCCCGTCCCCTGTCTCCGGGAGACAGGGACACAAATTTTTGTCCTCCCCAAAAAGGGAGGACAGGGACAAGTCGTCCCTATCTCCAGCCACTA
>JAOTAX010000006.1:19175555-19207965 GCA_025629825.1 Erythroxylum guanchezii
AAAGTATCAAAGAATTACATATTTCTAATCATATTAAGGACTAGGGGCATATTCGTCATTTGCACTATTTTTTCGTTTCGTCCCCTGCAACCAAACACTCTGTCCTTGAGACGGAGACAGTTTTCTCTATTCTGTCCACCATAACCAAACACCTCACTGTCCCCAATTTTTGCTCCGTTCCGTCTCCAAATTTCTGTTCCGTTCCGTCTCCAACTACCGGAGACAGCAACCAAACGCAACGTAATGGAATTGAATGTAATATAGTGAAATGTTGTTTGAAAAATGGATAGAATGGAATATAATGTATAATAAATAACTATTATACCCCTTATATTAAAATGTTGTTACATAAAGTTTAACACTATGATTTTAAAACAGTCATTATGTCCATTTAAAAAGTCACAGTTCAAGTCACAATCGTGACAAATAATTTTTTTATGTTTTCTATTTTAAAATAATAATTTTTTATTTTATTATTAATTATATACAATTTATTATTAATTATATAAAATATTATTATTAATTATTTAATAAAATTTATTATATTATGTTATATGTGATTTATATTTTAAAATAATTTATTTATATTTTTATTTATATAGAAATAAATACAAACAATTAAAGAATAATTTTCTCTATTTTTCATTAATAAAAATTTTTCTTAATTTTTATTTTATTATTAATTATATACAATTTATTATTAATAATATAAAATATTATTATTAGGGTAAGGATAAATAATATAAAAATATTATTAATTATATATAATTTTTTAGACCGTAATAAACGAGTCTAGAAAAAAGGGGGTTATGATCAGAAGAAATAATTGATATTAAGAATACATTAGATAGTATATATTTATTAGTTTTCGTTCCATCTTAAATCTTTCGAATTGGAGGTTTCTTATTTTCACTGTTTATGATAGAATGAAACGTAACATGAAACTCTCTACTTTTATTTCGTAATATAAAATCCTCCACTTCCACTCCATTTCGTTCTATTCTATTATAAAACCTTCAATTAAACTATAAAAATATCTGTTGCCAACTCTTGCACTAAACGGGTCTAAAACAACTCAACACTAAAAAAAATCAAAACGAAGTATGTCAGATTATTGATTATTTAATTAGGCAATTTAGGAAACAAAAACTTAATCATAAACAAAAAACAAACTCGCTCGACGGGTCTCACGTAGCCTCCACCCCATTATAATCTCAGCCGTCCATGGCCCCCGGTTCGGACAGCGGTTTTTAGGACTCAAAACTGTTGTATCCAACGGCACAAAATTGTCTCCGTGCGGAACGATAGATATTGAGAGAGAAATAACGAAAAAGAGAAGAAACAGAGAGAGACAGGGAGAGGAGGAGAAGAAGAAGAAAGAAATTTTCGATCAAAACCTCCCAGGAAAACAAGAAATAAAAGAGAGGAAATCACCTTCCATTTTATATGCTTATATAAGTTCCCTTGCTGCTATAAATGATTATGTTAGATTTGATTTAATTTAGCTAATTTATGGTAAAGACAAGCTAGTTTGAATTCAGAGGGGGAAAAAAGAAAAGAGGAGATCAATCGCTCTGTGTTGCCTTTTTTATTGGGATTTGTCCGTGTTGGGGGATTGCTACTGTGTGATGGGGTTGGGAAACAGCGACAACGATGCGGTTGTTGATGAAGCAGAAGTAGGTGGCGTAAGTGGTGGAGGAGGAGAATTCGGCAAGTCGTTTGGGTCGGTGTCGTGTTCGATTTGCCTCGAGGTGGTCACTGACAATGGGAATCGCTCGTGGGCCAAACTCCAATGTGGCCACCAATTCCATCTGGGTCAGTTGGGATTCCGATTCTACTTTTCATTTGTCCTTTTTTTCTTTTTTGTTTGGTTTCTTGAATTGATGTTTCGGCTGGGTATGTGGATATATGGGTATTGTTTAATTCTTGTTTGTTCATGCTTTCATTACATTTTGACTTACTAGTTGATCAACGATTTTCATCCGCGCTAAAAAGTTTCTTCCTTTTCTTTTTCCACATTTTGGGTGATTTGTTTTTATGTCTGGTTTAATATTTAGAATAAAAAATCCTGGTTGAATTTTGCAAATTGCTATTCAGATTTGAATGTTCTCAAATTGTAGCTTCACATCACGTTGTGCTAGAGGGTGGGATTTTAGTGTTCAACTAATGGCAAATTAGTTGTACATTCAACTGATTGTCAATTATATGAAAATTGTTTTATGAAATTACTGTTAGAAGGATTCAAGAGGCTTAATGTTGTGTGTCTTCAATTCTGTATTTTCTTAAGGGTGAGAAAATTGCATGAACAAGGTTCTGCTTATTCAAACTCCTATCCTGTTGAAACTAATCTAATGGAACTAGCATACTAGCATCCTCTATGATGATCTGATGTTGCTGGTTATGCCTGTGAAGCAACTGCTCATCAATTTGCATTAGATTTTATTGCCAGCGAGCAGTGATTTCTTCTCACCATTTACTTTTGGGTTGTAGTGACAGTTAGGTACATTGTTATGCATCATAGGGACCTGAAGACATCTTTGATATATTGTATGGGTATACATGCAGTTTGAATGTCTTGGTATACATGCAAATACCACTAAAGATGATATTCGACATTTTTGGCCGCTGTTTGGATGTTAGTCACTTTATAGAGCCTAAGTATCTGATTGTGAAATTGAAAAAATAGCATATGAATAATATTCTTAAATATCTTTGATTAAGGTATTGTAATATATTTTGTGTCACCCCTCCTTTAAATCTTCAACAAAACTTTGATTCATTCAATGAAAATGGGCATGGTGTGTGCTTCTCATTTCAGCAATACACAGCCCTTTTAAATGAATATGCCCTTCTCATTGCTGCAATACATGGCTCTTTTTAATAAATAACAGATAATGTTCTATCCTCAGAGGGTGGTGTCTAGTCTCCATCTGCATATTCTCATTTTAAGTACTTCCACTTGATTATAGTTTTTTCTGTGGTGTTCATTACAGATTGCATTGGGTCTGCTTTTAATGTGAAGGGTGCAATGCAATGCCCTAATTGTCGTAAAGTTGAAAAAGGTGAATGGATGTATGCAAATGGTTGTCGTCCACTGCCGGAGATTAGCCTGGATGACTGGGTCCATGATGAGGATCTTTATGATCTAAGCTACTCAGAAATGGTATGGAATTTAAAATAATGCACTAGATCTTTATTTTGATTTTTAACAGTTCATGTAAGTTTTCCTGGTTAATTGTCATGCATTGAGCTTCTTTCATTTTGACTGGTATTTTTCTTTTTACCAAGTATAATTTATGTCTTTGCTCTTGAGACTTAGACCAGAACATACTTGCAACTAAAACTTAATCAGAGGGTTTATAACAGGACCTGTGTTCTCACTTTATGGCTTTAGGACATTGCATCATTAGTTCTTTCCATGTACTACCTTTTTTATATGTATTCATATCTGGGATGTAAATGAGATAATAGGATGGGAAGTCATTGAGACTACAAAGCTAGGAGATGTGGCAGCTGTGGCTTCCTTGTTCCCTTATGTGCATCGTCTAGATTTGTATGCATATGCATTTATGGAGAGATCAAGTAGACTTTTTGGTGGAATTTTGGTCCAGATGTGCGCATTGTACGATAGTAAATTTCTTTTAAATTATCAAGATAAATTAGGGTTGTGAAAGTTTAGTCAAGTCAGAATGAAAAGTTGAAGATTTGGGGCTGAGTATGGGCTTGATGTGAGGAATGTCCAGAAGCATTATCCACTTATCTTGGCTGATTTGAGGAACTTAAAACATTTGGAAACTTGTCCTTCATGAGGACCAAATATACTGTTTCACTTGCCGCTAGAAACACTATCCTTGTATATTGGCTGATTGGTACGTAGAATTGGCTTTAGAGA
The DNA here is from genome assembly GCA_025629825.1 of Erythroxylum guanchezii. Classification (NCBI taxonomy): domain Eukaryota; kingdom Viridiplantae; phylum Streptophyta; class Magnoliopsida; order Malpighiales; family Erythroxylaceae; genus Erythroxylum; species Erythroxylum guanchezii. The sequence continues at coordinate 19,179,448 of JAOTAX010000006.1, forward strand.
ACTTATTTCATGCTGCAGCTTATAAGGATTTTCTATGTTAACAAAAGATATATGCTAGTTGAAACAAAAACTGGTTTTAGGTGCTAAAATTCAAGGCTTGCTACTGTTGGAGCTAACAGAGAACTTTACTTTTCTTTTGGAAATTCAAAATGGTGATATTTTTTCCCCTTATGGAGGCATCTTCTCTTTCTCTTGTGTTCAAAGATTAGAAAGTAGGTTAAGTGAGAGGAGATGCAAGGACTTGAACCCCTTTTTGTAGGCCTTTTGGTTTGTGATACTTATGCAGCATGATATTAGCAAGTTTGTACTTCCATAAGTAGTATATAGAAAATATTGCCAGTAACTCAACGCATGTTTCTGGCATTGGGAGTAACAGAACATATCAATTTGGGAACAAATCTCTAGAAGTATGCACATTTGGTTTCTCAATGTGGTAGAAGAATTACATGTAGGTAGATGCTTCAATGACTGACAAATCCTTCACTCTTTTAGAATTGGAAATCTGCGATGAAGGACCATCATTTGTTTTTCAGGGTTGATGAGGATATTTATTGTGCCATTGGACTTGGGTGACCCATGTGATAAAGAGGCTGAATGTGGAGCACTAAAAGTTTCTTTAAGATGGTAGAAGTGGGACCCATATTCAAGTTTCAAATAGGAATGTCACTTTAGGTGGTGGATTAATAAGGGCTCCTATGAGGAAGTATGTAAATAGTCCAATTGCCTATTAACCATGGATTTACATATATATATATATATTGTAAAACTCCATACCTGGTAATGGAATCAGAATACCGAGTATTACTACATTCTTAAATACCTAAAATTACGAATTACAAAATTTTCTATTTAAATCCTTATTATTCTAGCGAATATTATTCACTTTATAAAAATTTTGACAGAGTTTCCTCTATATTTACTTAGAACCTCGTGCAAGAAACTTAAATACACTTCTCAGTCATTTTACTCTACTATCCATCTCCATATCAATCTCCTTTGACAAAATAATTTGCCCATTCTCCAATACATTTCAACTCATCTTAATCAAATTTCATACATAACTTTAATATATAATTCACAATATAATTCTATAAGATCCTTCATTTCTTTAAGTGTATATGTCACAACCAAAAACAAAATATAATTCTATAGGACATCCACCTCAAAATCTTCCGCAATCCTCTATGTGACTCTAGTCTTTGTAGTAGATCCACTATAATTTTGTTCTAATTTTCTTCAAAACCTACGTGCGGAAAGAAAAGCAAGCGGTAAGCTATAGGCTTAATGGTGTTCAAGCAATTTCATTTCTTATCCAATTCAATTCATTCATGCATAGCATATAATATTTTTGAAATATAAATATAAGTAGCCTCTCTACTTAGGTAGGGATAAAGCTGCGTACTATCAATTCTCCCTAGACCCCGCGTTGGTGCGAGATTCAACTGGATGTTGATGATGATGAAATATCTTCATTTATTTCTAAGCATAAATAGGCATTAAAATTAAAATTTGAAATTTAAGCATTATCTATTATATTAATTCATATCAAATTACTGCTTCCAATTGAAGCTCTTTAATTATTAGATATGCATTTATATGTTTTTCTGTAATTGCCCCAAGGAAAATTCAGCAAAATTGCACTGCCAAGTGGCATAAGTGGGATTTTAAAATACGGGACTGAGTTCTCGGAACCATACAGTCCACTTGCTTATCTTATATTGTTACTCTATTTTATTATATATATATATATGTATATATATATATATTTGCATATCTTATATTGTTAATCTATTTTATTATATATATATATATATATATATAATTATAATTATAATTATATATATATATATATTATTTACATATCAAGACTGAGCTCTCAGAGCCATGCAACCCATAACACAAATCAAATATGTACTTACGCAAAGGGGAAAGGTAGTTGCTTATGCTTCTAGGCAACTTAAGCCTCATGAAAGGAACTACCCGACTCATGATTTAGAGTTAGCAGCCATAGTCTTTGCTTTGAAGATTTAAAGGCATTACTTATATGGAGAGATGTTATATTTTCACAAATCACAAAAGTGTTAAATTTTTGCATACATAGAAAAAATTAAAATTAAGGCAAAGAAGATGGCTAGAATTGATTAAAGATTATGGTTGCATCATTGACTATCATCCAGGCAAAGCAAATGTAGTAGCCGATGCCCTTAGCAGGAAATCATTATCAGCTTTAAGAGCAATGAATGCTAGATCATTTGTAGACAGTGATAGAGCCATTGTAGTTGAGTTGAAGCTAGTTACCATTCTTAAACAAATTCAAGAGGGGAAGGATGGTGAATATGCAATCAAAGAGGATGGCTACTTGTATTGCAAAGATAGAATCTGTGTTCCTAATGATGATGAGCTGAAAAAGATCATGAAGGAAGCCCATAGTAGTTCATATGTTATACACCCAATAAGTACTAAAATATACCAAGACTTGAAGACACATTATTAGTGGCCAGTTATTAAGAGAGACATTGCACATTATGTTACCAAGTGTCTTACATGCCAATAAGTAAAAGCAGAGTATCAAGTTCCATCGGGTTTACTTCAACCAAAATCAGTACCCGAATGAAAATGGGATCAAATCATGATAGATTTTGTGGCTGGTTTGCCTCAAACTAGGAAAAAGAAATGCCCTATGGGTGATTGTGGATAGATTGACCGAGTCAACTCATTTTTTACCTCTCAAAACTGACTACCAACTTCCAAAGTATGCAGAATTGTACATCAGTGAGATAGTGCGATTGCATGGAGTACCATCTTTCATCATATCAGACTGGGATCCAACATCCACTTCAAGATTTTGGAAGAAATTATATGAGGCCTTGGATACTAAGTTGAATTTTAGTACAACTTTTCATCCTCAAACGGAAGATGGGACAATATGCTTAGGAGTTGTGTTATCGATTTTAAAGGAAGCTGGGACGAACACCTCCCATTGATTGAATTTGCATACAATAATAGCTATCAAGCAAGCATACAGATGACACTGTATGAGGCTCTTTATGGTAGAAAGTGTAGAACACCCTTACGCTAGACAGAACTCAGTGAAAAGCAAGATCGTGGGTCCAAAATTGATAAGAGAAACTGAGGATAAGGTGAAGATTATAAAGGAAAGTTTGAAAGCTACTTCTAATTGCCAAAAATCATATGCAAATTTGAAAAGAAAGGACATTGAATATGTTGTTGGTGATAAGGTTTTCGTGAAAGCTTCACCATGGAAGAAAGTGTTTCGATTTAGTAAGAAGGGTAAGTTGAGCCCTAGATTCATTGGTCCATATGAGATCATTGACCGTGTGAGACCAATAGCCTACAAATTAGCATTGCCACAAGATTTGGAAAAGATTCACGATGTCTTCCATGTATCTATGTGAAGGAGATATCATTCTGATCCATCACATATTATAAAACTGGAAGATATTAAAGTACAACCAAATCTAACTTATTAAGAGAAGCTAGTGAAAATTCTAGCAAGAGATACAAAATAGCAAAGGAACAAGACGGTTCCACTGGTGAAAGTATTATGGATGAATCACGAGATCGAGGAAGCACATGAGAACCGAAAGAAACCTTGAGAAAGTCTTATCCATAGCTATTTGACATATGTAAATTTCGAAGACGAAATTTTATTTTAGAGGGGAAGAAATGTAACGGCCCAAAAATCTCGGTTTCATGAATAGTGCTTTTGGGCCATGAATAGTGCATCCCCAGATGAATAGTGATGAATAGTGACACCCAGGATCCAAGTTGCACTTTATTTGGCATGGGATAGTATTATTCAACGACAACCTGAGGATCAAATTTGAGGTCAAAATGAGTTAATTTTGAGGGTTTGATCAAGAGTTGACCAGTGGTTAAAGTTTGACCCAAGAAAGGGGTCAAAGTCAAACTCTTAAAATATTAATGAAAAATAAATGATATTAATTAAGATATTTATGTGAGGTTGATATTTTTATGGGTATTATTTATTGAGAAGAAAAGAATTCATAAGTTTTAACAATGTTATTTTTTAACCCGTGGACTAAATAGCACACGAATAATTTTTGACTATGAATTTTAAAAATTATTAAGTGAAGATATTTTGGTTGGATTAAATCCAACTAATGGATTCAAATTGAAAGTTAATTTTGGATTTTGAAAAATAAAATAAAAGAGTGAAAGTTTGGTATTTCTTGGATCAAGTTTCCTTTTTATTAAAACTATTGGATTTTTTTTAAGGAAATTATTAAGGGACCAAATTGCATTTTTGCCACCTATATATTCTCTTCTTTCCCCAAATCTAGCGAGAACAACCCTTCCTCTTCCTTCTCCACTTTCTTTCATTTTTTTCCATTTTTAAGCCAAATTTTCCTATCTTTAACTCCTAAATCAACAATTAAACACTAAATCATCAACCTAGGGTCCCTAAAATCATCATAGCAACAAGAATTTTGGGAAAAAGATGAGGAAAAAGTATATGGGTTTTCTTGATGAATAGTAACGGAATTTAACAATGCAAGTTAATGGATTTTTGGTTTTTTTTAGCTCATGATTTTAGTATAGCTGCATGCATTAATGAATAAAATGCATGAAATTGAATTTTTATGCAAATTTATGAAGATAAAGAAGAGGAATTGAAGAAGAGAGAGAAAGCGAAAGAGAAGGAATAAGGAATTGATGGTGAAATTGAAGTTTATTGAAGCTTAATTTGAAGAATTGGGCATCAATTTGGTACGTGTTTGCACAATTTTATTTTTTCCTTAAAATTGTGTATTATGTAATTTAGGGTTCTTGAGATAAAATTGGGGGTTTATGAAATTGATGTTAAAAATATTTAATTGGATGCTAAATGTAGTAGTATATGTGATTAATTTGGATTTTGGACTTATAATTTGTATCTTCCTCAATTGTCATACATTATGTTTGAATTTAGAAATTTGATATCTATGTTATTTTGACTAATTAAGACTCTGTGTCTTTCCTCAAGAGCAAAATAAAGAAAATCAGCTACAGATCTTAGTATTGCTTATTCCTCCAACGACTTTTTCTTAAATAGAAAGAGCATCGAAGTCGTTCACAAGAATTGACTATTCTATTTCGAAAGCTAGAAAGCGAGAGAGAAGTCCTTTAATTAAGCAAAAGTGATAAATGAAGACTTAAAAGGATTGGCATAAAGTTGTGGCATAATCAACCTCTACTTTGGATTTATTTGGAGGTCAGGAATCAAGTAAGTCCTTGAAGATTTTTTTCCAAAAAACCAAATTTCATGTACGAGCACTTTGCCTCTTTTGAATCTGTTCAGTATGATCCGAAACATAATCGAATTTGGATTTGAAAAACCCGGATAGGTGGACAGCCTGACAAATAGACATAGACAGGAATTAGGTTATCAACTCTATGAACAGTACTATAAGAATCGTTACTGAGCATCCCCTGTAATTGTACATGCTCCTATAGCAGTAACATATTTGGGTTTCAATTAGTCAAAATAACATGTATATCAAATTTCCAAAATCAAACATAATGTATGACAATTGAGGAAAATATAAATTATAAGTCCAAAATCCAAATTAATCACATATACTACTACATTTAGTATCCAATTAAATATTTTTAACATCAATTTCATAAACCCTCAATTTTATCTCAAGAATCCTAAATTACATAATACACAATTTTTAGGAAAAATAAAATTGCATGAACACATACCAAATTGATGTTTGATTCTTCAAATTAAGCTTTAATAAATTTCAATTTCACCATCAATTCCTTATTCCTTCTCTTTCTCTCCTTCAATTCCTCTTCTTTATCTTCATAAAATTGCAAAAAAATTCAATTTCATGCATTTTATTCAGTAATGCATGCAACTACACTAAAAACAACCAAAACTCTATTAAATTATCTTGTTAAATTCGGGTACTATTCATCAAGAAAATCCATCTATTTTTTCTTCATCTTTTTCCCAAAATTCTTGTTGATATGATGATATTAGAAGCTCTAGCTTGATGATTTAGTGTTTAATTGTTGATTTCGGAGTTAAAGATAGGAAAATTTGGGTTGAAAATGGAAGAAAATGAAAGAAAGTGGAGAAGGAAGAAGGAGGGTTGTTCTCGGCATATTTGGGGGAAGAAGAGGATATATAGGTGGCAAATTTGCAATTTGGTCCCTTAACAATTTCCTTTAAAAAAATCCAATAGTTTTCATAAAAAGGAAACTTGATCCAAGATACCAAATTTGCACTCTTTTTTTTTAATTTTCAAGATCCAAAATTAACTTTCAATTTTGATGCATTAGTTGGATTTAATCCCACTAAAATATCTTCATTTATAATTTTTAAAATTCATAGTCAAAAATTATTCAGGTGCTATTTAGTCCATGGGTCCAAAAATAACACCATTAAAGGTATGAATTCTTTTCTTCTTCTTAAGAAATAATACCCATTAAAATATCAACCCTACATAAATACCTTAATTAATATCATTTATTTTCCATTAATATTTTAGGATTTGATTTTCACCTCTTTCTTGGGTCAAATTTTGACCATTGGTCAACTTTTGGTCAAATTCTCAAAATGATCTCATTTTGACCTCAAATTTGATCCACAGATTGTCCTGGAATATTATTATCCGATGCTAAAAAAAGTGCAATTTGGGTCCTAGGTGTTACTATTCATCTCGAGATGTACTATTCATGAAACAGAGCTTTTTGAGGCGTTACATATATATATATATATATATAAATAGAAGCAGTGAGAATATTATCACGAGCTTTTGCCACATAGGATTCGTTAAACATATTGACTAGAATTCATGTAGGAATCATGATAAGGTTATATCAATTACTATTTTATTTATTTATATTTTAAATGTCAAATTAAGTAATATATTCAATTTATTACTTACTTATCATATTTTTTAGAAATTAAATAAGCTATATTAATGAGAAGAAGCTTGAGGCTTTTACAAAAAGGCAAAAAATATAACCAACCTAACCAAGAATACAAATATCCCTAGTATTACAAGCACTACTCACTCAGGTACTCAAACAATTAATCAGGTGAGCTGTTAAACATCTAAAATATACTCATTCATGAATGATCCCATTCATTTGCTTACTTGTGGAATGCAGTTCACTAAAAGTCAAGAAGAAGGCAAGTCCTATCAAAGTTTGTTGCGGGAGGAAGGACGACCATAAGCTTGAGTAGCCACCATAATCTCCCTAATCCAACATATAATTGTAGCTATGAACGTAGAACAATATGAGGACTTTCTCTATGGAAATGATTATTCCTTTTCCCCCAAATTGCATAAATGCAACAATTAAAAGCAACTCTAAAGTGCTTTGAATCCCTCCCCATCAGTTTGTACTAGTTACACGCCCATTCTGCAGCTTTAGACCATTCCTTATCTTGGCATGAGCAATAAAGTAGTTGTTGAATCCTAAACCATAAGGGTTGAGAGAATTCCATGGACTATAGTAAGAGCTAGCATAGTAAACAGATCTGGTTTGAGCAACCTTTCATCTTATCCTTTGTCTTGAGTCGCTTCTTTGACAGTTAAGCAACGCATAATGGAAGCTTTTGGGACCTAAGACTTGGACCAAAACAAATTTGACCATAATACTTTGTGGCTGTGGAACCTAAAAATCTTGAAACAAGATTTGTTTGTAAATCTATTGGAATTATTCTTCAACCAATCATTGAAATTTGAAGAGAGAGATTCAAGCTTATAACTAGGGAGCGTTGCCTCAATTAAAGCCAGTATAACACCATTCATTCCCATTGATAATTTCTTTCACAATGGCATTGCAAGTTATCCTTAATCTTAGTGAGCTCACATTTGATCTAACGTGCAATGGCTCTAAGTTGCATCAGTTGTCAAACCAAAACCATGTATCCTTGCTATCACCAATCAAATTCTTGAAAACTAGATTACATTGATCCCTCAGTCGAAGCATTTGATTTAGAGTCCAAGAGTGCTCTTTATTAGGAATCAAACCCCAGAAACTATCCATTTAACCCATGTCGCTTCTTTATCATTGAAAAGTCTCCAAATGTAGTTTTAAATGTAGCATCTTGTTCATTGATTTAATTGAGATTATTCCCAAGCCTCGTTCCTCCATAGGATCGTAAATATCTGTCTATTTGACCTTAGAGGAGGAGGAATTGTCCACATCCCCTGACCACAAAAAGCTCATCTTTAATTTGTCTTTTAAGGAGAGTTAGGTGTGAGCTTCAGTGGATGTGGATGTTAGCTAGAACTGAAACAATGAGATGTAATCTGCTTGCATGGGAAAGAAAATGATTCTATCAGCTTGAAGTTCTAATCTTGATGGATTCCAAGAGAGGAAGACAACCTCTAAATGAAGGCTTTTCTGTGGAAATGGGAAGTTCCAAATATCTAAAGGTGTCTAATGAACTTAGAGGGCTAAGATCATATTGAGAGATGTGGCTTTAGGAATGCTTGCTTAGATATAAAGGATGGTTTTGTTTGCATTAATTGTTAAGTTAGACATCTTGGGGAAGGAGGAGAGGGAGCTAACGAATACAATAAGAGAGTTAGAATCAGCTCCACAAAATAGAAGTAGATCATCTGCAAAAGCCAAATTGAAGATTTTGAGGTGATGACATTTATAATGAGACTTGAATGAACCATTCTCTTCTATATAACGAGCTAAGAGACTAGTAAGGATTTCGATAGCAAGTGTGAATAGATAAGGGGATAAAGGATCCCCGGGCCTAATGCCTTTAGCCTCGCTAAATAACAAGGTAGGTCCTCCATTCATAATAATACTATAAGAGGTAGAAGTTATGGAAGCTTGAATCTCATTTATGAAGAGCTTGGGAAACTTGAAATCATGGAGACAGTTAAGGAAAGTTTCAATCTAAGGAATCAAAGGCTTTATTAAAATCAATTTTCAACGAGTTTGACATTATAATCCTTGAGAAATTCTTGCACATGAAGGATGTTATCTCCCATATTCCTCCTTTGAATGAAAGCACTTTGGCATGGATTAATAATGAGTTTTAGAGCAACTTCTAATGTATTAGCTAGCACTTTGGATATGATCTTGTATATCACATTGCAACAAGAAGTAGGCACGTAATCATGTAAGGAGTTTGGGTTAATCTTTTTGGGGATGAGACAAATAAGTCTTATTAATCTCTTTAAGCAATTTCTTGCTCTCAAAGAATTCCAGCATTGCTTCCACAACTAGATCACTAGTGAGAGACCGGAGTGTTCTAACAAAACAAGGGATTAAAGCTATCTAGTCCTAAGGCCTTATTTGGATTGAGACTAAAGAGGACTGATTTAACATCTGAAGTAGTTAAGGGATTGATGAAGAACTTATTCAGAGATTGGTCCTAAATAGAAGACTCATACAAGGACTTCTCACCTAGAAGAGATTTGAAGTGATTGAAAGCAATAGTCTTGAGCATAGCCTGACACCTGCACAAATTTCCTTAATCATCAATTAGAGAATTGATCTTATTGTCATTCCTACGAGTCAACAAGAAGTTGTGAAAGCTAACTTAAATATCTTTACTTTTGATAATTAACATTAATCATAATAGTTGTAGTTTAAAATTGGGAATTTATAAAAAATTTTGGCAATGGTATAATTATCAGCATTAATTTTGTTTTCAATACATAGTAGTATTATCTATATATTATTTTAAATACCTCTTAAATTCTAACCATTTTAACACTTCTGTTCCAATTCATACAGCAGATTCCACTCTTTATTAGTAGACATTAATCTTTTCAATTCCAATTTATGTATTTATGTCAACCTGAGAGATAAGGGATATGCAAGTTAATGAAGAAAAAAGCATGGATTTATTGTTGATCCTTCTGTAGTATAAGGTATGAGTTCCTTTCATTGTTAGTCGAGTCATTGATTTATGTGTCACTTCAAACCCTTGAAAGGTAGCATTCTTAGTAAGAATAAAGAACTTTCAGAGTCGTATCACTTCTAATCCTTGAAAGATAGCTTTCTTAATAAGAATATAGGATTTTAATTGACTTAGAAAGCTTTTTTTTTGTTGGAGATAAGATTTTGTGGTTGATATAGTTTTTCATTTGTAGTAATACATTTAAATCATTTGTATATTTAAAATGATGTTTGGGTATTTATATTCTTTACTTTTTATATTTTTCCATATATGTATTAGTTTATTTGATATTCTGTTATAGGTGAGGAGAAATTTTCTTTCATATATGAAAAAATTAACTAAAATTTTAGAAAATAAAAAATATATTTGAGATTATTAGCTCAAAGTGTGGGCTTCTGTCTAGTATCATATATAGTAGATGTATACAAAAAGGGTACAACTTGAGGTAATTAAAGTCTTATACATGTATAATATATGTTATCACTATTCGTGTTCATACTAAGATATAAAACTCTTGAACTTTTTAAAGAGGTCAACCAATTGGGTCTGTAGAAATTCTACGATCCTCTCTGTAATGAAATAAAAATCTATTCCTGCTTGTTCTGTTCCAAGGAAAACTTTGCTAGAGACAATATGTAGTACTGTGTGATTATCATTTATCAATCACACAAGCCTTATGATTTAGGTTTAGGTGGGCAAACTTCAGTCTATTCTAAAAAATAGTACAAGTGTAGCAACTGTAGCAACTCATGTATTGTAATACATGATTCTAAACTCAGCCTCTATGGTAGAACTAGCTACCATATTATGCTTTGTGGTTTGCTTGAAGCAGTGTACCCTTATATGAAGTTATGTCCCGTTAGAATGTTTTCAAAGAATTCCTTCAGTTGCCTACTTGATGCTTGCATGGTAACTGCAACAAGTTACAAAACCTCTGATCTGTTTCCTTGCTTTAACATGTGCATGCTGTTGATTATTGTGCTTCATGATATTTCAATGTGTATGTTTAGGAAATGTCCTAGTTGGATTTTTTTTTTGTGCATATCTGAGTGCTTACATGACATAAATGCCCACATTTCTGGCCTTTATGCATGGATTTATGTGGTTCTAAGCATGGAATAATATGCTCATTTTATCTTATTGGTGCTTTAATAAGCATGGAGGTTCTTTTTAATTTTTTATTGCTGCCTTATGTATATTGTGATTCTAAATGGTTTTGCAGTCTTTTGGAGCCCATTGGTGCCCATTTGGTAGCTTGGCACGACTTCCGTCGTCCTTCCAGTAAATATCATCCAACACTTTAGAGCTTTTAAAGTTGCCGCTTCATCTAATTTATGCAGAGAATCTTGTTCATTGTTTTGCACTTTCTGTTGTTAAAACTTATGCATGCATGATCTAATGTGGATGGTCACGTTAGCTTCCAATCAGAGAACCGTATGGTTATGATAGGCCCTTAATTAAGAAAGTTTATAAAAGGAAGAAGGGGCACGTGGGGTTGAGGGTATATTCTAGAAGACAGAGAGATGGGCTGCAGGGGGAAAAAAGGGGACAATCCTAACAAACTTGGCAGCAGTAGGGTCCACTGGGCAGGAGTGAAGAGAGGGTATTTTTGCAGAACATGAGGTGAGAAAGGTAAGGAAAAATAGAGAGAAGTTTGAGGAGAGTGGTTAGCCTCTGGAAAGCTAACCTGAGGAGGGGAGAAGGTGCTGTTTGTTTTGGGAGTTCTTTGGAGGAGAAGGTTCAGGAGGAGTCTTGTTAGCCTACATTACTGTTATACTTCTTTTTTTTCTATTTCTTTATCTAGAGCCTAAGGGATACACTATTATTTACTTACGAAGCACTGGGTGTACTGGGTCCTTTGATACTATAATAGAATACTTATAAGTAAAGATTGCTAGTGTTCTATCAACTTGGTATTAGAGCAGTAACGTTGGGGCATGGTGAATACCAGAATGGAGGCCAAAGTGGATCAGGTAGAAAAGGAGCTAGGTTCAATGAAGGGGGACATGACCGAAATTAAAGGGTGGTTGATTGAACTAAGAGACTCGATAGCCAGAATGGAAGAAATGGGTAGCAGGCCAGCGAAGGAACCCATGGTGGAACCGTCAGAATCTAGAGCTGAAGGAGGAAGAAGAGAGGTGGCTGAGGAGATGCGCAACCGTGAGAGATTCTGGAAGCTAGAACTACCCATTTTTGAGGGAGATGATCTGGTTGGGTGGTTGTTCAGGGTGGAGAGATATTTTGACATAAATGGGGTGACAGAGGTAGAAAAGATGGAGGCGACAGCAGTGTGTCTTGAAGGGAAAGCTCTGAATGGGCTCCAATGGATGGAGGTGAGGAGTCCGGTACGTCCCTGGAGAGAGTTAAAGAAGGAATTACCTGAGAGGTTTCAACACTCTCAACAAGGGGATCCGTATGAAATGCTCATAGCGTTGAGCCAGGAGGGGACCGTGACTGAGTATAGGGAAAGGTTTGAAGCCCTTCAGCCACAGTGTAGGAAGCCTCCAATGAGTATTTGATGGGAGCTTTCAAAAATGGGTTGAAGGTTGGTATAAGGGCTGAGCTACGGCTGATGACAATTGACACCTTAAAGGGGCTTATGGACTTGGCCCAAAGAGTGGAGGAAAGGAACCAGATCATGGAGCAAGCATAAGAGGAACACTTAGGTAAGCATTTGAGGGGTTGGGCAAATCAGAGGGGAGCTGGACCCAAAGGAAATTGGAGCCGGGTCATGGATCCAAATGACCCAATTAGGACCACCAGCTACTTTCCTAACCGGGCAGCAGACACAAGGAAGGACAGCACACCGGTACTTTCAGGGACGGGTTCGAACAATATGGCGTCCCGAACCAGCAGCGTTACTCCAACTACCGGGCTTATAGGCGACTCACAGAGGTCGAGGTTGCCAGGAAGAGAGCGTTGAGGGTTTATTTTAAGTGTGATGAGAAGTATAGCCCAACCCGTGTCTGTAAAAATAAGCAACTTAGTGTGATTCTGCTACAACCCATCGATGAGAAGGGAGACAGAATCATAGAGGAGGATACTTTCGAAACAGAGGAAGTGCATGGGGAGGAAGAAAACGAACCAACTACCTTGGAGCTGTCAATGAATTCGATGGTTGGAATTACCGCCAATAACACTATGAAGTTATTAGGGAGTTGTATGGGAGAAAAAGTCCTCATATTGATAGACAGTGGGGCATCACATAACTTCATCACTTCAGAAACAGTAGAAAGGCTGAGGATTGAGACCAAAGAAGTGAAAATGTTTGAGGTTTCGCTGGGGGACTGATATAAGGTAAAGGGCAGCAAGCAGTGCCCCACAGTGGAGGTGAACTTACAGGGAATGAAGATTAAGCAATCGTTCTATGTGTTTGAAATGGGGGGAGCGGATATGGTCCTTGGTATTGAGTGGCTAAAATCCTTGGGAGAAATGAGAGTCAACTGGAACCAATTAACAATGAAGGTAAAATAGGGCAGAGAGGAATATTGCTTGGAAGGGGATCCGAGCCTGGTTAAAACCATGGTGTCTCTAAAGGTTGCTATAAGAACTCTTAAGAGTGGGCATCAAGGGTATTTAATAGAATTCGGGGAATTACAGATGAAGGAAGTGGAGGGAGAGCCTTTACTTGTGGCTGTCCAACAACTATTAGAAGAATATTCAGCAGTGCAAACACCCACAACAGAATTACCACCTCACCGGGAGCAAGATCACATCATTACCTTGAAACCAGGGGTTGCTCCACCAAACATACGCCCGTACCGATATCCCCATTCGCAGAAGGCAAAAATTGAGAGGTTGGTTCGGGAAATGTTGTTGGCTGGAGTAATTAGGCCCAACAAGGGGCCTTTTTCAAGTCCGGTATTATTGGTTAAGAAGAAGGATGGAAGTTGGCAGTTTTGCGTAGATTATCGAGCTTTGAATAAGATAACACTACCTGACAAGTTTCCTATGCTGGCCATTGATGAACTAATTGATGAGTTGGCGGGCTCTAAACTATTTTCCAAATTGGATTTGAAATTGGGATACCATCAAATCTGGATCAAGGCCGGAGATGAGGAGAAGACAGCTTTTAGAACTCACCAAAGGCACTATGAATTTTTAGTGATGCCTTTCGGCCTCACCAACGCCCCCTCTACGTTTCAATCACTTATGAATGACATTTTTCAAGAGCATTTAAGGAAGTTTGTGTTGGTGTTCTTTGACGACATATTAGTGTACAGCCCCGATGAAGATTCCCATTGGAAACACCTAAAGGAGACTTTAAGAATACTTCAAGACAGTAAATTGGTGTTAAACCTCAAGAAATGTGTGTTTGCTAGATCCCGCCTGGAGTATCTTGGTCATATCATATCTACTGAAGGATTGCTAGCGGACCCCGAGAAATTGACTGCCATGGATAGATGGCCGACACCTAAGAATCTGCAGGCGTTACAGGGATTTTTTGACCTAACGGGATACTACAGGAGATTGTAAGAAATTATGAAAAAATGGCTGCACCACTTACAGCTCTTCTCAAGAAAGATGCTTTCCTATGGAGTGAAGAATCCCAGCAAGCCTTTGAAGAACTTAAGAAGGCAATGACCACTGTGCCGATCTTAGCCTTACCAGATTTTTCCCGACTCTTTAAGCTGGAGACTAATGCCTTAGGGTGGGGAGTGGGGGCGGTACTGATGCAGTTGGGACGCCCCATTGCATATTTCAGCCAAGCTTTCTCCTTAGCTAAGCAAAATAGTTTAGTCTATAAGAGGGAATTAATGGTCATTGTTTTAGCAGTCAAAAAGTGGCATCACGACTTGTTGGGGCACCCTTTCATCATTAAAACCAACCAAAAAGCTCTTAAGTTCTTATTGGAACAACGCAATCTCAGTGAGGATCAACAGAAGTGGGTATCAAAGTTAATGGGATACAAGTTCGAATTTCGTTATAAACCCGGCAAAGAAAACAGGGCGGATGCTTTGTCTAGGAGAGAAGATAACCTAGAGCTTAGGGCTGCTACACTATGGCAGTATGAAGATTTTGGAGGATGGGAAGAAGAAGTTAAGAAGGAACAGAAGTTATAGGCACTTTGGCAAAAGGGGGTTAAAGGAGAACAACTTCTGGAAGGATTTTCAGTCAAGGGAGGTAATCTTTTATTCAAGGGCCGAGTGGTGCTTCCCAAGGGGTTCTCGAGAATCCCACTACTCATGAGAGAATTCCACTACACACCAGTGGGAGGACATTCCGGGTATTTCAAGACCTATAAGAGGTGATCCACTTTTGTGCATTGGGAAGGAATGAAGACAAACATTTAGCAGTATGTTGCAAACTGTGAGGTATGCAAACAGTGCAAATATGAAGCATTAAGTCCAGCAGGACTTGTACAACCGTTACCCATTCCCCAAAGATTTTGGGAGGATATTAGCATGGACTTCATCACGGGACTGCCAAGATCCAACCGATTTGATACTATTATGGTGGTGGTAGATCGGCTGACCAAATATGGACATTTCATATCCCTTTCTCACCCTTATACTGCCAAGGAAGTAGCTGCTGTTTTTGTAAGGGAGATAGTGAAACTACATGGATTCCCTAAATCCATTATTGGATAAGTTGTTTATGAGTATATTTTGGCAGGAACTCTTCAAGATCCCCGGAACTGCCCTCCAGTTTAGGTCTTCCTATCATCCCGAGACGGATGGACAAATCGAAGTAGTGAATAGAGGATTGGAAACCTACCTCAGATGTTTTGCCGGGGGTCAGCCAAGAAGATGGGTGAAGTGGTTATCTTGGGCGGAATATTGGTACAATACCAATTTTAATCAATCCGCAGGAATGACTCCTTTTAACGCCCTATATGGGAGGGACCCTCCTACCTTATTCAAGTTGGAAGACCTCACTTCAGCTGTGGAAGATGTTAATGAGTTAATGAAGGAGAGGAATGCAGTAATCAAGGAGTTGAGGGAATATTTAGAAAAGGCTCCGCAACGCATGAAGAATACAGCAGATAAACACCAAACGGATGTGGAGTTTGAAGTGGGAGAATGGGTCTACATCAAGATCAGACCTTATCGAATGAAGTCCTTGGCAAAGCGGGTGAATGAAAAGTTAGAGTCCTAGGTTTTATGGACCTTTCAAAATAATTGAGAAAATCGGCAAATTCGCCTACCGCCTGGAATTGCCCCCAAATGCTAAAATACACTCCACTTTCCATGTTTCACAGCTAAGGAAGTCAGTGCAGCCACCTCCTGACCTGCAGCCATTACCACAGTCATTAACCGAGGACAATGAGCTGCTGCTACAGCCAGAATTGTTAAGGAAAATCCGGAAACTGATTAATGGCAGGGAAGAGGTACTGGTGAAATGGAAGGATTTACCAGATCACGACAGTACTTGGGAAGATTATGAAACTATTGACAAACTCTTTCCAGACTTTCACCTTGAGGACAAGGTGAAACTTGTCGACAGGGGTAATGATAGGCCCTTAATTAAGAGAGTTTATAAAAGGAAGAAGGGGCACGTGGGGTTGAGGGTATATCCTCCTAGAAGACAGAGAGATGGGCTGCAGGGAGACAAAAGGGGACAATCCTAACTAACTGCTGGAAGGGGCACGTGGGGTTGAGGGTATATCCTAGAAGACAGAGAGATGGGCTGCGGGGGGAAAAAAGGGGACAATCCTAACTAACTTGGCAGCAGTAGGGCCCACTGGGCAGGAGTCATTGGGCAGGAGTGAGGAGGGGGTATTTCTGCAGAACATGAGGTGAGAAAGCTAAGGAAAAATAGAGAGAAGTTTGAGGAGAGTGGTTAGCCTCTGGAAAGCTAACCTGAGGAGGGGAGAAGTGCTGTTTGTTTTGGGAGTTCTTTGGAGGAGAAGGTTCAGGAGGAGTCTTGTTAGCCTACATTACTGTTATACTTCTTTTTTTTCTATTTCTTGATCTAGAGCCTAAGGGATACACTGTTATTTACTTACAAAGCACTGGACGTACTGGGTGTTTTGATACTATAATAGAATACTTACAAGTAAAGATTGCTAGTGTTCTATCAGGTTAGTGGGAAAGTAGAGATTCAAGAGAAAAATAAACTTTGACTAAGAAAACTTAATTATTGCAAATTGAGATCCTTAGAATACAAAAATAAATACTCTATACCAAATACTTGGGTAAACGTATAGAACACTGAAACACTGTAAAACGCAGCTCAGATATGTAGATTTTTATCCTCATCTCCAGAAGCTCAGAGAGAGAGAGGGAGGGAGGGAGGAAGAGACCATAGGAAAACTTGATTTTCAGTTTTCTCTTACAACCCATGGGTTATCTCTGTATATGTATACTTGAGTTTTTCAGTTTTCTTGGTTATTTGCATATTATGCTCTGTAATGGTTGCCCAGGCTTTAGATGGTTGACAGTATTCTGTGTTGCCCCAGTACTGTGCTTAGGTGGAAGTATTGTTGCTTTATTAATGTTTAAAGAGACTGCAGATCGCCTTGTTAATTAGAATTTGCATTGTAATCTTGTCTGAGGAAGCTAGGCTTAGAGAACTTTTTCCTTGTAGTTGGTTTATATTTTATTGTAGGTGCTATGATTTTGTCATTTTTCTTGGTGCTTAACGTCCATTCTCAAGAACGAACTTATTTTCCTTTGTGCAGGGAAGGGGAATTTTCGTCAAACAATTGTAAGATCTGTATTTTTCTTATTGGCTCTTTTTGGTTTAAATTCGAGCGAATCAATTTCATGTCCTGGGACTGATGTTTAAATGCAGATCATGACCTTCTGGTCCATCACACTATATTTGCAGAACATACTGCTCTATCATCTACTAGTCATCCATGCCCATACATAGCTTACTTTGGACCGATTCATCCATCTCCTTCAACCTCCAGTGGAGGAGTTTCAGATGGTTCGAGTTTTGAAAGTCATTGGAATTGCCCATCGCTTCGTAATGAGGTTCCTAATTCCTATCCTTTTCCTGCCGTGGATGTACATTATCACAGTTGGGAACACAATTCTCCTCCCTTCTCTACAACCGGTAATCAGATAGGTAGCACTGACCAACCTTCAATTTCTCCTCTTCCTCAAAGATCAGCAAGAACTAGTTCTGATCTTCCAAGATCCAGATCATTTATGCATCCATTGCATGTTGGCCGCAGGTATATATTTGGGTTAAATGTACCAGCACTTTTTGTGGTGATTATAATGCCACTGTGACTTTCTAATACACAGGTTCTTCCTTTTGATAGTTCTTAAATAAACCATATATTCAAATGTTTAATGATAATTTATTGAATGGTATTTAACCATTAGCAGGAAATTACTTTGGATCACCAAACCACAAGGAACTCCGAAAGTGAATTTATACTCTGGAAGTGTAATGCTAAAATAGCAATCCCACCGAGTGTTTAAATATTTCCTTTTTTCATTTTTATCCGATGGAGAGTTGTTTTTATTCTCCGCTTCACATGGTTACCATTCCAATGTTTTAGGTTGATCCTGCAATCTGTTTACTTGTTAGTCACTGAATACACTTCATTCTAACAGTTCTACTGCAAGGACTAGGAGCTCAATTGCTTCTTCAATGCTTCCACCTTACCAAGGCAGCAATGCTAGAACCCGTGAGAGAGTTCAAGCTCTTCAGGCATACTATCATCAACCTGGTCATTCTCCACCCATTCACACGCCCACTGTTTCTGGATCCCGAAGATCCAACGGTCACAGAAGCTTGTCTCAAGTAGGAACTGTGGCTTCATCATCTGATCAGACGGGCTTCTATTTTGTACCATCAGTGACGTCAGGTCGGAACTTCCAGGAAGCAGAAAGTCTTCCATCAATTCGATTTAGGGCATGGGAAAGAGATCATCCACCTTCATTCTCATTATATCAGATAGACAGAGATCCTAGTTGGGGTGCATTCCATCAGGCTGCCAGTGGTTCAGATTCCAATATCAGGTCCAGCGGCTTCCGCCAAAGGCATGGGTAAGAGAGGATGTCATCACATAATCGGTCATAGCTTTTCTTTTTATCCTTCTGGGAATGAAGATGAAGCGAACTACCACTAAATGACTGGAGCAGAATTATGTATGCGTGAGCAAAACGTTATATAATGCTTGGAAGTTGTCTGTTCTGACAGCCTCAAAATACTGCGGAAATGGCCCAAAACTTCTTTCTTATTTTTGTTAGCCAGGTCTGCTTGGTGGACTTTGGTCTCTGGTTTAATTACCCTGCATTTGCAGGTACATAGAATAAGATCTTGTGCCGGATACTCCCTGGTTTGAGCACCTATCTTTTACTGTTTTCCTTCCATAAGTTACCCTACAGAGAACAATCGTGGAAGTTACGATAAGCGCTTGATATTTCCGACTCCCATAAGAAGATAAGAAATCCCATGATTTTGCATTCATTGCAAATGAACTTAGTACTCCTGGTCAGGCATTAAACACGAAGGAACGTTATTTTATTTTATCTTGTTTTTTTTATGCTACTAACAATGGGCTGTCACTTATAAAATACAGGATGGAAACTCAGAAATGGACCTGGCATGATATAAGCGAACAATATGTAAAATTAACTCAAACAAAAAATAAATCGCATGGCAACGAACTAGCTAAAGCAGCTAACTAGATATGATGCTACTATTGGTTTCTGAAAGGATTAATAGATGTTACTTAACAATGTAATTGCACTGTACGGTTGGGCACCAAATTTGGATCAACTGTTTTCACTCATAAAAGTACAAGCTATAGGTGCCAATCTTCCTTGTATAAGTTTGTATAAACAAATCACAGATATGACAAAAGAATAAGCACGAGTGAGATGATTGCATGAGATACAGAACATGTACATTATATGCGTAGAAAAATTAGTTGGCTCTCTTAGTAAGCAAACTGTGAGGAATCTTCTTCATTTAAGTAATAAGGTTGTGCAACGAAAGAAATCTTTTCTTTTATCTTCAAAAAAGAAAATTATAAAAACATATCCAATAAGACACAAAGATGAGGAAGACCATACAAGGAGACAGAAACACAAGGATAATTGATGAGAAAGTCAACAAAAGTTAATATTTTTAAAACTGTACCAGAAATTAAACAGGCAAGATAAGATGTCTAAAAATTTAACCAGTATTACACTGTCATAAAACCGGTATATAATAAAAATTGATCAAAATTGGAGAACTTAAAATATGATTGAAGGAAGAAACTATCTTTATTTATTGAAGATATTGGAGTTTAATTGAATGAAACAATCAAATAAAAACTAACTGATTTATTATGATTTATAAAAATCGATTAGTTTACAAAAATTGACAATTAATTAATATGTCGATTGATTTTAATTAAAAAAACATTAAGGTAAACCGAACTAGCAAGTTGAATAGTTCAAGTTTCTACAGTTAAAATGATCGTACTGGTTCAAATTTTCAATCATTGACAAAAGTATAGAAGATTGATAACACTAGATATAGGTGGAAACTTGTGTAGAAAATATGTAAAGACAAAAAAAATCGTTAGAATGTCAAACAATCATCCTCCACTGCTTAGGTTAGTATTGGATATGGGAAATGATAGAAGTTTTCGATCGAAAGAAGCATGCGGATGTTCATACATTTATTGTCTTTCGTTGAGATAAAGCAAAATCTTAACCTCAATTACCTCAGTAATTAGGACTTATAATTGTGGCTAATGTGAATTATGACCTTTTGAAACAAAGGATTTTTTGCGGTAACTTTTTGTTAAACCCTTTATCGCTTGGGGAATTTTCATTTGCATAGCAATTACAGATGTTTTTAAGTATAAACCTCTCAAATTATTCTAATGGCCTCTCCCAAATAGCCTGTGTATTGTTCTTAACAAGACTCAACTTGCTTATCTTGGGATACAAAAAGCAGGTTAACATCTAAAAGTGGTTTCCAAACAATCATTTTCAAAGTGATTGTGTAGAAATCAAAGTAATATCCTAAACATTGAGAAAATGCTAAAGAACTTATGGATATCAGTTGCTAAGAATCACCTTGGTGCTAAGGATAAATGGTTAGATATTTACTCTCCTAAATCTGAAGGTGGCCTAGGGATAACCTCTATAAGGAATGTCAATAGATAGTTCTTAGTTAAGAAGATTTGGAAGCATCTTACTGATCCTTAATCTATTTGGGTTAAGTGGGTTCATATATATATATATATATATATATATATGCTTAAAGTTTCTGGAACCTCAAGTTTAGGCCATCATATTTATGGTCATTCAACCAAATTCTTAAGATGAGGAAATAGAAGAATCTAGCAATTAAGATCAGAGTGGGGAATGGTGAGAAAACTTACTTTTGGTGTGATTATTGGAATAACCTAGATTCTTTGCATAATATACCTAAGCTGCAACGTCTAAAACACATTGTTCCTGTCAAGGCCAAGGTTAGTGGAGTGATAAAAGCTAGGAATTGGAATTGTGGAATTAGGGCTTTTACTCCAATAATGAATCATGCTCAAAATTACTTGCCCGAACCAAACGATGAGGACAAAGCTCAATGAAATGGTTACAGATTAGGAGCTTTTACTAATAAATCGTGTCAGCTTCTGCATTGCAAGGGCAAACCATATGTGACAAGGTAGAGGTTGATCTAGTTTCCCAACAAGTCCCTTAAGGCTTCCTTTATACTTTGGATTGTCATAAAAAAGGACCGGTAACTATGGATAGGATTAAAACTATAAGCTCTAACTTAATATGTAAGCTTTGCAATTGAGCACCAAAATTGTTGATCATGTACTTCATACTTACTCTTCTTCATGGATTGCTAGAACAAATCTCTTAAGCTTTATAAACTCACCTTTAGAACATCATGTTAAACCTCTTTCATTATTTAGGTAGAATAAGTAAGGTTCACACACAAAGGGGTTATCCCCTAGGAAAAACCAATTTTAAGAATCGGCCTTTTTATTGATTATATCCATATAAATAGCCTTCACCTATTTTTCTTAAATGCCTTTTCACTTATTTTGAACCTGAAAGGATTTACATTTACTTGATTGCTTGAAACATTGATTATATTAAAGAATTTGGAAAGGTCCAATATTTCTTTAATTGTTGGTACACATTGATCTAAAAAAAGTGTTAAAGTTATATGGTATCAATGGACTTATGGTGTGAAGGATCTAAATTATGAAAAACTAAGTTTCTTGTAATTTTGTTTTTGTAAATTTACTTCAATATTATCACCCTTTTTGTTATCCCTATCATACCCTAACCTAAGCCTCATTAAAACCTTATATTAATACCTTTTGATTTGTTTTTAATTTACTTATAAGTGGTGGGATATGATTTTATTGCAAGCTTATAGTTAAGAATCCTTTTATGCATTAATTTGAGAATTCGTACACTCCCATCCTAAACACTTTTAATGCATCGAGTGAATCCTTGGTGAGAGTGTAAAATTTTGTGCTTTTGATTTCAAAAAGATTATTGAAATGATTGCTCTTGATATTAACTAATAAAGGTTGGTTGATATTGACTTATAAAGGTTGGTTCTATAATGACTTGAATCTAATTGTTTGTTAATTTGATTGATATGAAATAATGATTTAGAGTGTGGATGGATAGGTTGATATTAATAAGGGATGCATGTTTAAATTATGATTTGCTCGAGGACAAAAAAAAACTTAAGTGTGAGGAAGTTTGGTAAACGATTATTTGACTATATTTATATACTCATATTTAGTGTGTTTTGCTTGTTATTTAAGAATTTTATAGTATTATTGGTACTTCAAGTATATTTGTAGGTGATAATTGCTTTCACGAACTAAAAGGAAAAGAATTCATATAAAATCATGACATAAAACAACGATTTGAAGCAACTTAGAGACAAACAATTATGTGCAGTGACCATATAAGGCATTGTAAACGTGTGGAAATTTAAAAACATTGTTTATGACTATGTGAAAATATACAAACATGTATGTCGTGTAAGTCACTATGCCATGTAAAATTGTGAGTTTAAGTATTTTTGGAAATATACAGTCACATACGTGACTATGTAACTGACTTTGTACATCCTAAAAATCCAAGTTTTCATTATAAAAGGATATTATTGGAGGCAAACTAAAAGAAGCGAGATTAGAAGCAGTTTTTATTCATAAGAAACACAAAAAAGAGGTAGTTATGAACAAAGGACAAGGAAAACATGAAGATTACGTCATAAGATCCAATAGAGAGCTTCATTCAATCCATGTTGCAAAAAGATTCATTAGAGACAAAAGGGGGATTTACATTATGAATTCTTTTATTTTTATTTGTTTTTCTGCATATTTGTTACTGATTTCGTTTTTTATATGTAGGTACTACTTATTTTATATTGTCTTTTCATAGTATTTTCCTTATCTGAGTTCATTATTGTGTCACTTTTAGTTTAGTTTGTTTCTTTAATTTTCAATTAAATTCATAACCTAATTCGATGGTTAGATAATAGGAAAAAAAAGGTTGAATACTAGTACTTATAATCCTTGTGAGATTAACTCGTATTTACTAGTGTTAACTACAACTATATCGTACACTTGTGATTAAAACATGTAAACTTATAAGTAAAATAAATTCAACCAGGGACTTTTATAGCCGTCAAACTCTTGGTAAGATATGCTCTTTGGAAGGAATGCAACTTCAAACAAGGTGCCACTCAAAGTGTTCACGTAAAACACTTTAATTAAAATAAGGGAACTGTTGATGGGGTCCAATTTGCACACTTATAAGAGTCAAGAGCTAATTACATTATGGGACGTGTCTCTGTCAATGAACTCATCTAATTAAGAGATATAATTGGGTTACTTAATGTTTTGTGCTAGTTAGTTTTTGACTGGCTTGTGGTATCCTCCACGTGTACCAGCTTTAGCTCTTAAAACTATCTATTTTAATACTCATTTTTCTTTTTCAAAAAAGGTGAGGCCTGAGCCTGAGGGTCCTTGCCTAAGGAAGTTTGGGTAACTAAACTAAACTAACAAAGGTACAACTGTTGGAACCAAATAAAGAAAATATTGATGGCGAAGAAGAAAAATAATTTAGAGAGAATTTCCTTCTTATATAATTGTAACAAAGTATACAAATATAAATATACTATTTTCTCTCTCAAGCTCACAATATTTTTTTCTCACACAAACTCTCTATTTTTCTCTCACACACTGCACTACACCAATATAAATGTCATTCACTCTGCTGGTGAATATCACATACACTAATATAAGCTTAGACTCACGGCATATACACACACTTCTTTTTTTAAAGTCATAGCACACACACATATATATAGAAGCAAAGTTGGCCGGTTTGCTTCTTTAGCCAAATTGTCCACTTGCTTTGAGCAATTCTTGACTATAATTAAAGACAGCTTAACATAGCAAGCTGGCGCCGAAATCAAAGCCAAATTGGCTTCTTCATTTGACTGCTTCATTTCAAAATCTAATTTAATATATTTCAACAAACTCCCTTTAAATTGATTTTGAAACAACACCAAGCATCATCTTCAATTTTTCGAACACATCTGCCTTCAGTGGCTTTGTCAAAATATCTGCAACTTGATATTCAGATCTGCAAAACTCCAATTCGATTTCTTCATTTTTGACTAGCTCACGAATATAATGATACTTGATGCCGATGTGTTTGCTTCTCCCATGGAAGACTGGATTCTTAGCTAATGCAATGGCAGACTTATTATCACACATAATTTTCGTAGGATCTATTTGTTCATACATCAATTCATTCAACATCCTACGAAACCAAACTGCTTAACATGCTGCAGAACTTGCTGCCATATATTCTGCCTCTGCTGAAGAAAGTGCTACAACCTGTTGTTTCTTTGAGGACCATGAAAATGATCCAAATTCAAGAAAGAATACATACCCGGAAGTACTTTTCCGAGTTTCCACATCACCTCCCCAATCACTATCGATGTATCCCATTAAACTGAAATTATTAGAGTAAGAATAGAAAATTCCATTATCAAGGGTGCCACTTATATATCGCAGAATTTGTTTTGCTGCTTGCAAATGTGATTGGTGAGGTTCTTCCATAAATCGACTAATAATTCCCACACCATAAGTAATATCTGGCCTTGTGCAGGTCAAATATCCCAGGTTGCCAACTATGCTTTTGAAATATGTGGGATTTATCAGTTCTTCACTTCTTTCTTTCTTCAATTCCAATCGTTCAGCAACTAGAGTTCGAATAGGCTTAAGTGACTCCATTTTAAGGCGCTTCAAAATATCAGTGGCATACTTTTGTTGGGAAATGAAAATTCCTTCATCAGTTTGCTGCACTTCAATGCCCAAAAAATAGGACATCAATCTTATATCTGTCATTTCAAACTGGCTAGTCATAGCCTCCCTGAATTCACCAAACATCTCTTTGCAATTTCCTGTGAATATCAAGTCATCAACATAAATACAAACAATAATGAGATCACCATTGGAATTTGACTTGATATATAGGGTATGCTCATAAGGACATTTTTGAAAACCATGCTGCAGCAAATATGCGTCAATTTGAGTATACCAAGCACGAGGTGCTTGTTTCAACCCGTATAATGCCTTCTTCAATTTATAGACTTTTTCCTCATGTCCTTTCTTCACATAACCAGGTGGTTGCTCAACATAGACTTCTTCATCAAGAAAGCCATTCAGAAAAGTTGATTTTACATCCCATTGATGGATCTTCCATTGATTTTGAGCTGCAAGTGCTACAATCATTCGAATGGTATCCATCCTGGCAACTGGTGCAAATACTTCAGAATAATCAGTTCTAGGCTTCTGCTTATAGCCTTTCACGACCAATCTTGGCTTTAAGCGTTCCACCTGACCATCGGGCTTGTACTTCGTCTGGTACACCCACTTGACTCCAATGGGTTTCTTGCCTAGTGGTAAAGAAGTTAATTCCCATGTGTCATTTTTCTTTATTGAATGGATTTCAGCATTCATTGCTTGAACCCATCATTTATCGGCTACTGCATCTTTATAAAAAACTGGATCACAATCTGCAAACAGGCAAAAATTCACAATAGTTTCATCAGTGGTCATATCATCATTATCATGATCAGAGGTGACCACATAATCTTGCAAGCGAGCTGGAATCGTTCGGGTTCGTTGAGGATGTTTTGAAGTTTCTGCAACTTCTGTTGGTGGAGGAGAACTTCTAATAGGAGATGATCTATCGGACATAGATCTACTTGTTTCTGCCTGCTTTGGCTCAGTTTCGATGGTAACACCTTGATGTTGATCATCTTTTTCATTCCACGTCCATGCTTCATCTTTAGCAAACTGCACTTCTCTGCTCACGATCATTTCTTATGTCACAGGGTTGTATAACTTGTAACCCTTAGTCATATCACTATAGCCAATGAAGATGCATTTTTGGTCATCCAGTTTCTTTCTTTGTTCATCTGGAATATAAGGATATGCAATACATCCAAATACGCACAAGAAAGAAATATCTGGCTTATTACTGCTCCATACTTCTTCAGGTGTTCTTCCAAAGACACTCTTTGTTGGGCATCTGTTTAATAAAAATACAGTACAGGCAACAGCTTCTGCCCAAAAAGGTTTTGGGAGGGTTTTACCTTTCAACAAACTTCTGGCCATTTCAAGAATTGTTCTATTCTTTCTTTCAGCTACACCATTCTGCTGAGGTGTATAACTAGTTGTCAACTGACGCCGGATTCCTTGACTTTTACAAAAATTGAAAAATTCATTTGAGGTAAATTCTCCACCTCTGTCAGATCGCAAAGTCTTCAAATAATAACCACTTTGTTTTTCAACTAAAGCTTTAAATTCTTTGAATTTTGCAAAAGCCTCTGATTTTTCTCTAAGAAAATATACCCAAGTCTTTCTAGTAAAATCATCTACAAAGATCAAAATGTGCCTTTTATGTCCAACTGATTCTATCTCCATTGGGCCACAAATATCTGTGTGCACTAACTCCAAAGGTTGTTTGGCCCTTCTAGTTTTTCCAATTAGAAAAGAATCTCTGTGCTGCTTTCCAAAAATACAACCTTCACATTGTTGATTAGGAGCTTTAATAATTGGCAAACCAATCACCATCTTTTTTTAAGCTAGCAACTTTAGCCCACGGAAGTTCAGGTGACCAAAACGAAGATGCCATAGCCAATCTTCATCTTTCAAAATTATTGAAAGATTCATTAATGTTTTTGTTTGCAAACTCAATGGAAACATCCGGTTCTTTGACATCTGGATTCTTGCATTTGTTCTGTTGTTTTTGCTTTTGATTGTACAAACTCCATCATGGATATCAATGTTATGCCCTTTTTCGGAAAGCTGGCCAATACTTAATAAATTCCAACAAAGTCCTAGCACAAAATAAACATCGGAGATAGTGATATTCGTACCATCTTTGGATTGAATGTTGATGTCTGCTTTGCCCATAACAGAAATTTTGGATTTATTTCCAAAATTAACTTCTCCACGCACAGATTCATCCAGATATGAGAAGAACACCTTTTTCCCACTCATGTGATTACTGCATCCACTATCAAGATACCATGTATTTGTATGTTCCATTTCTGGATCATTTGTTTTGCATGCGAGCACAACATTCTTATCAACTTCGGTAGTATTTGCATGCTCCACTGGTTCATTTGGCATTTTGGTGTAACACTCATTCTGATAATGTCCATATTTTTTGCATCTATAACATTTGACATTAAATATGTTACCAGTTCCACCTCCACGACCTTTTGAATGATTGCTATCATTTGTTCTATCTCTATTGGTGAAATTAAAAATTCCACCTCTTCCTCGTCCTTGTCCACATCCTCGACCTCGACTTTGTCTACCATCACCACGACCTTGGCTGCTTTGGTAGCCTCCACGACTTTGTTGTACCACATTACTTTGCAAAGCTTGCTCAGAACTTGAGCTTGTGGCTTTCTGGCTCATTCGTTGCTCATGTGAACACAACCAACCCATCAATCTCTCCATCGACATAGTTGATATGTCTTGTGGTTCTTCGATAGTTGTAACAACGTAATCAAACTTTGCAGTCAATAATCGCAGGATCTTTTCAACCACCTTGGTGTCTGAAATTTCTTCACCGTTAACTCTTAATTGATTGACGACAAATTGAACACAATCAAAATATGATGCAATTGATTTTAAGTCATTCATGTGTAAAGACTCAAAATCACCACGAAGGGTTTGAAGGCGTACTCGTCTCACACGTTCATCGCCTTTGTAGGATTTTGCCAAAATATCCCATGCATCTTGTGCTATGTTTGCGCACGATATTTTTCCAAATATCGATTCTTCAACAGCTTGAAAAATTGCATACAATGCCTTTTGATCTTTTTTTCTAGTATCTACCAACGCATCTTTCTTATCTTTCTCAAGCACATCAAACTCCCTTTGATCTTTAACTTCAACATAGCCGGACTCCACCAAATTCCACAAGTCTTGAGATTTGAAGAATACTTTCAACTGGACACTCCAGTTTTCATAGTTCTTGGCTGCAGTTGAATCGAATTTGACGGCATCTTTCAACCCAGCTCTGATACCAGATGTTGGAACCAAAGAAAGAAAATATTGATGGCGAAGAAGAAAAATAATTTAGAGAGAATTTCCTTCTTATATAATTGTAACAAAGTACACA
>JAOTAX010000006.1:19297951-19310798 GCA_025629825.1 Erythroxylum guanchezii
TTCAATCATACAACAACCCCCTTTTAATTGCTTTCTTGCATAATTCAAACATTAGGCTGGTTTTAGGATCAATTCTGTACTGGTTCCTTGAGAGTCGACCCGAGGTTGCATCCTGTATTGCAATTCTTGGTATAAATTGATTTTGACTGGTTTCCAAGGATCAATCTTAGGATTGAATGATAAGCCGCGATCAAAGGCTCAAAATCTCAGTGGCTTTTGTCTACCACTAGTCACCACTCTTCTAAAGATAATGCACATTTACCAATCGTGAGAGCAAAAGTACACGTTAAATTTTCTATGGATTTTTATATTCAATTCACAGTCTAATCATGACTATATAGTCTTAAAAGCAATATAAAAACAAGAAAAATTTTTATTATGTTTGTTTGATTTTGAAAACTATCTAAGAAGCAACATAAGTAGCAATTAAGCTCAAAATATGCATAAAAACTAATATCCTCATCCCCACACTTAAAACTTACATTTCCCTTATATAACATCAAATGAAAGAAATGGAGCATTTAATGAAAATAACAAATGAAAAAATGTAAATAAATAGAAATCAACTTCCCTTGGGTTGCCTCCCAAGCAACACCTTTATTTATCATCATTGGTCCATGTTGCTCTCATCAAGTGACAAAATTTTGATATCTAGGAATCATAACTTTGGCCTTTTCCACTTAACCTTCATACAAACAAAGCTTGAATCGATGTCCACTTACTTGCAATTTCTTCCTTGTTTTTAAACTTTTGATCTCTACTGCACCATAAGGAACAACATTAGTTATTACAAAAGGATCGGGCCAATGAGGATGACATTTATACAAAAACAATTTATATTTAGTGCAATAAAGAAGCACTTTTTGATTAATGATAAAGCTTTTTGGTGAGACATTAAAAGCTTTGGTCTTCTCTTTTGTGGAAATTACTTCTTGTTTATTTGTATGTTTTTGCTTACAATCTTCCTACACTAAAAGGTCAATCATATTGATTGCAAAAACATAGTGGTCATAATGGGAGTGTTTATTTACATTAAAAATATTGAAATGAGTACCTTCCCTATCGAATTCCATCATGAGAGTACCCTCATGAACATCTATCTTATTTTGGGTTGTGTTGAGAAACGACCTCCTAAGTAAGACTTGGTTTATGGAAAGTTTCATCATTCATTTCAATCACATAAAAGTCAATAGAAAATATTAGCTCATTTACCAGCACAAGCATATCCTCAATCACCCCATCTAGGTAAGCATTAAATGATCATCCAATTGTATGGTAATACTTATTTCTTTTAATGGCCCTAAATTTAAAGAAGTATATATGGAACAAGGCATAACATTAATCTATGCTCCTAAATCTAGCATGGCTTGTTTAATCTTAGTATTACCAATTTTACAAGGAATAGTAAACATGCCTAGGTCCTTACACTTAAGAGGTAATTTTTTTAAACTGTAGAAATAGTTTCACTCGTTCTAATCATTTCATTACCTCTTAACTTTCACTTGTTTGTACGCAATTCCTTAGGAAATTTCACATACCTTAGCACTTGTTTGATCTTTTCTAACAGTGGACTGTTATCCTCAACCTTTTGAAAGATCTCCTAGATCTCTTTATCCTTATCCTCCTTATTTAACTTTGCTAAGCTGTTAGGGAAAAGGTGGAGGATTAGTCTTTTTAGCAATTGGGAATTCAACATTTACCTCTAAGCTTGATGGCATATCCCTTTCTTCTTCAAGCTCCCTCTCAATGTCTTCTTCATTAGCCATCCCTTAAGTAATTTTTTTTAAGGTCCTCAAGCTTTCTACCACTCCTCAAGGTGATTGTACAAACATTCTTCACATTCGTCAGCAGTTGTGATGACAGTTGTCCTCCATTTTGTGACTTTATATTGTCTATCCTTACTGTCATTTGATCCATTTGGCATTCTAAGTTTTGGAAGCTTGATTTTAATTCCTAATAAATTTTTAGAGTGTTATTAGCAATGGAATTAATCCATTCATTCAAAGATGTACCTAAATCTAAGGAAGAAGCTTGTGGTTTTGGTTGGAACTGTTGTGGTCCTTATCGCCAATTTGGTAAGTAGTTTTGTTGCCTATTCCCACTGTAATTCAAGTTAGGATGATCCCTCCACTCTAGGTTATACATCTGTGTGTACGTATTGTATTGGTTAGGAAAGTTCCCTCCTATAGCATTCACATACTCAATACTTCCCTCTTGCAACGTTAGACACTCATCAGTCAGATGACTCGTGTGTGAAAATATTCTACATCAATCCCTTATAGAAATATTGGATAAGGAGTTGTTTTGATATGTTATGGCACAGACAACTATCACACATTTTCTTAAAGTGCTCCCAGTACTCATAAAGGGACTCTTCATTATGTTGATTTATGCCATAGATTTCCTTTTGGATACTCGTCGTCTTTGATGCTGGAAAATATTTTTAAAAAATAGTCACTTGATCTCTATCCATGTATTCACACTCACAGCAGATAGATCAAACAACCAATCATTTGTTGCATCTTTTAGTGAGAATGGGAAAGCCCTTAACATAATATGCTTGTTTTTCACCCCTGGAGTCTTTATACTCAGACTCACCAGATCGAGTTCCTTAAGATACTTATGCGCATCCTCACTTGCAAGAACATGAAAATTAGGCGACAAATGTATTAACCTAGACTTTAATTCAAAGATAACATGCTTAGCACAATTTGAAAATATAATGCATAAAGGTTTTTGGGTTAGGTCTGGTGTAATCAACTCCCTTACTGTTCTCAGAATTGTAATCGTTTCTTTATATTCAGGTTTTGATTCTACTTTCAAAGTTGTTCTTACTTCTGTTTGTAATCTCCGCAGTGTCCTCTCGATCTCCGGATTGAGTTGTTCAATTTCTCTACAAGGCGATCTGGTAACTACCATACACCAATACTAATAGACGTTTAAAAATTAACAAATAACAAAAACAAAAAAATGATAAACAAATATATACAAAAATGCCAACTAAAATAAAAAATGGAATTTAAATCACCACACTTCCCAACAATGACACCAAATTTGACACCGCGTGTCAAGTTCACTTTAAAATTTACCTAACTCTGCATAAGAAATATTTGGTTAATTCTCATAATGAAAATAATTAATGGAAAGCAAATAAAAGGGGGTTTTGGGGTTTAATGCAATTGAGAAAATAAAGTAAAATTAAACTAGTGAAAACAAATTATAGCAAACAATTGAAAATGATAAAATTGATGAATTTGTGTGAAACCCGATTCTTAGATCAATCTCAACGTGCACACAATTAAACATCTTTCATTGTTATGATTTTTCACATCTCTCCTAGAATTATTGATCATAGATTAATAATACGCTTTGCTTATCTCGGTTTTCCTTTAAGTCATGTTTAATTAAGAGACACCCGTTAATTAAACCTAACCATTGGATAACTTAGGATGCGATCTCTAGATTCAATTAGGCAGTCACATTACGAAATGGAAAATAGACTAATCTAAGCAGCAACCACATAAGATCGGTTCATTTAACTTAGGCTATGTTATCCCTAATTATTAAAAACCATTAGTTGCTACATATGAATCCAAATACAACCATTACGGATTATATTAACGATTCTAGCAATAGATTAACACTATAAACAATCTAACAATAACGAGAATACTATTATCCATATATGAATACCCAAATCGATTAAACAAAGGATAACATAAACAATTCCGAGAGAGATCCAACATTAAACAAAGGTAAGATATGCTTAACCATGCATTCTAAATGTCAATTTCAGATTCAAACCAATGTCGAGATGGTTAGCCCTCCATCTTCTCCATCAGTCTCCAAAAATCAGCTTCTATAGCCTCCATTCTTGTTGAAAACTGAAGAGGAAATTGTGAAGAATCATGTTTGGTCATTGTTGTCCAGATTATTCCCAATCGTCACAACATATTGCCTTATATAGTAAAAAGCTAGGTTAAAATGGGACAAGTGGCATGAGAATCATGGGGTTGAATGATGTATCATGGCTATAAGTGCTGTCTCACAGCTGTGAGACACATTTGCATGGGCGTGACACAGCCATGACAATTTGATTTAATTGTATGGTCGTGATTAATCTTGTTCTTCATTTCCTTTTTTTTTTGTCTCCTATTCTTTTAATCTTCTTTTTCTTCTTACTCTATGAAAACAATAGCGTATGAATATTGAGAAGTTAGCTCAACGAGAATGCTTTCAGGTCACTTTAGCTGTTATGCTTCCAAATTGTACCTAAAATCAAACATGAACCAAAATGAGTGTCTTAAGTATTTTAAGGCATTAACCACTAAGTGTAATGGATTAAATGTATCAACAATTAAGCACATATCACTCCTTTTCCTTCTTGCTCTTCTGTTTGCTACTAGAGACAATTGCTTACCTTGCTCCATTTTTTTGTTAGACTTTAGAGATTCTTAGTTTTGGTCTTCTTTTTTAATAGGAGCTACTTATATTTCTTCTTTGTCTTCTAATGCTTTCCTCTTATTTCCGGGATTGGAATCCTTATGTTTTTATTGAGACTTATCCTCCTAGGCATCTGTTAGTTCTAAAGAGTTACTAGCTGTGTAGTTTATGCATTTTCTTTATAGTTTTAAGGAATTGGAACCTCTTCAAGTCCTATGAGCTCATAGTAGTCTCCTGAGTTGAATCTTTTCCATATAGGTCTCCACACTTTATTTTATAGTCAAGGTTTCCAACTGTAAATGAGATGAACTTCTAACTTAACCAAATCACAAGTTGCATCAAATTTCATACTGACATTGCCTTAGGAAGTTCTTTTTTAGAGTTAACCTCCACACAAATCCTAGCATAAAAATTTTTCTCTAGTTTAGCTATGGTTGAGTTAAAATAAAATGGCTTACCTATAAATCTGGCTAGGAAACTCAATCCATCTAAAGTCTAATAATCTTGTGGAATGTTATGAAAATTAATCCATAATGGAATTGTTTCTATTCTAGATCTATCTAATTCCATTTTAAGGGATCATTTTTTAACAAACATTGATTGAGAACCAATAGGAATGTATCCTCTTCAGAGACCAGAACTTTGTCCAGTCCTTTGCTCCCCATCTACTGTGTTCTGAGCTTTGCACCAGAGGAAAGGCCTTTTACTTAGGAAATAACCCACTAACATGTTGCCTTAGTGTTTAACTCTATTTTACAACAAAGTAGAGGGGTGACAATACCATTGACAATAGTAGTCTGATAATGCTTAGGTACCTCTCTTGGAAATGTCAGTAGCAACAACATTTTTCCAAGGTTTTTTTTACCTCAATTGTAGTTGCCATAGTCTGCTTGTTAAATGTTTTTTGGTGCCTAAAATCCTTAGCTTACTGTAGTGAGGAAATTAATTTTCCACTAGATCATCAGGATAGAATAAGGGAGTCATCCGATTGCCTCATTTGGAGGCATCCATATGCCTTCTCAATATGGAAAGTTATCAATAGCTAAACTAGAACTACGCCCAAAGTAGAAAGTTTCTAGTTTTTAGAGAGAGAGAAAATGTTTTGAGAAAGAAAGCTCCATTTTTTATCAATCAATCTCAATTTACACAATTACTTGAAAAGAAATTAAAAATAAGTAAAATAAGGTAATTAGCACTAAAATCAAGAAAACAATTAAGAAAATGTCTACATAACATTAATCCTTAGGTATGATTGGGATTTTAAAATACTATGAACTTACATCAAAGAAGAAATAATACATGTATGATTGGGATTTTAAAATACATATTATTTGAGAATCATTCCAATTAGTCAAAAAATGAAAGAAGGAGAAGATCTTTACATGTTGAACTGTTTTGATTAATATAATTAATGCAAAACCTCCACACATTGATGGTCCTTATTAGAATTAACTTATTATGAACATTAAGAGCAACCATTATTTCTCCTTTCATTGGGGCTACCTTAGAGATACAGTAAATCACACCTGAGTTAAAGTAATTTTATAACTTCTACTTTCACAACATCTTTCAAGTTTGGATTTGATCTTCTTTGGGGTTACATTACAAGTTTAAGCCCTTCCTCCATAAAAATTTTGTGGATGTAATATAAAGGACTGATCCTTTTTATGTTGAAAATTTTCTATCCTAAGCTTTAATTTCTTATACTCCTAAAGCACTTATAGTAACTTGTCCTTGTGTTCATTAGGTAATCAAACTGATATTATTTTGAATTTTCCTCAATAAATGCATATTAAAGGTGAGTTGGTAATTTCTTCTTAGATAGTTTTTGTTTCATTTTCTATTAGGTTATATTCACATCATTTTCTTCATGTTTCCTTGTTTAAAGGTCTTTATTTCCTACTAAATGAGTTACTTGCTCCTATATTTCTCCATCTTCTAGGTCAATTTCCTCCCTTTCAATGCTATAATGCTCTAAGTTGTCTTTTTACACTACTCCTTGTAAAAAATCTAGTATTTCATTTTTTAATATATTAAAGAGATAACATGAATGGCCTAAGTGTTAATTTTCCTTCATAGAAATTCATTATAACATTTTTTGTAGTAATAAATTATCTACATAGGATTAGAGGTTCTTTAATATCTTCTTCTATATCTAGAATAATGAAATCGATTAGAAAAATAAATCTATCAACATTTAACTTGGTTTTGTTACTTAGGATTTCCTTAAGAAACATCGCATATTGGAATTGATCATGTTATTCTATGACTAATGTTTTGGGATTTATGTATGAATGATTTAAACACTTGAAATAGAATATTTATGTATGAACCCATTGCTAGAGTCTAGATTACAATATGTAATAGTTGTACATCTGATTCACTTATGGTAAACTAATAGTCGAGCACCATTAGGGATAAAATAGAATAGGTACCCAAGCTTATATGGTTGTTGCTTCGATTAACTTGTTTTCCTATTACATAATGGGATTGTCATCCTAAATCTAGAGAGCTTATTCTAGGTTATCCGGTAGCTATACCTAATTAAAGAGCTTGTTTTAATTAGATAAAACCTAAGAAAAAATTGGGGTTAACAGAGCTTGTTATTAATCCATGGTTAATATTTTCAAGGAGAGTTCTGAGAACAGCAAAACAATTGATTATGCACATTTGTTTGAGGGTTGAGATTGAACCACGGACTGGATTTGAAAATCATTGGTTAATTTTATCGCTTGTATATTGTTTGAATTTATTCACCTTTAATAGTTTAGTTTTATCGTATTTTGTTAATCAAATTTAACCAAAACCCCCCAAATTCTAATCACTGATTTATTCAATATAAAAGATAATTTCTATAGATATGATCCTTTCTCACCACTACTACAAATTTAGTTGTATAAGTTAGGTTTTATTTTCTGATGTATTCAATGTGCATCAGCAGATAAGTATTCTACCATTTAGTGTGCATTAGGAAATAGTAAATTTGGTAAAATTTATAATCTACTAATCATGTTAAATATCATCATAATTGTTTTCATTTTCCTTCATATCCTTTTAGTTTTTTATTATAATAAAATCTTCATTAGATTAGTTTAATTTTTTTTAACCTTTTTAATTTTCTAAAATATATTTGGTATTATTCATGAAAAATATATATTTCTTTAGAGGGATCCTCGAAAACTTTGCTAAAGAAAGCAACATTGTGTAGTTACATAAATGTTCGAGAGGATCATAAGTCTCCATTCATGCAGAAATCTAAAGTATTATGGACTAGGATTAGAGATTCAAATTCTATTTTTTTTTCATCAATACTTTATGGCTTCTCACTAAAGAATAGAATTTCCTCCTTTTTGAATGAGGATGATGTGGCTTTCTCTAACCAAAGGGAGTTACTAAGTCTTTTTTTAAATGGAATTGAATTAAGTCATAACAGGTTGAAAGAAAAGCTAACTTTACAAGTACTCTAGTGATGAGAATTTAGAAAAAAGAGTCTACTAAGCTACTTAAGCATCCCAAAAATTTGCAAATACAATATACTAACTATTGCTCCATATATTAATAAATGTTAAATGTAAAAATAGCTTGTCACAAAAGATGATTATGTGAAGCCTAATGACATTTACTAGCTCTTTGATGAATTGCTCACAACTCCTTTTCTTTTTGCAGAAAATGCGTTTATTTCTTTCATCCCAAATATGTAGTACCAAATTAGATAAGGCATTGTAATAACACCATTTGTAATCTCTCTTAAAATGTTATAAATTCATACTCTAACCAATGATCTGTGTCCACTCCTCTTGTGTATTATTGATGGTATATTTATGAAGAACTATTTTCCTTGCTCCAATTGTGTACCAAGTCTTGTTAAAAGCTACTTTTAAAATATTATGGAAACTTTAGGTGCTTGTAACCCCTTTTATTTATCCATTAGTGAATTTGTCCTAAAGTCAACTTTTAGAAATAAGAGTGAACTTTTATTCAAACCTATCACTTAGAATGAGATAAATAAGGTTGCCTTTAGCTTTAAACCTTGTAAGGCCCTAGGTCTAAATGGTTTTAATACTTATTTTTCCAAAAGTTATAGGACCTTCTTCAAAACCAGGTAAGTGAAGCTTTTGTGGAGTTTTTTTACTAGTTATAGGATGCATAGTTCTTGGAATAAACATTTTTATATCAAGTGTGTAAGTCTTTTACTTATTATAATATCTTTTATAACATTATTTCTAAGGTTCCTTACTAATATGCTTTAGCTAGTCTTACTAGACGTAATGAATCATGTTCAAGCAACTTTCATTGAAGGTAAAAATATTAGTGATAATGTATTGATTGTATAAGGTCTCTTAAGAACTACTATTTAAAGGGGTTATGTAAGAATTATGCCTTAAAATTTGATATTCACAAGATTTTTTTTGGAAATTAACATAATTATATTGATTTAAGGAAAAAGCCTAAAGGGATACAATGATAAGATTAGAAGAAGATATTTTCTTATAAAACTCATTACAAAATGATAATATTTTCAATCATGAGTGCGAGCGTTCTAAAGTGAGATGCACACTTAAACCTCTGGTCTTTCCTGCATAGAATATTCATAAGGCGTTTGAAACAATGGATTGGAAATTTATCATTCATTTGTCAGTGTATCTCCACAACCTCTTTTAATATGATTGTAAATATGGAATCTTCAAACTCTTTCAAAGGTGAAAGAGGGATTAGTCAAGGGGATCCTTTATCCCCTTATCTATTTAAAATCTACATTAAGATCCTTTTAATGTATTATCCAATCTAATCTTAGTAAGAGGGGTGCATTCACATTCTATAAGAAGTGTTACCAATAGCATATTACTCACTTGACATTCTTAAATAGCCTCATCTTATTATCCTGGGCTAATCCATCTTATGTTGCTTGCCTAATTAGTTTATTATAGGAATTTAGCAATCTCTCAGGTTTCTACAAAAATAAGGAGAAGAGTTTCATAATGGGTTCAGTAGATATTATGCATATTATGTATCAGAACTAATACATATTACAAGTCTAGCACTTTAATTCCCTCATTTCTTATACCTTAGAGTCCCAATCACGTTAAGGAGTATCATATCAGGAATATCAATCTTTTCTCTATTTAAAAAAAGAGTAGAAATTAGGCCAATAGGAAATTCTCATGTGTTAGTATATTGCAATTAATTGTCTATGTGCTTAATATCCTCTACATATACTAGTCATCCCACCTATTACTTCTAAATAAGTTATGTAAGGACTTCCTTTAGATAGGTGATGTTACCACCAAACCTTTTGCTAAGGTAAGTTAAGATGGCATATGCTTGCCAAAGGAAGAAGGGTGACTAGGGATCTTACTATACAACTAGTTAATAGGACACTTTTGGTTAAAAGATTATGCAGAATTATACATGAAAAGGATTCAGTATGGATAAATGGCTCCACAGGCATTATTTGAAGGATAAAAGCAAATGGACAATTAAGGTCAGGCATAATTCATCTTGGAGCTTAACATAAACCTTAAAACAGAGGGATGTTATATAGCCTTCTAGTCAAATTAGGATTGGTAATGGGTTGAACACATGGCTCTAAAATGATAATTGGTGTCTTCTTAGTCCATTATATATATTTCCTAATATTACTAACCTTTTTCACTTTGTCCTTGCCAATGCAAGGGTAAGCTTAATAGTTGAGGGAAGCAACTGGTCTTGCACAAGCAAATTTTCAAAAATGCTTGAAAGATGCTTCCTATCTTACTCTCCCAATTCAAACATAGAGAACAAAGCTATTTGGCTGAGACGTTTATTAGGATTGTTTACAAACAAATCATGCAAGGACCTACTAAAGGACTAAACCCTAAAGTTAGCTAGTATAAATTGGCCTAGAACATATTCTTAGATCCCATGGTGTCCTTTATTCTCTATTTAGCAGTGAAGGAGAGGCTTGCAACACTTGACAAAGTAACCCAGCTTAATCCTAAATGCAAGTTGTGCTTATTTTGTCAGGAATTTATAAATTACCTATTCTTCAAATGCTCCTCCTAAGTTGTAGTATGATGCTTTGACAAAATGGAGAGTGTATTATGAGACCGAGGGTTAAAGAGGAATCATATAATGGGCTCTTGATCCTCAATGTAGATACAAAGATAATATCAAGGTCATCCAACTTGTATTAGGATGTTCAATTTACATCTTATGGTGAAAAAGGAATCAAAGAATGTTTAAAGACTTGAATAGAGATGTTGATTCTATGCTTCAATGTGATACCTTAATGATCTGAGAAATTGTTCTGATCATGGGATCAAACTTACCTCTTTCTTTTAAGGTGGCATTAAATGGAATCTATAAAAGAGTTATAATCTCCGATTGATCGCTAGACTGAACAATTGCTCTTGGTAGGGTGGTCATGTATCCTTCTCAATTGGCTCAGGCTGATTATTATTCTTAGACTTAGGCTTTGGATGATACATTTTATACCTGGTTTTATATACTTAGCAGGTGGTTTGCTTCCTTCTTTATATTTTTACTCTTTTAACTTTTCAGTTTGATTGCTTCTGGGAGGTGTTTACCGTTTGTGTAATCTTTTGGTAGCCTTATCTTAATATATATTCTTTTTAACTTCCGAAAAAAAACAGACGAGGAGTGAAACGGCTGGAGACACAACATAAACGGGAAGCAAGGGACGAAAAACCTAAAAATGGAGAAAGAACTTGAAAGCCAGGAAAATAGTTGTAAATAGAGAGAGCATGGAACATTAAAACAAAAACGTTGAACGAGAAAATGTGAGGAGAGAGGAACTAGCTAAAGAAAAGGACGGTAAAACCATAGAGGGAGCAAGACCATTAGTGAGAGAAACAAGTACAACAAGATTTTAACGATCATAATCATGTTTAGAGCATTGCCGAAGGATGTCTACGGTCGATCAGTCACGGAGGTTCTGTATTAGTGTGCTGTGGACCCGGGAAATGTCTCAAACGATTCTCTAGTGCCCAAATATTGCTCTTCTTCTTGCTTGATCGTAACACTTCAGATTGTTTCCAACGGTTAGAAGAAAAGAAAATGAAAACAGTGGAACGTTATATTGCTAATTGCATTATTCACGTTCTTATCACCTTTCCATATTATAAGAACTTTACTTGGCATTGTACCATTATTTGAGTGCTTTTACGTTCCGTTAATCGTTTGTTATACTGCCGAAAGAAAATTGTTGGTGGAAGAAAAAGATATTACGTCGGCCAATTGTTATTCAGGACACTGGTCTGCTCTGCGATTTGCTCTAGTCAGATCTTGGTGGAGATGCTAAGGGATGGGAAATAAATTACAGAGGAGTTTATTACACCTTTAGTACTGATGTAGTGTCGAAATTCTCAGTGAAGCATGATGTGGACCCACTATATCATGCACATCAGGTTATGGAATATGGGCAGGAGTTCTTTGCCGAAAGGGAGTTCGTTACCATATTTTCATCTCCCAACTACCACAATGAATATGTTTTGCTCAAGAAGACGTCGCTTCAATTCAGCTGTTTGATGAAAAGAAGAAATCTTTATCCAGGCAGCTCCTTACACCCTTATCTTACGCAAGATAATAATGACACCAGAAAAAACTTATCAGGGAAAACATGGAGCAAAATAGCTTCAGCTGAAACCTCCACTGTCAAGTTAAGTCATGTCCAAACTTCTATAGTGGATGGCATAGTTCCAATGCAACATAAATGTTGCAAGCAGGACAAGCAGCTTGGTCTTCAACATTATTAGGATACTTCATTGGCAAAAGGTCAATCTTTCCTATAGTCCAGACGTGGGCAATGGCTAAGTGGAGAAAGAAAGGCTTGGTGAAAACTCTGATTGAGGAGGACACCTTCTTGTTCTGGTTCACTAAGGATGCCAACATTACTCACATTCTGGAATTGGGTCCTTTACACAGGAAATCAGCCTATGTTTTTGCAGATTTGGAGGCCCTATTATAAATTTGGATACGACTAGGATAGACACTCTTCCATTATGGATTAACTTCTATAGTGTTCCATTGGAGTACTGGACTATTAAGGGGCTAAATTACATTGCCAATATCGTAGGAAAACCAATTTGCCTTGATTCTACCATTGCTAGAATGGACATAATTTTTTTATGCAAGAGTTTTTGTGGAAGTTAAGCTTAAAGAAGGATTATCAAATACAATTTCAATCATGAAACATGGAATTGATGGTGAAATGACCAAGACTAAAGTCCAACTTTCCCATAGCTGGAAACCAAAGCTTGAAACAAAATTTGGAAGCCAACTGATAGAGTTCTCACCACTCGAACCTACAATGAAATTATGGAGAAAACTGTTGGGCCCCGAACTTTTCTTGGAAGTTAGGACTATTAAATGAGAAGTTGTTCATGATTAGTCATGTATAAAGGGA
>JAOTAX010000006.1:19325595-19347486 GCA_025629825.1 Erythroxylum guanchezii
ATTGGGTAACATGCATAACAATACATATACCCGCATTAGTCATTCTTACATAAATCTCATTTCTTAACACATATCATAAGGAAAAAACTACATAGGTCCCATTCGTGAAGGCATAATTTTTTACATATTGGTCCAATGTTTTTCAAACTTTCCAAACCTCTAGTCAACATATAAATTCACATTTTCTCTTTTATGACCATGTTTTAATTCGGTCATTAAGGAACCCAAATCTCCCATTCACAATCGGCCTTACTATTCAGTCATAAGTTGGACCCTTCCAGTCTCAAAACCTTATAACTTATTCATTTCTCATCCAATTAAGGTGATTAAAAACTCCATTTTCAATATACTCATATGGCTATCACATATCCAAATACTACTCAAAAAATATGTAATTTGGATTTATTGTGAATTTTATAAGCCTGGCCTGTGTTACTAAGGTTAGCCACACCCTTCACTTATTCAGCCATATCTCACAGAATACTCATCCAATTAAAATTTAATTTATACAGCAGTTAGATGACACATTTTCAACCATTTCATAAGAAGACCTCATCATCCAATTCTAACTTTAAAGTCCTCAAACAATTAACTTTCATTTCGTGTTTCAATCCTGTTGGTATTCTGATCCAGTTTCAATTCAAGGCCCATATCATTTGTTTGGCTCACCCTAAAATCGTGAAAACATTCAGGGACAAAGTAGACATCTGGATCTACAACTTCTATGTTTTGAGTTGCTTCAAATTCACATGTTAACCAGCTCTAAAAAAATGTATAATGTGGACCTACGAATCTGTCTCCATTGACAGCTTGAACTCCAAAACCCTATGTTTTGATTTAGCCCCCAAATCACCATAAAAATGAAATTTCTTCATGTTAATGTGTCATTAAGCATCAAATAACAAAACCCCATCATCAAAATCATCAAACCCATGTATTCCATCAAATGGGTTTCAAAAGAAGAGAGAAACTAAGCTTTAATCAATAGAACTAGGTGTTGGGATGGAAACTTACCTTTTTGTATTGACCAAATGGCTTGATTCTCCTTCCCAATCTTGTTACAAGGGTTGAAAAGCTTGAGGCGAAACTCCCATGGTGTTTTTCGTGGGATAGAGAGAAGGAAGAAGACAAGGTTTTGTCTTCTTTGTAACTAGCTTCTTCTATAAGATTCATTGTCCAATATTTACGAAAATGTCATCCTTCTACTAGTTCTTAAACATCCGCTCGTATAATTTCCTGTGACCACTGAAAAAGTGTCATACATCATTAATTTGATGTCATCAAAAATTATTATTCACTGTTCTGTGGTTTTAATGACATTAGTCTCAAATACTGGGTTTTTTTTTTCGGTGTACTGGGCTTTACATTATAAGTGTTGGAAATCAAGAAATTGAAGAATGAAGATGTTGGGAGCATGAAGGAAGGCACGATCGTCCTCCATGCATGATCGTGATAGACATTGCATGGTTCTTTGTCACGATCAAGGCACAATCGTGACAGAGGAGGACCCACTCACACTGAGGTTTTCTAGGGGCAATTTTTTCTAGTTTTGACGGATCAAGCTTACTTTTGGAACTGAACAAACTGGGGAAACCCCAGACACAATCCTAAGACCCTCAAGCACTATATAAGAACATAAAGAAATACCAAAAAGAGGAAATAACCACTATATCAAAGTAGATCAAAGAGGAGAGATCAAAGAAGAGCATCAAAGAAATTCCAGCATTCTAGATCAAGACTTCAATTAGTGTTCATTATTTTTTTCCTTTATTTTCTTCATAGTCTTTGATGTGTAATTGGATTTTTATGATGTATAACATGTTATGGATTTCTAAATCTAAATTAAGAACTATTCTGGAATTATTTTATGAACCTTAATTATTTTTGAATTCAATACATCTTTAAATGTTTGTGATAATTATCGTACATATACTTGACGATAAAATTGAGAGAGTGAATCTCATTAGTGTTAAGGTGTGCAATGAGAGTTGTAGACCTGCAAATATCATAATAACGAACAATTGAAGAGAGATTTTAATTGTGAAATTAATTATCTAGATGGTTGCTTCAGATCTAATTGAATAAGTTAGGAATAGTTTTATGAATAAAGAGATTACAACTCCATAAATATCGAAATTAATTAGGGTTACTTGATTAGACCTTGAGAGAGAGTAATCAAAACCTTTGGATATCTTGGATCAAACATAAATTGAATCAACAAGATAAGGGGAAGCAAAATAAGGATAAAATAGTTCCTAAGTATTCAACTTTGATCAATAACAAGGTTCCGTTATTGTAAGGTAGCCTAAAATAGAATGCTTCATTTAAATATTTGTTCATCATAATAAAAACAAATAAGCCATGCCTTATTGGAGAACTAGGTGTTAGGAAAATCAATAATAACTAGAAGGCTTTCTTGGTGCTTTACATAATGTTCCTGAAACAAATAGAACAAAAGAAAGTTATTAATCTAGATATGGATTTTCTCATTGTTTGGACTAAATATCATGGAGAGTTTTAGGCAAGATCGAAGGATTGAATAGAGGAAATTAAACAAAGTGATATTATCATTCTCTTTATTAATAAAGTTCATATCTTAATTAGAGCAGAAGTTGCAGAAGGCATAATTGATGTTGCTAATATCTTTAAACTAGCTCTTGTAAAAGGTAAATTGTAGTGTATTCTAGTTAGAACTTTAGATTAGTTTAAGAAGCCCATTAAAAAGCATTAGCTTTGGAAAGACATTTTCAAATATTCAAAGCATTTGAGCCATCTATATATGAAACAATTCATATTTTGGAGGGTTTAAATAGGCAATACGATAATAATTATATGCTTTGAGACACAAATGAATCCCTAGTTGTTGTTGGGCAATTTTCATACTAGTGTGTTAGTGTTGACTGAGAAGTTGATTGGCTCGATTGATGAAGTTTATTCACCTTCAACACACACAAATTCCTAAAGCAACTAAGGAGCTTGAGTAAAAGTCTAGGAACATCACAAACGAGAAGGATGGAGCTATCCAAAGCTAAGTTTTTGAAAAGAGTTGAGAATTAGGATACCATA
Organism: Erythroxylum guanchezii; assembly: GCA_025629825.1. Lineage (NCBI taxonomy): Eukaryota > Viridiplantae > Streptophyta > Magnoliopsida > Malpighiales > Erythroxylaceae > Erythroxylum > Erythroxylum guanchezii. The sequence goes on from JAOTAX010000006.1 coordinate 19,328,662, forward strand.
ACAACTTTTTTTAAAAAAAGTTAAATAAATTGATTAACTATCAAAGAAACTAGTGAAAAAAAAAAGTTAAATAAATTGATTAACTATCAAAGAAACTAGTGAAAAAATTAAAATAACAATTGCTATCAACACTAACACATATAGAGGTTTCTCCTGATTTCTTAGTTGCAAGCCTCTTTCATGTGTAATTTCCTTCTTTTTTTTGTACTTTCAATCAATGATGAAAGTCTCCATTTTAACGATAATTCCCTGTTGCATTCTTACTTGAGCATGTGAGCTTGAATTTGGTTTCTTACATTGTTGATTAATGTATAAGTTAGTATCTTCTAATGCTTGGTTTCAGTCCTAAAGATTATGTAACACCCCCACTACCATAAAGTACGAACCAGAACACCCTGAGGACATTCCAATACATAACGTATGATAATAGTGTACTACGTTCAATCACAACATTTACTTAATATGGCATCATCATTCTTTATTTTTTTATAAGACATCATAATGAAAAACACCATATTTAAAAACGCAAATTTCTTCTTTCATTTCATAAAACCAAATATCATCCAAATGTGAACATCATTATATCCTAATACAAAATACACTACATAACAGAGGAAATACACTAAAAGATCTATCTAATCTTCCAATCCTAGTTGATCGATCTTTGAGCTATTTCTTCTTTTTCCCCAAAAGTACAAGACTATACTTCTTGTAGTATCTCTTAGTAGATAAAGTCGTCTCTCAGTCCTAAAAAATCAATGTTACAATTTTGGTGAGTTTTGCAAACTTAAAGAGGTAACCATCATCGATGATTCACTCAATTCATGCCACACATCACACATATAACATACAATTCACATCTTTGTATTTTGCATAAATTATCACATATCACATTCTCACTTAAGAGTAAGACAATTTTGCATTTCAAACAATCAAACATACTTATTAAATTGTATACGAAATGCTCATGTTACTCTTTTCCAATTATTACATTATTGTGAATGAGTGCCTAAACTATCTCGTATTCATTGTGGATATCGGGCTCAGTTATACTGTCCCTTATCTGTTAGGGATACAGGGCTCATTTTACATAGTGAGCCTTTGGCTCTTAATCACATTTGGAGCTTTAAGCTCGTTTTCGGTGACTACTCAGGTCACAACTCTCATTATCTGATCATGCATTCATGTATGGAATGCATCTCTCATAGTCAATCAATCATGTCAAGAAGCATTTAGTTTATCACATTCACATACAAGTAGCACTTCAATATCACATTCATACATCAAGTCTCAGACCTTCATTGTCCAGTATGAACATAATCAAATCACATTCATATCATCATTCAAAACATATTCTAAAGAAAACAATTAATTCCGTGAAACCGTCTAGGTTATTCACAGATTGCTCCCAAAGCTATTGCCTCAAAGTTCCGACAACATCTGGATGTTGATGTTCCAATTGCTACACTATATCAAGCAATATACACATATCACACTTTTGCACAATTATAAGTGTTTGTTAATGCACATGTATATATATGAAATATGCACAATGCATGTTTATGACAATCTCAGGTATCGCCCTATTATTCTCGTCATGTAAAAATTCATATTTCTAAACTCACATAAGTATCATTTATACTTATGGTTTATACCTCAACAAAACCATTAAAATCGAAATTCATAACACATTTCGTCAATTCAATTTTTTCTTGAAACATGCCTTTAGTTCTACAGTACATGATCAATATGACAATGAAAATGAAGTAATTTGGCAACACTTTCTTCTAGAAAAATGTTCCCTATTGTCTTAAGTTTCTAATGACACTAAGATAATTCAACTTGGTTCAGTACTCCAAATAGTTCAAACTATTCTTAAACTGAAATAGTATTCTGTGCTCAACTTCAAGTCAGATTCTGGAATTTTAGAGACAAAAATAAAAATTCAATTTCTTCAGAAAAATTGTAGTCATATATCTCTAGTTTAATCTAAGTCAAGAATCATTCCATTTGGATAACAACTGATCAATATATCGCCAAATACTAAAGCATATTTAATGAAAATACTCCATTCATTAAGTTTTCAGAATTGTTTATCATTTTTGTCCCAAATTTATCACTCAATCTCTCCCAAATGATTTCAAAAGATCATTTTTTTTACATTCCCTATTTCCATTCACCATTTCAACTCCCATTCAGCTCAACACATTTTTAAACAAATTAAAAATCATAATTAACACCAAATATCAAAACCGAAAAAATTCTCCATGCATGTTCTTCATTTCTTGCACTTTCCTTCATTTTTCTGCATTTTGTTCACCTTATTCTTTCTTTTTTTCAATCTAACATATCTAATTTATATCTACCCCATTTTGGACTTCCATTAACTTAAATCATCCACAAAAATGCCAAAATCCCATATTAAAACTCAAACATTAAAACAGAAAGATTCAAAAGAGAATTAAAGTGAACAAAATAGACTTGTAAGCTCACAAAGTCAAGTAAAAAGATGAGATGTATGGATGCAAGTGTATGGGTGTGTGAAAGTACGTGTGCACAAGTAAACAAAATTTCAAAGCTGGGCAGGAAAGTTAGTCACGACGAAGCCAAGAGTTGGCCGCGGCGAAAATGTCCCGAGAGGAATCCTCGTAACATCCAGCAAGTTGGCCATGGTGAAATAAGGAGTTGGCCACGGTGAACTTTCACAGAAGCATAATCAGTGAGCATGTTACTGCTACATTTTTTAGCACTCACCTTCCAATTTCCAGATTTTACAACATCCAACATCTTACACCTAACACATCTTGTACAAAGATCACCCTTTCTACTTCATTTACTCTTCATTCTCAACTCCATTTCAACTCAATATCATTCACAAACAATTCATGATATATATTTGATCATTAACCAAAAACAAAGCATATACATTTACCCATTCATCATTGACTTTTCTGCACTCATTCTAACCCCTTTATGAAAATCATTCTACCTCAAAAACATATCTATAACAATATATGAATTATTACTCATCATACATATACAAAAACAAGATATTTACATAAGCTTTTCATCACTCATGTTCATCATATGTAAAACACGATTTTATGCCATTTAACCTCTAATAATCATCAAAAATGCTTCATTTAACCATACCCATGTTATTTAAAGCATAACTTACTTGATTTAGCTTCCAATTCTTTAAACTCTTCAAGAACACCAAGAATCCCTAATTTTCCATGCATCCCACGTACAACATTATAGAGGTTGGAAGTTTTAGGTTTTCTTCTGGCAATGAAGAAGACAAAATGGTGGAAGTAGTAATTGAAAGATGAGAGAGCTAGGTTCAAAGTTGGTGAAGGTTGGCAACAAAATTCATGAAGAAGGTGTAGAAGCTTGAAGAAAATGGAGAAGTCATATAGAAGAGAAGAAAGCAAGAGTAAAACAAATAAACTTGGCCTTTCAAGTAAGAACATCGTGGGTCTAAAGGCATGGTTTGGTAAGTGACTATAGCTTTAAACTAGGTTCTTTCATTTAACTAGTCCAATCAAATCTAATTTCTACCCCAATTGCCTCCCAATTATAATTGACACTTGTTAATAAATCCTAAAGTCATTTATCAAAATTTCCATTTCCATTTGACAGTTAATTCTACTGCCACTTATCATTTTTCTTGCCACTTGGCATTTTTCCTAGTCCAAAAATTACCCAAATTTTAAGAAATTTTCCTAAAATTTACCAAAAATTCTAAATCACTAAATACACTCTCCAAATTAGTTTTCAACATATAAAAACCACAATTCTCAATATAATCACATTTATAAACAATTATACCCGGAATATGTCAATGAATGTATATACAATTATTTTACTATGCACAAGTTCAATATTCACGTGTATGTGCATATCATATAATGTATGAGCATGAAATGCATTTTCTAATCCTCAACGTGGGTAATGGGATGTTACAGATTACCTATTTTGTTTTTTTTTTGTTGGAGTCCTTATTTCTACCTAATATGGTTTATTACTCCACTAATAATTATATAAATTACCCATTAAGGGGGCTAGGCAATGCTTTATGGATTCTTTATGCAAACCTTCAACGTATATCCTACCGTGTCACTATTATTGCATCATTATAATTTATCTATTCCTTTTTTCCCAACCTATCTACTTTAACCTATTTTTTTTATTTTTTTTAGATGAAGTCTTTATTTCTACCTAATATACTTTATTATCTCTAGCAATGATTATATGAATTACCTATTAAGAGGGTTACGTAGTAGTTTAAGGATCCTTTTTGATAAATCTTCGAGATATATCCCCACTATTTCTTGATCTCTACCTATTATCTCTTTCCTTATTATCTTCCGTCAAAAAGAATGTTTGCCTACCATAATGGACTAAATTTAAAATGGTCTTCCATAATTTTATGCAATCTTCTGTCTTATGATAATGTCATTGATGGAAACAACAACATATGTTGGTATTTCTTTTTCATATTGTCTGTACCTATCCTCTTTATCATTTTAACAAAATTGTTATCCAAAATACAATTGATTAGCTTATTATATGATGTATTAAGTTGGGAAAGTCTTTCATCTTCCAATCTCCTAAATTCATTCTTGCTTTATTCTTTATGTGGCTTTTTTAAACCCGTGTATAGATAATTCACCTTTTTCCCTAGTTTAGTCCTTCAATTAAGGCTATCTATGATTATTAAGTTTTTCCATGCATTCTTTAGATCTAGATATATCCAGGATGTTATTTGAACCTCTTCAAAGCTTTAAGGACTCTTCTTTCCTTTTGCATCAAGTTCCATAAGGTTATCTTTCCCTTAACCCTTTAAGAAAGGTTACGATTGTTGCCCCTGCATCTAGATTGGTTATTTGAGTAGCTTATAGACTAAATTAATATAATTAATCTGTAAAGCTTACTTATTATCTCTATATTATCAAAATTAAATATGTTAAATGTTAGTTTATTCCCTACAGCCAATTGATTGGTTATAGTTTCGTAACAAAATAATTTAAAGACACATGTATAAGATAAAGTCCATGAGATAATTATAAATTGTGAATAAAATTATGATAATATTATAATTATGAGATCCATTTACATTTATGTATTATCCCAAAATTGTTCCTAGTCGTTGTTCTATTAAGATTAGATATTAATAGAATGAAAAAGACTAGCATATGTTGTGTTTTTCCTTATGAAGGAAGTAATCGATCTCATAAACTAAAAGTATGGAGATACTTAAATAAACATGTGGGTGTTTGTTAGAGAAAAAGTTCACTAAATTGACCCAATATGGGAAATCCATTTCAAACATTACTTATATGTCTATGGAAATTATCATTGTGATGATTGTATAGGTGATCCTATGATTTGAGGTCTACCAAGTTATCTTATATCGGGATTGCTAATTTTTGATCCTACTTATGAACTATAATAACCATAGGTCGTTCAATCAGTAGTCACTAGATGTAGCATGAACTATATGGAGATAGTTGTGTGGTCAAGATAGGATTCATCACCCTGAAGTAATCAGGGAGAATGTTTCATTTTTCTCATTTAGTATTGATTTTGGAAAGCCTTAACCAAGGTGGAATCACATTGTGTAAATAGTTTACAATTTTCATTAATTGAATTAATAGGTAATGACAAAGAACTAATATAATTGGACTTAAAGTAAAATAGACATTAATTTCATGCTTTATGTCTAATCGAAGCATTATGTGATGAAATGATGGAATTATACAAAAAAATCATGCATGAAAAGGTTAGTCAAAATCACTTTGACTGTTAAATATGGTTATAAATTATTTAATTGGAGAATTAAAAATAAATTAAAAGGAGTTTTAATTTATATAATTTATCTAATTCTAATTATGTTAGAATTATAATTTATAATTATTGCCAACATATTTAGAAACCTAATGGGTCTCAAATAAGAACGAGTTGAAGAGAGCAAAGATGTTTTAATCAAGTTGAACTAGATTGTAAAGTTTGAGAAACTTTATAATTAGATATGAGATATTTAATAAATAAGGATCAATATGATATATTGGATCTTATTTAGGTATAATTGGTATTAAATTAGAATTATTTGTAATTCTAAATAAAGTTTAATTGAAATTAAAAATTAATTTTTTAAATCACTAAAATGTCCAAAACTAATAATAAATAGGCTTAAGCACTAATGGAGCTATCACTTTTTACTTAATCCTTTCTGTAAGAGTTACAAAGCTCTCTCAACTTGTTACGTGGATACTATTAGAGATCAAACATTTTTACAGTTACAGTGGCTGAGATGGATTAATTTTGGAAACAATTTGAGGAATATGACAAGAAAGGGACCAAGCTTCAGAATAAGGTATGAATTGAGATTGATGCTTTACTCTAATTTATGTGTTAATTATTTTATATAATTAAATTGATCTTGACTTTTGGGAAATAAAATTTGAAAAAGTTTCATAATTATTATGCTATAGTTAGGATCGGATCATGTCCTGATTTGCCAACAATGGCACCAAAGATAATTTTAATTCTGTAGTTTTATTAAATTGTTTTGTTGTTATTTATCTTGAATTTTAGAATTGAAATTAAATCCTAAAAATCATATTTAGATATTATTAATTTTAATTAAAAAAGTTTAGATTGAAAATTTGGTAGAACCTCAGATCTAATTCAATTTAGAATTGAATTCTCAATGTGATTAATAATTGTTTAAGAGTTAAACAATATATTAAACAATACATGAAAAATTCAACGGAACCAGATTTTAGAATCTGCAAAAAATCAATTGAGAATCACATTATTTATGAGATTACTGGAAATTTTGTGTTGTGTGAATGGGAATACATGACGGCAAAATTGTGGATAAGGTGAAAGTGTACTGTTTCTATTTCTTTTTTATGAATAATAATTTTTGATTTATCATAAAATATTTTTATTGATTAAATTTAAAAAATTCTTTTATTAATTATGAAAAAATATATTTTTAATATTTTGAAAATAACTTTCTAACTTATTAAAAATTTCTAATTAATTAAGAAATCAATCTATAAATAAATAATATAAATGAATTTCCTAATTAAATTTAAAAGTATTTTATTTAAAAATAGTTTTCTAATTAAGGAAAGGTAATTTCTAATGAGATTAGAAATAGTTTTCCAATTGGATTGGAATGTATTACTTATATAATTTTGAAAAAAGAGTTTTTCTAAATTATAATAAGTAAAAGCATAATTTATTGAAAATTTTTAATTAAATTTTGTTAAAAGGGTCAAGATAATTAGAAATAGTTTCCAATTGGATTTGAAAATTGCTTTCAAATCAAATTAAATTTCTATTTAGAATAGGAATTTGATATATGCTGGAATCAATGAGTTTAATCTAATTTAATTTTTTCAACGAGTTGAAAAATATTATTTTAGATTATGAAGATCAATAACTAGAATCAAACGAAACTTGATATTTTATGCATATAATTTGATTATGAGTTCATATTTTCCATACTTTATTTATATATTTGCATGTTAAATTTGATGATTTATCTGTGCAATATTTTAATTCAAATTTATGTTTTGAGCGACAAACAAAATTAAAATCCATTGCTAAAATATTAAGTACATGTTGAGAATGTGATTGTTACCTTCCATTGTTATAAAAATAAATAAAAGTTCTTTTTATTATTAGGTGTGTTGAGCAAACTCAAGGTTATTTTAACCAGAATATGTTTAGTCTTATGACAGTGGATCCTACTTAACTAAATTTGTGTGATTTGGATGAGCAAATTCATGATCAGATGAATTTAGAGGCAAGGTTAGGCATAACATATAAGATATGTTTTGGCAGGAGTTGTAACCTAATGGATCTAAGAATCACATGAGATGTGATTGATAAATTTGTTATCTACCTAATTTAAGTTGTTAGTTTGATGAACAAACTCAAGATTAACTATATTTGAATAGGATCCTAGCCCACGAGAAAGATTAAATTAATCTTTTATAATATTAGTGATGACTATTATTTCGAATAAAACAGTGGAAGGAACCAAATACATGATTAAAGTCCTAATCTCATTTAGTAGTCATGGTATATCATTAATTACTTATTTTTTTTCTTCCATTTATATTTGGTTTTAAGTGAAATTTACCTTGTTTAGTATAGGTGATACTAAGTTAGTGAACCAAATTTCTTGGACAGAGGTTATGTTTGAGAAAAATTATCAAAGTTAGAAAATAAAATTATATGCCCATTATGTAATTTTTCTATAAATCCTCTTGAAGATTGAGTGAAAAAGTTTTAGAAATATGAAAAACAACATGTAGATGAAAAAATATAATGACATTTTGATTTGAATAATATTTCATAAAATTTAATGACAACATGTAATATGTATATCAACACCATGATAGCAAGATGTAAAAGGTTGCATATAGTAGAGCTGAAAGGTATAGTTCCTTGATGGAATTGTTCCACTTAATTTAGCCTACTAAAAATTGTGGACTATAATTTAAGGCATTTACTATAAAATGATAATAGTTATCATTAGAATAAAATGATTGTATGACTTTTCTTGCCTATACTCGATATGATGCAAAACATTTATATTTCTAGTTCATATTTATAAGTATATATATGATACAGAGTTTAGATTCAACATTATTATAATGTTCAATGCATGATAAGAAATATATTATTGAGTAAAGTTAGTTAATCCAATTTTATACAAAAAGTTTTCATATGTTGGATCAAAGTAGACTTATGCTTAACTTAAGTGGCAGAATACAAAATTGGATAACTGAGATTATCCTTTTATACCATATTGATAAAATCAAAATAACGAGAACAACAAAGTTGCATACCAAGATATATATATATATATATATATAACCTTTCACCAAAGGTTGGTTTGATTATTCTTCAAATTGATAAGTTCCACAAGTTTCACATGATTCATAATCAAAAGGATATATATATATATATATTATTGAATTGTTAAATTTATGTATATGATGTATTAAACGGAGTAACAATTCATATAAGGATAACACTTATATTTCATTATATTACTAATGAATTTATGTGATATAGTCATATGTATTAAATGAAATGTTGATTTAAAATTTTGAAAAGTTCAAATTATTTAAATCTAAAGTAGAAATTAAGTATTGAGAATGTTGAAGCACTTTGATAAGATCATAGTGGTGAGTTTTAAATTTTCAGTTATCTATAAGGAATGAGATTCTCCAGTGAATACCTTCATAACAAAATTTCATAAGAGTATGGATTTATGTAAGGATGAAAATGCAATATGAGAAATTGTGTAATGCAATATTATTTTCCCTATAGCTATACCTAATGCAATGAATTACCTTTAATAGTTCCATTTGAATCAATTTGCAAAATTTCGTATTAGATGTGAAATGCTAAGTCTTTGAAAGAGTCAAAGTTAATGATTTAGGATTTGATGCTTAGTTGAAGCATGTATTATCCATTTAGTTTAGAACTAAAATGGGTAATAAAAGGTTATAAAATATCCAAAAGGCTGGACATAATCTTACAGACCTATTAAACAATTTTTTTGATTCAACGTATACTTATAAGAGAATGTTTCTTAAGATAAGTAGTGGGAGTGGGATAAAATTTGAAAAGTTCAAATCCCATAACAATACATTCAATTAGAACTAGTGCCTTTATTGATACAATTGATGTATAGTTAAAAGGCTATAAGATATTGAAAGATTCACCTTCTTGATGAATTCAAAGAGTTTTATTTTTGGAGATGATTGTGAATTTTTCATATCTGCAAGAAGGTTAGTAATAGTATAGTTTTCCTCATCACTGGGAGTATATGGAGATATATTGCTCATAGAGAACAACAAATTTAATTTTCAATTATGGAAAATATAATTGTCCAAGAACAACTATTGTTGGATATGAAAAGGTATCAACTTAATTTTGAGAATTAGACATATAGATATAAATTGGAAGTTGTTCACCTATTCTAAGTCCAAGTAAATAGATAATGTACTAAAGATAGTTAGTATTTGTGATATCAGATACTATTGAAGTATTAAAGATATCCATTATTCTTTGCATGAGTTGATATTTGAGTTAAAGGAGATAAAGGTATTTACTTTAAAAGTAAATCCTAATTAAGGTTTATTTTACTTAGAACAATATCATTTTAAGATTGGAAAGGTTACAATGTAGCAATTGTCACTAATTAAGCCATAATACATTTTTCATTTAGTGGAAAAGGTTACAATGTAGCAATTGTCGCTAATTAAGCCATAATACATTTTTCATTTAGTGGAAATAATTAATTAGATCAATAAGTTCTTTAGTGAACTTATATAGTTCCTTGTATTATTCAATACGGTAATGTATTGTGAAACATCAAAGCCATTGGGCATGTAAAATGATCTAATGTGTCATCAAAGATCTAAGGATGTATTTAGGTCATTTTTCTTATTTATAATGATAATTAAGATGAAAGTTATAAGATTTACAAAAGTGTTCATTATAGAGAATTTTGTATAATTCTCTCATTAAGCCATTGTCCTAGTAGTAGTATATTCATTATATGGTGATTTGGTATAAGATACTTAAATAACTGACTTATTACAAGGGGGAAATTATTAATTTATGCCCTACAGCCAATCGATTGGTTGTAGTTTATATTTTTTCAAACGCATTCTATTTTTATATATGTTTAGATGTATATGATATAGTCCATGGGATAATTAAACATTGCAAATGAAATTATGTTGAGATTATAATTATGAGATTAATATTGCAATTATATATATCCTTAAATTGTTCCTAATCATTGTTCTATTAAGACTGGGCATTAATATAATATAAAAAGACTAACACATGTTTTGTTTTGTTTTTATGAAGGAAGTATTTGATCAAATAAACTAAAGTATGGAGACATTTAAACAAATGTATAGGTGTTTGTTAGAGGACAAGTTCACTGAACTAACCTGATATGAGAAATCCAATTTGAACATTACTTATATCTTTATGAAAATTCTCATTGAAATAATTGTATAAGTGATCCTTTGATTCAAGTTCTTCAAAATTGTTTTGTATAGGGATTGTTATGTTTTGATACTACTTATAAAATATTCTAAACAAGGTTGTTCAGTCGATAGTCATTAAATGTAACATGAACTTTATAGAGGTAGTTATATGATCAAGATAGTATTCATCACCCTAAAATAATTAAAGAGAATGTTTTGTTGTTCTTAATTAGTATTGATTTGGGAAATCTTTGGCTAAGGGGGAATAATGTTTTGTGAATAGTTTACAAATGTTATCAATTGAATCAATGGATAACATTAAAGAAGTAATATAATTGGACTCAAAATAGAGTAGACATTAATTTCACGCTTTATGTCAAATCAAAAAATTGTATGATGAAGGATTGAATTATATAGAAAAATCATGCATGAAATGATAAATCAAAACTACTTTGACATTCTTAAATCTTTGGATAGTCATAATGTATTGCTAGACATTAATCTTGGTTTATGATTATAAATTTTTAATTAAAAAATTAAAGATAAATTAAAAGGAATTTTAATTTATCTATTTTTAATTATGAATTATGAAATATAATTATAATTTATAATTATTGTCAACATATTTGAGAACCTAATGGGTCTCATATAAAAAACGGGTTGAAGAAAGCAAGGATATTTTAATAAGTTGTGCTTGATTGTAAAGTTTAAGAAACTTTATAATTAAATATTAGAGATTTAATAAATAAGGATCAATATGAGATATGGGATCTTATTTAGACATAATTTCTATTTAATTAGAATTACTTATAATTCTAATTAAATTTTAATTATGAAATTATTAAAATATCCAAAACTTATTATAAAAAGGCTTAAGCTCTAATAAAGCTAGCACTTCTTGCTTAAACCTCTCTGTAAGAGTTATAGAGTTCACTCAACATGTTCTATGGATATCATTAAAGGTTGAACACTTGTGTGGCTACAATGGTTAAGATTAATCAATTTAAAAAATGGTTTGAGGGGTACATCAAGAAAGGGATCCAACTTTAGAATAAGATACAAATTAAGATTCATGCTTTATTATGATTTAGGTGCTAATCATTTTATATAATTAAAGTGATCTTAGTTTTTTGGAATCAAAATATAAAAATAATTATAATTATTTCTTTGCGGTCGATAACAAATCCTGCCCTTATTTCCTAATATTAAATCCCTTCATCGGCTGCTATTGCTATAAAGTGTGGATAAACCTACATATAAGTTATTGGAATGAAGAGACAAATGTTGGTTGAAGACTTTGAAACCATGATTTTATCATCCCTTTTGACGTGAACAAATATCCTTTGCATTTGATGATGCTTATTGCTTAATAACGGTTTATTAATTCCCAACATTTTTGGTAGTGATTTATATGTATATATTATAGTATGTTTTTACACTTTTAAGTGTTTTCTAAAATGATAATTATGTGTTTAGGAATTAGAATTTTGTTCTTGTTAGTGTTTTTGTGTTTTAATTGTTTAACTATTTTAGAGCAAGGATTTGATTTTAATATTATGTTTCAAAGGTTATTTGATGTGTTTGTTAGTGTGTGGAAATAAGAAAAATTAAAGAAAAGATTAAGAAGGACTTCAAGAATAATGCAAGATCGTGCATGTTAGCTGCATGGGAACAAGTCTCTTGCACAATCATGCATCCCTATGCATGATAGTTATAAAGAGTTTAGACAAGATGCATGATCGGGCATAACTTTTCTGGCTCTTGAGTTTTTTTTTTTTTTTTGTAGTTTTGAAGATTTGAGGCTATTTTTGGAACCAAAATAAGTGGAAAAACCTAGAAAGAACCTTATAAGGATCAAGAAGTATTTAAGGCACATAATGGACTAAAAAGGAGGTTGCACATCATAAACAATGAAATCAAAGTAGAGACATCAAGATCAACTCCAGTTTTTCAGAATTTTTTGATCAAGACTTAAATTTATTTTCTTTCTTTCCTCATCCTATATTTCATTTTCTTGGAAGGTAATTTGTATTAGCAGTATGTTAAACATGATTATGGATTTCTAAATCCATATTAAGGGTTATTCTTGAATTGTTTTGTTAAACTTTATTCTTTTTAAATTCAATATATATTAATGCTTTGTGGCTTTTTTTATGCATATACTTGATAAGAAATCTAGAGATTGAATTAATGTTATATGTGTTAAGGTGCACAACCAAATTTGGTAACATAATAGACCTATAAATATCGTATTAGTAAACAATTGAAGAGATATGTTAATTGTGAGTTAATTATCCTTAAGATTGCGTCAAATCCAATTGAATACTTAAGAGTAGTTTTATAAATCGAGAGGTTGCAATTCTAATGTTGTCTATTTCAGTTGGGATTGCTTGATTAAAAAACAAGGATATAATAATTTCTAAGTTTCCATTATTGATTAACTTTTTTCTTATTGCTAGCTTCACTTATTCAATTGTTTAGTATTATTATTTTATTTTATTTTCAGTTAATTTATTTAATTCAATGTTTTATTACCTTAGAAAAATTGCATTCAAGTTGTTAGGTGACTAATTCGATCCTCATTTGAACGATATCTTTTATACTATGAGTTACGATCTGAATACTTATAGTACAAAAGATTTTTTATATAAAACTACAAATAAATTATTGGCACCATTTTTGGGGATTGATTTAGCATCTTATTCAATTTGAGTTATTTTGATTTAAGGATTGTAATACTTTTCTTATATGAGTGTAGATGCCTAAACACAAGACTAAAAAAACAACAACCTCAAACTGAGTAACTTGCCAACCTTTTCTTCCAATACATTGAAGGCATTACAACATAGATAAGAGTTACTTTTAATTCATATAATCTTTGGTGGCAATACCACCTAAATTATTTTTGGATTAACAATGCAAGAAACAACATGAGAGCAGAAGGTCTCTAGCAAGATAGGTTTGGATCCTTGGAGTCCAAGTCAGACAAGTTAATGGATGTGTTAAGCTCCAAACTCAACAGCCAAAATGAACATTAGAAAAGGATGGAACTCAAATTTTATGAAATGATAAAGAACCACTCCTCTTCCATTCATAACGAGGAGGTTTAAGTTAGGCTAATTTCTAATGCAATGTTAACAAGAAAAAGAGTAGTCTTTCTTACGGGAAAAACTATTAAAGTCAATCGAAGATTCAGGGAGTTTTATTATTTCCTATTTTATTGACTTTTTTTTACTGAAAAGTTCAATAATGGAATCACTTGGATTTCTTAATTTGATAAATTATGTCCTTATTATTATCTTACAACATGTGGCAAATTCACAAGCTACTAAATTGTTATATTGAGAAAAAGGTGGAAGCAAGCCACTAATTATAGACCCAAGTTGATGGTAGATGTGAAGGGTACATCAAGCTAACAATGTTAAGGAGGCAACCCAAGAATTAGGATAGGTTTCATTTTTACATTCATTTTATTTTTTAGTGCGTTGTATTTTTATGCTTTATGTTTATTTTGTAGAAAGTTGAATTGATTGACGTTCATAATATGAAGTGTGTTCAAGTTTTATATCCTACATCATCGCCACCCTAATTACAATAAGTATTCTTGCTCTTTCTTTTTTTATTGTTATTTTTCTTTATTTTTATTGTTTTCATTTCTACATTGAGGACAATGTGTTGCTTAAGTATGGGGATGTATATGCACTTGCATGTTAATTGTGTGTGACTTTTTATTTGCGTTGGTTAATTTTTTTAAGTAGGTTGGCATTGTGTGAACATTTGGTTGCATGATGTGTGCATTGTGAGAATTTGTCAATGGTGTAAATTGAACAAAATTAGCTTATATTTGAACATGGTCATTTAAATTATAAAGGCATATTAACTTGTGAATTTTGTGTTTTAAGTATCTTTAGGATGAATATGCATGTTAATTAGGATATGATACCTATTTTTTCACTTTATGACATTTGTTTGGATACATTTATAATTACATTCATTTAAATAGTAGCCATCATTAGTAACTTTTTTATCAGAGTGATTGACTAAGAAGAAATAAAGTAGGCTAAATTTTAAAAAAAAGATTGTTAAATAAAAATTCCTATTCTGCTGGCCTTTCTTAAGAAAATTCGGTTCAAAATAAAGCTAACATCAAGTTGAGAGTTGTGATATAGCTAAGCAATCGGAGGCATTCACAATAAAATGTTTGTTTTGTGTCAAAAGGCTAGAATGACACTTTAGCCAAGCAAAATAAAAAAATGTAACCTAGTTGAGTAACCAGGGGACATTAAAGACAAAGTGTTTGCCTTCTCTTCAGAAGACTAAGTGATCGTTAAAGAAAATCAAAAAATATTGTGCTTGAAATAAAAAATTAAACCTATTGATCTTTAAAATAGCAAGAATTTTCATTAAGAGTTATCTAGTGATAGTCTACCTTTTAATAAATGCATGCTTACAAGTGTTATAGTTGTATGAATATGGTGTCAATATTTTGATTGATATATATATTCAAATTAAAAGCACTTAAACATGAATGGAATATGTTAGTTTGCACTTTTTAAGTGGTTGATGTTTGAGGTTAAGTTAATTTGATAAGATTTGATGTCATTGTACCATTGTTGCATGACTGTGTGTTTTTGTGTTTTGTTTGTTTGTGGTTTTATTTTGCTTGGGGAAAAGCTCCACTTCATCTTACATCCCTTCATAAATGTCCTTCATTGGAATTTTAAAATTTGTATGGTAAATGTTCAATTAACACTTTTAAGGTGGTGGGATTACCAACAACCATGTTTTCACGTCAAACATATAACACTATCTCTTTCACAATTAAGTCTTGCTTAAAAGGAATGTGGTCTTGGATAGGCTTATTTTTAGATGGATCACGAGGAGTTCAATTAATGTTAGTTGTGGTGTATGAACTGTCTTTTTTTTAGAAAAGAAATTGAATTATATTAAGCCTTAAGGCATGTAAAATACCATAGAATTATGTCATCAATCTAAGCATACTCTTTCAATTAGAGTTGTCAAGATTAGTAACTAAACTAAATTAAAAAATATCTTTTTGGTCTTTACACCATTGAGGCACATCACAGATTCCATATGTTATTGATAAAATGTAGTCCCCAAATTTGTTTTTGAAGATGTTAATATGTAGTTTGATTGTTGGACCCTGATTTTGGAGCCCAACATTTAGAGTCATAAAACGTGAGTATATTATCCTATAAGGTTATTTCCATGAACCCTCAATAGCCATCATCCCACAAGGGTGGCGAGCCCACACCAGTTAAATATCAAAACAAACTCATTCTTTCACTTCAGCATAGATTTTGGGAACCTCAAACTGGAATTTCAATTTGATTTCTTCAGAACATTTGTAGATCTATGTCTCTAGTTTATTTAGAAACAAGAATCATCTCAATAGGAGGTCGAATAACAAAGTTATGGCCGAAAGAATCAAACAAGGTTTTTGTCCTCAATCATATTGAACCTGTCTCGGGACAATTGGGATAACTTTCTCTATAGATATCGAATCAAGGTCATTCTTATACATTTTAAAAGAGGACTTCTAGATCTACCATGTTTATGAAGAACTTGATGATAGATCCTATCATCTAGAGGGTCAAAATTGGACCAGAAAATAGGGTAAGACTATCCTAGATGAAAGGTTAGATGATTTGGGACGATTAGCATAACTTTCTCTAGAGATATCAGATCAAGGTAATTCTTGGACTATTTGAAAGAGTACTTCTAGATCTACAACTTTTATGAAGATCTTGAGATATATTCTATCATATAGAGGGTCAAAATTGGACCAGATCATAGGGTAAGACTATCCCAGATGAAAGGTCAGATGATTTGGAACAATTAGCATAACTTTCTGTAGAGATATCTACTCAAGGTAATTCTTAGACGGTTTGAAAGAGGACTTCTAGATCTACAACTTTATTGAAGACCTTCAAGATAGATTCTATCATGCAGAGGGTCAAAATTGAACCAGACGATAGGCTAGACGATTTAGTCTACAGTGGATAAGAAGATGTTTCGGTCTACAGTGCATAAGAAGATGTTTCGGTCTATAGTGCATAAGAAGATGTTTTGGTCTACAATGCATAAGAAGATGTTTCAATATACAGTACACAAAAAGGAAGGGTTCAGTCTATAGTGCACAAGAAGGAAGGCTTCAGTCTAGAGTGAACAAGAAGGAAGGCTTCAGTCTACAGTGCACAAGAAGGAAGGTTTAAGTCTACAGTGCACAAAAAGGAAAGTTTCAATCTATAGGGTCTTCCTCACATCACTAAAAGTTCTGAATCACTAACTACACTCTCCAGAACATCTCCACTTATAAAGATCATCACTTTCGACTCAAATGTCCAAAAATTTCATACTATATACCGTTGAAAAGCTAGAAAGATAAGCTACAACTTCCTACAAGACAACTTTGTCTAATTTAGCCTAGATCAATACAGTTTTTCTCTTGAATTCAGAATATGAATTTTGCCCCTATGGAAGACTTGCAATTTGCACTGTATAAACTTGGGATGTCCTGAGGATAACCATTCAACTACCAAATTGACTCCATTAAACTCTCAAATCTCAACTCATCTGACTCATCCCATTCAACTACATCTCATCGTTCTTAATTCCTGTTTTCCTTTTCCATAACATCACTCTCACACACACATACATATATATAACAACTATTCATGTTCAAAAACCATTTGCTCAAGTTGATAATCATCTCAAGTTGACAACTTCTTCAAGTATATCTGATTCCAACTCAATATCATCTGTACACAATTCATATTTCATTAACATCAAAAGAATAAAGTGTTACAAATCTTTTATGGCATTCCAAGCCACATTACATCATCGTTTCAAATCTCAAATTACAAAAGATTCTTGAACAAATAAACTTGAAATGCGGTTAAAACATTATGCTTTCCCAAAACTAACTCACAATACAAAATAGCAATTTGAAGTAATTCCCTTAGGCTCTTGATCACAACTGAAGATGGGACAAAAAGGGGGGTGAGCTTGAAAGCTCGTGGGTAACAGTTTATAACAGAAAATAAGCAAAACCTTTGAAATGTTCATTGGTTAATATAAAATTTAAATTGAAATCATAATTTGTATCGTTCTCAAAACTTTAACCAAAGTTCATGAATTACAAAACATGAATGCATCAAACTTGTTAACATAACATAAGCACATCATAATGGTATGAGTGGATCCAAAACAGAACATACTACACATTTCTCATAAAGGTCCTGTGTAGCTGTGAATAGAACGTCTAACGTAATCTCATATAATGGTTTTGCGTAGTCGTGAACTTATGGGAGTCTATGAAGGAGCTCCATACCACTAACGGGCAGGCGGGAGAAGACTTTTATCAAAGTGCACTTGACATACTTAGGGAACCACCACAAACTCACATAACATGTAATTTATGACTTGTAAATTTGTTGCCCAAAATGGCACATTTTCGAACTTGATTTCATAAACTTGATATCCTTTCAAAAATCATTTCCATTTTTCAATTCATAAATAAATCACACAATTCATATACCAATCATACAACCCTTTTCTCAAAACTTTTAAAGAGCAATAAATGCACATTTATGATACGATTGAAAGCATCAAACTTCTTTGATTTAAAGAAAAAATTAGTGGTTTATTTCCTCTATTATAAATATGTACCCACCTTGATTTCTTTGCTTAAAGACTTGCTCAAAATGTGCCTCTCCTCTTGTTCCTCTTGCCTCTTTTGATCCCTTTATACAATAACAAA